>CM042750.1:5943128-5987098 GCA_022496165.2 Catalaphyllia jardinei
ATGCAGTGAGGATATTATACTATTGCCTCAGCAGTCGCGAACTCTTCCCATAACTTAACCGTATGCGATGAGGCAATGAGTATGCGCTGAGGATATTATGCTATGCGTTACTTGACATTTTTCTCTTTTTATGCAATGAGAATCTGCTCGTAGAAAACTCGGGCTCGTAGTCTAATTGTTAAATAGAAATGGGCCTCAACAAAGCATAAACAGCGCATGGCAAATCACAGCGATGTGTCAAACTCTGCAAAGCAAAACGTTAATATACCGAAAACAGAACTGCAGATGTACGGATGTCACGAACCGTATCATTTTACAGATCTCGCACTTTCCCATTCTTCTCGGCTTTTTGAAGCGAGACAAGTCGACCTCTCGCTCGTTCGTCGCTCGTTCGGCCGCTTCGCGGCTTAACATATGCTACCCTGAAATTCATGGGGTCCACTTGTGGCAAGTCTACGATCAAGATCTGAAACTTGACACTAGAAATATCACGATCAACAAATAGCAAAGGTCACAAAGACTTTGTGAAATTGGATTATCATTACGGTCAAGGCTCACGGAAATAGACCACTGATCACCATATGGGTCACAGAGCAGCGTGATAGGGTCGTGCAAAACGTGGCTGTCGGCTACGTCATTGTTCGGCTATTTCCTACGTTAAAAGGATGAGCTAAGATGACAGCTTGATTTTCTTTGCATATTTCAGTCTCTGGAATTCCCGAGTCTCGATTTCTTTAAAGCGAAATTTCCCGATTCCCGCCTGTTAAAATCGCCAGATCCCGTGTCCCCTTCATAATTACAATCCCGAATCTCGTACCCCTTTGCCTTCAAAATCGCGAATCCCGGCCTTGAAATAAGTCAAGGCCCGGATCCCGAAAAACCTACTGGGGACCGTTAGCATATCCACAGGCATTTTTAGGTCCCATAGCAGTGCCATGAATCTGAAGGTGAAATTTGTCATTTTAAGATAAATCTCTACAGCTTCCAGAGTGCAATCAGTGGATGGTAGCAATTTTTCTCTAGTATCAAGTGCTCTACTGACCGCTTCCAATCCCAATTCATTATCAATATTAGGAAACATAGAAACTACGCCCCAAGAAACTAAGAGAGTGCCCGCCGGAAATGGACCTTGTTCATTAAGTTTTTGTATCCTGTTGAGCAGGTCAGTGGTGTTCTTAATGGAAGATGGATGTTTTCTAGCTAATGGTTGTAGATAGAATTCTTTGAAGGCTGATATGTTTTCAATAGCCGTACCACAACAAGAAGTAATAAGGAGTTTTAGCAAACCACGACGGCGGCGGCGACGAGAGCGACACCAAACAAAAGATTTAATAGGCAGAATCAATGGCTGTGCACGTGCGTTTTCAATCTTTGTACAATTCTTTGCCGTCGCCTGCAAAACAACAACGTGAAATGACCAAGTTCTTCGTATTTTGGAGAAAGCGAACCGCAATAGCTAATTGTTCGTGTCTTCTTTTATAAGTGAACGCTGTCAGTGCATATTTGGGCTGAGCAAGTTTTTAGACCGATAGGCGTACTAAACAGATTTACAGAGTTGTCGTATTCGAAAGTTAAATATAAATTAATGTTTTACCATAGGTCACTCCCGCCGTCACCGTCGTCTTTGCTAAAACTCCCTAATAAGTCTAAGGGGTTTGTCATTCTTATGCGTTTTAATGCCTAAACGCTACCCCAGGCTTAGCCTTTCAGTTGACAATCCAAGAAGCGATTTGTGGTGAAATCAAAGATGTATGCTACTTTATCAGTAGCAGAAAGAAAACTTGAAAAAAATTACGACTGAATTGAAATCCAAGGCAAACCTCTGACCACTGTAATTTTTCCAACTGCTAAACCATCTGAGCTGTTCACTGAGGTCAGTTTTATGGCAAAAACCAAAACTCAGTCTAAACAAAAACACCGTAACAATTTATTTTTATTTAAATTCCAATACTTTTAAAATTAAATTGCGAAATTACTTTTGTAAAATGGGCATATTGTTTTGATGCAAGAAATGTAGCTTTTATATTTCTGATACCCTCCCCCCAGACAGGGAGTGAGTCCTCCCTTAGATGAAGACTAAGTCGACGAACAATAAGCAATCAAATCTTTTAAGTGCTATTTTTGCCCTTAGGATTTTGTAGGAAACAAGACGTCTTACAGTCTTATAGTCTTATAGTGCTTTTCAAACGAGTGAACAACCCGGTGCTTTTAAAAGTGCACCCGCACGATGCAAAACATGCACTTTCATTTACAACGTTGAGAAATTGTCGGGACCCAAGGGATCCATTAAGATCACTGATCATTTTACCTGTACCTCAGCCAATGTCATCTACTGTATAACTTGCACCCTTTGCAAAAAGTTATATATCGGCGAAACAGGTAGACGACTAGGCGACCGATTTCGAGAACGTCTTCGCGACGTAGAGAAAGACGAGAAAAACGCATCTAAACCGGTCGCTAGACACTATAATCTGCCGAATCATTCTACGCAACATATGACAGTCTGCGGCCTCTCCCTACATCAAGGAAGCACAGAAAGTCGCAAAACTCTAGAACAAAAATCTATTTTTCAAATCGGCACTCTTAATCCTCCCGGTATCACCAAACGCTTTTCATTCAACTAATTTACTCTGTTGTTTTTCACCTTGCCAGGCACCAACCAATAGCGTAGCTCCATATTTCTGTATATAAACCATACACAACCCACAATTCCTCGATTCGCTCCGACGAAGGGCTAGCGCTTGAAACGTCAGCTTGCGAATCTCTTTACGGTGGCCAATTCACATTATCAACTCAGTTGATAAAACCAAATTATCTTTTGTACCGTAAATTGAACAGCAGAAAGGGAGGAAATTTGTTAAGTGTATTCCACAGAAATTCTTGTAAGTACAGCAACGATCAGAAAGGTAACCTTGACTGAAGTTGACTCAAATTCTACAGCGAGGGAAACATAAGATTATAATGCGCCATTACAGCGCCAAGCGCCAAGCGAAAAAAAAAACAAGCAAACTCTCACAACTTTAAAACACTCAACTGAATTTACTTACAATGACTTTCCTTGCCATTTTAAAGTGAACAGAAGTAAACTTGCGGTGACTAATCGTCGATGGATGTGTAAAAAAGGTAACAGATTGACGGTTACGGCTTACTTTTAGGATCGAAACTTAGACAGCTGGGAAAAATCCGGCCCATGGGCCGTATCGTAAAAAGCTGGACCGGTCACGTGTGTAAGATTAGCCAATCAAACTCGAGGATTTAGGATTCCGACCCTCCCAGATGCTTGAGAAAAAAATAAATTGTTAAACTTAACACCCTTAGAATCACAGGAACATATACCACACTTCAACAACACAATAAGCTTACTTTCGTCTAAACTTTGACTTGACACAGCTTTTACAGTCTCTCGGTCAATAAAAGGTGTAGTCAAATAACATGCAGGTAACCCTTCTAATACGGTCTCTCCATTGATAATTTCACGAAGCTGTACTTTACTTTTCGTGTAACTAAGAAGGACTTCATTCATGCCATACACGGGTTTAAATATCATTAGACAATGGCTTTCAGGTATCTTCTTAAAGAGAAGCTTATAATCCTCAGCAGTAGATGATGTTAAAGGTTAGCCGGATCAGTGTCAAGTATTGACTGAAAATCATTGACATGCATAACGGTCGAGTCAATGACGTCACCTATTAATATAAGCTAGAGGAAAAATGGGTTCCTCCATACTAATTCGGCATGGGTTTACTAGTAAGCGTCGCTCTAGTACAACAAAAACAATAATGTTGCCTAAACTGAAGTGTTCAAACTAAAAGCGCGAATTTTAACGAAAGCGCCATTCCTTTATTCAACTTAAACTCGCTGGAAATTTGAAAACTTTGTTAGATTTTCTAAACGTTCATTCCCTTGAATATGGTTTTCACTAGCGTTGATGATCTTCAAGCTGCTTTGAGCGCTTGTTTAACTGTCCGCGACTGGGAGATGTTGACGGAAGCTATTAAAATCCCAGAGAATTTTGTTCCGTTGGCGTTTGCGCCACTGACTGAGTTGACTCTCCATATTATGTTTTTATCTGAACTCTCAGTTTTCCTGACGAGAGAGAAAGAGAGAATTAATTCTTAGCTGGTCGAACTTTCCGCTCCGTTAGTCACTCATTTTGCAAACACGCAGTACCTCTACTTTCAACCCTAGATTTACATACAAACTCCGACGGAAAAGCTCATGGGACAGCTCTACGATTGAAATTACAACAATAGAAGTTGGAAGCGATTAATTTAAACACACGACAATAAATATATTTGAACAACACGTTTTCTTAAGAGACTTAATTGCTTGTTAATAGTGAATAAAAAAAAAGATTCAAATACATAGAGATTTAAAATGAATAAATATACATTTATTGACAACGAAAGCTTAAACAACTACGAAGTGTTTAACAGAAAGTATCAGGAAATTAGGATGTAATGAACAATAAGACTGAAGCCCCCTTAACAAAGAAATAAACTCTAATAGAACAACACTCTAGATATTGGTTTGAAATACATTTTTATTGAGAGCAAACACAGTAGGTCTAGTCTTCATCTTGTTGAATAGGTTGCTTTACAAACAGTCTTAAGCAAGAATAGTTCTGTCGATTCTAACCAATCAAATCCCTCTGTATCTTTAAGATCGTTTGGGGTTTCCATCACTTTTTGGACAGTGTGATCTTTCTTTATCGCTTGCATCCACAGCAGATATTCTACCAGTACTTTTCTCAGTTCTTTTCTGTAGAGAGGAAAGAGAGCGTTCTGCGCTTTAAGGTGAGTCACCTTTTTTCCTAATCTCCGTTTCTTGTGTTCTCAAGCAATCAATCAATCAATCAATCAATCAATCAATTAAGCAATCAATCAATCAATCAATGAATCAAAAACTTTATTTCACTTCGAATTTACAGATAGCAAGATATGCTAATTTCTCTGAAGAAAATAAAATGAATCCGAAGAAGAATCCGTTTCTTGGCTAGATTAAGAGTCTTTTCTGTCTTTGTAACCTCCATTACCTCGTTGAAGAAGGCAGTAATTATTACCGTCGCTCCAACGGAAAGTGGAGCGCCGCCTTTAAAACAGGCTGTTGTTTTATAATGTTTGATGTTATATTGGCTGCTTTTCTAACACCTCTTGGTAGAGATTCCAGTGATTTCTTGACGGTGTTGATAAGTGATGGACTATTGTATCCTATTCCTCTTCCTGCACTGATAGAGGTGTTTAACTTGTTGAAGGTCTTAATCCCTGGCTCCTTTTTGCTGGATAGATCATCATTGTAACCTTAGGTTGTAATATCGCTTCTTGTAACTACTTCCTTGGATTGATATAATCTAATCCATGTAAATCTGTGAGATGATTATAGACAATCTACCGAGATATTTTGCCCCACAAATCGGACAGCCGGCATGACGGCACAGGCGTTTAGTCATGTTAACAGTTCGAGGTCTCAGCAAAAATAAAACATTTCTAGCGAATCTTAACCTTTTATGCTAAGGACAAAAAGGACACAACACAGGGCAAAAAGGGCACAATACAGGACGAAAAGGACATTATAGGGACAAAAGGGAGAAAACAAGGTCATTCAGGACAAAAGGGCAGAAAGGGCACCTTTTTTGGTCTTGTGTTTTTCCCTTGGCGCGCGTAGGATTTCGCGTGGAACACGCGTTTGCGGCTAAACAGAGGTCAGGCCATGGTTAGCATATGAAACTGAATTTACTTACAAACTGTCTATCAATTAATTCTTTTCAAAATATTAAGTCTCTAGGAAAACCCTTTCTATTTACAATCTATCAAAATAATAATAAAAAAGCTATTTACAAAACTTTCAATATCTTAGGGCGGAATCTGTAGTTGTGAGGAGAAATTCATTTTAAAGTTGGTTAGCTTAAAAATTGTGTAAGATTTCTTGCCTAGCAAGGCAAGTCCAAAAATATAACTGAATCATGATTAACAATAGAAAACAATTAGTCTCCTAGTTATGAAAAGGTTGATAATCCATAGAAGCGGCGTTTCATGGATCGAAATCTTAAGCCACGCGAGATTTCACGCTTGCCCCGGGAAAACACAGGACCAATAAGGTGTCCTTTCTGCCCTTCTGTCCGGATTCTTCCCAAGAATTGACAGCGCCTTTAAACCCTAAGTCGTGCATATTAGGTGAAGCTCAGGAACGCCACGAGGTTCAGCTCAATGCTTTGGTCGACGAGTACAAAAGGTCTTTCCGGATAAGGACTGTAAACAGTAGGCCCCGTCTCCTGCATCTTCGATGTTATGTTTAGCAGGGGACGTAAAAGAACTCACACGCTTATCGTATAGAGTAGGGCATGAAGTTCCCTGTGTTGTGGTCTGGCCTTTGTTGTTATACTGAGGGTTGGGGTGCTAAATGCTCAGAGATATTAGCTACGATAAAGCTACTCTAATATGCGAGGGTAAATAAAGTATTCACTCACTCGCTCACTCGTGGCCATTCCTAACGCTCTATAGCATTACCTCGTGAAATTTGTGAAGTGCTTTCAAAGTGTTCAATGACTGCCCTCACACAGAGAACGTGACTGATGAAGTAGTCATACTAAGTTTGCGATAAGTTTAGGATAACTGCAGAAATGATGGCACGTTCATTGGTTAATTTTCATTGTCAATAAGCGGACAGATAAATTAAATTATAACTTATTTCATACATACTAAGATTTAGACACGAAAAAAAGCAATTCTCTTTGAAGATATTTTGAGGAATAGACATATTGTTTGACTAAGATGATGAGCAAATCTAGCCTGCGTCTTCCGGGGGCCAAGAGTATATCAGTTTACATGATGTATATTATGAACAGCAACTTTTTCATTGGAGAGTGCAGTATCTTGGCAATGATTGAACCACGATATAATTTGTGAATAGAGTTCTACAGACTCCCTGCAATCAATAAAAGTGTGTTCTATTGAATCAGCATTAGAGCAACATATATACATTTATCATTACCCGCTAAACGAAATAATTTGAGTTCTCCCTTCGTTACAACTGATTGATTGAACTGTTTTATGCGGAAAGCGAAAACAAAATTGACCTTCGTAAAGCGATATATATGTTGAAACTTATTAAACCAATCAACAAATATTTCGGGGAATTTCTCCCGCCACTTTTTAATTCCACTTTGGATAGTCCAGCTGCAATTATTCAACACTGAACTGGTAATAATTTGTACAACGTGCTTCAGCAAGATCAAAAGAAGTTTTTTTTAATGAAAAGGATGCGGAAGTCGAAGAGAGGTCCGCAGCAGGTATGAACGTTCAGCAGCTCTCTTTTTCAAGTCGGATGGAATAGCAGAGATTAATTGGAAGTAGTGCAAATAATTTGTGGTAATGTTAAATTTGTTCCTGAACTCTTCATACGATATTTAACCCTTGGACTTACAAGCAAACTCATACCCACCGCGTGGCACAAGGGGGCGGGGCGGTAGGGTGGTAGGAAGCCCTCCCTTAGGTTTTTGGGATCAATATCAGTATCTGGGCAACTGCGCACCCACCCCTCCCCTAACCCAGCATGCTATAATAAGTTAATAAGTTAGTGTTGCTGTTGGGTTAGGGGAGGGGTAGGTGCGCAGTTGCCCAGATACTGATATTGATCCGGTTTTCGTTGGGTTAAGATACTTTGAAAAGGTAATACCAGCAATACATAGCCTGTTATGTCGTGTACTCGACTAGATTAATATTATGGGTTAAATATGCGAATTGCACCGCTGGGAGCCTATGACGTCATCCAATATGGCGGATTTCGTGTCGTTCTTCACTTTTTTCAGTCTGACGCTGCTTTTTCTTGACGAAATTAAACGTTTTCTCTTACAATTACAGTTTTAAACAGCTGAACATGTAAAATATGACCTAATATAACTTAGTGTTGCGTTATAACTGTTTTAGGCCCAGGAACAGAGCCTTAAAGCTTACAACATCTCAAAAACTAGAATTAAGAATTACTCTTTTCAGAAAAATTAATGTCACTTTCCTTTTAATATCTCATGCATCTACCGGTCGATTTTCACCAAATTTTCAGAAAAGGTGTCTTAAGGATAAACGAGCAGCTACTGAAATGGAGAGATGCGCAGAGAAAATCCCCACGACAAAATCTTTGAAAAAAACTTTAGGGGGGTAGGGGTTGCACCCCCCACCATCCCTCTTGTACGTCCGAGGGTTAAGTTACCCTCTGGGTTTAGCACATCCTTTACTGTTACAACTCCTACTTGAAACGATGACTTCCAAAACAAAGTAGCATTATCTATGGTTATCGATTTGTTATTCCAAATAATGAATTCGCCATTTAAAAAGATGTTAATTTCGTTCTTGATATCTTAAAAATACTGAAGAGGTTCTCGATAGAAGAGAGGCAGACCTGTTTTCAAGAGTTTTATATCAAAATAAATTGCTGCTGTGTGACAATATTCTCGCTCGGAGTCTAGGATTACTGTAACTGGAATAAATTTTGTTAGGTTTCTATTTATTTGCCATAAAAACAAAACTTTTACTCGCTTTTATCGGGGCTGTAATTTTGCGGAGCTCGAAAGTATAGCAAGGGAAATTAAGGTAAGAAAAAACCCTTACCCGTTTAAAATTTAACTGCAATGTTAAGTTGTAATCATTTATATGGAAGATAATGTAGAGAGCAGCTGACTTGAGAGACTTAAAAAAGGGTTCAATTTAGATAGGAATGTATTGATATTTATCTCATTGAGTGGGAAAGCATAATTCTGGTTCCAGTTGTTAGAAATGAAAGTCTCTTTTTCAATCTACAGTGTTACCCAGTTTCATCAACTTTAAAGTTCCTGTTTTTCGGTTGTCAAGGTGAGAACGAAACCCTGGTAGAAAATAAATTTGCAGACAAACAAGTAGTACCAGTAGTACCAGTCTTGTTTGTATTCAGTTAGAACAACATTAAACAACTAACAATGGAATACTAACTTCTGTATTATTTGTTATGCATTGAACTCACTATCTCTTATCTGATTGGCCAAAAGCGTACAGTGAATTTTTGAAATCAGTGCCTGTGACGTTATCTCGTTATCATGTCAAGGGCACTGAAGGTCACGGGAAATCATGTCATGTAGGATCGCAGTGCATAATTGTTAAAGTTCCACTGCGACGAAATTTCACATTTCTTTTTACCCCTTTTTTTTTAACGGAATAACTTACCATCATGTACGATGTCCTTTCGTCAAAAAAGAAAAAAAAATTAAAAAAAAATTCCTTCATTAAGATTTCGCCGCTCGAAAGTGAAATTTTCCGTCTGCCATTAATTGAAATTGGTTCCAGTTGAGCCCGCTATTTTCGCAGCGGCAGCTACACCTGTGATGTCATACTCCTAACACGCGATTGATTTACCTTTGATCGCCATTGATGTCAGTAGGGTTTTTGTCTTAGTATTGGCGAAATCTCTGTGGATTCAGAAGTTCATTTTGGGTAAATTTTGTCTGAAAGCAGTAGTGAAGGTTGCTCTGAGTCTTCAGAGGCTAGCTTCTGCTCGGCAAGCGAAGATTTCCAATATCACGATGATAGTGCCGAGCCAATTGCCACCGAAGAAGAAGCTACCAGTAGGCTGAAGAAATAGCTGTAGAGGAAGTAGAAGAGTCTGAGGACATGCTTCTAAGTCGATTTGCTGACGAGACAGATCTACCAGACTGGTATTACATTTGGTTTCTTCTTTTCGATTCTTTCTGCTTTTATCAATCTGTGTCACCGTTTTGAAAATGTCTGTTTCGTAGATATTGCAGTATTAAATGATTTCTGTAATTTGGTCAATTACCAAAAATAATAGTAATAATAATAAAAAAAAGATCGAAGTGGTATTTTTAATTCTTAGGTATTTCACGTTTATTATATTTTTGGTGTCAACTGTAATGTTATTTTGAATTTGCCCATGTATTTAAGGTTATGGTTTTAAGAGCAAGCGTATAAATTGTTCTTTAGAGTTCGTTGTCCAGCATAAAGAATGTAGATGTTGCATGGAGGTTGATTGATGTCAGGAAAAATGGCAGAAGTTGAAAAAAATGACTAGTATGTTACTTTCGCATCCAGTTTTTGAAAGTGCATGAGTGGTTGGGTTTTGACTACTGCAGCAATAGGGATTAAAACGAAATAAGAAAAAAAGGGTTTACCACATTGAACACATTGTTCGCTGAAGGCAACACCACAGACACCTGAGACAGTGGGAAACCTCAAAAATGGGAATTTGAGAGGGATAACAGCAGAGTCTGAAATCACCCCATCCTAGCTGCCAGTGCTGCTAAAACGTTCACACTGATGATCAGAATTTTACAACTGGTCACCAGTGGGGGAATAACTATATTCAGGACTATGCCACTGTCATATATTTATCTCATTTCCAAATTAATGTTAACTTTGGTTTTTGGCCAAAGCAATTACACTGACAGAAAATTCAGACCCCTTTTGCCAATAGCAGACTTTTCGTCTTGACTTCATTACCATAAAGAGGAAAACTGTTGGTGACTGCACATCACTAGCTTGTGATGGAAAGGATTCATTAAGGTGAAAGCTGTAGCCAAAGTCAAAAAAAAGTTAACTTTAGACCCTAAACAGCCTAATATAATTATATGGTGCAGAATATGTAAGGGGTGCTTCCTTACAGTTGAAGTAGTATTCTCCATTAAAGCGCAGCAATGAAATTGGCTTTTATAGACTAGTAATGAACATATCCTATCAGAACTTCCAACTGGCTAAAGCGCCAGAAATTAAATATATTCCTTGGGGAGTGTACTGCATGCTGCTCAGGGTCTCTAAAGTACACATCAGCAACTCAACGACGTTAACATTGACTGCGTGGTTGATTGATTGTATAGTATTGATTAAGACTGCCTTTTCTCAAGCTAGACACCCCTCCCCTCCCTCGTCATTGTTGTTGCATGATAAAATGGCTTAACTCCCCCCTTGGAAATCCCAACAATTTACACTACCTGTAAAATTACGCATGTGTCCAGCATAATTATCAAGGTGCACAAGGTGAGGACCAGGAAACTGATTTAATATACCACGCTTAAGAAACTGAGTTTAAACTGCCATTTTATTTAAAAAGATATATTTGGCAATGGGTACAAAACGGTGGGACATGTGAGCTTATTTTAGGTCACTGGCAATGTACACAGCAAAACGCTCTAACGAAAACGAGTTTCGCTTCGCTGACAACATTGTCCCTATCCAGCGAAAAAGAACAGCAATTACCAGATTACATAACTTGAAGGGCGCCTACATCTAAAAGCCCATTAAATTGCCCAGTGGCTAGCTTTAGGGGATGAACCTTCTGGCCTTCTTCAAGGCTTACCTTGCGGTGTTGTCGTTTGTTTCCCTGGCTAGATCTTTTATATTGCAGGAATTGAGCCAGGAATACGCCGACGACGACAGCCTTCCATATGAAACACTCTTGAAAGACCGTGGCATTCCTTCGCGAAATGGACTGACACCCGCCACAAACTTTCCGCTCGGGTTGAAGTTCGCGCGGTGAGTGTGCACGAATCTCAACTACTTATCTCGCTCACTTTTTATTGTAGAACTAAAATAAGCAGAAATACCTGCATTCATATCTGATCTATTGCTACAGCCGTGTACTACACAAGATCGAGCATGATTCCATTGGAATAGAGCGCTAGATTCACGTTGCGAAACCAGTTAACTGCGAACTAAGTAGAGATTTTATAACAAAATTCGCCATATGAGCCTTGTTGGTTAGGAGTATGACGTCACAAAGCAGCAAGGCTTTATGGGGTTGCAGGAACATGATTTAATAATGGCGGACGAAAAATCCTTGGCAAAAACCGTAATAAATAGGTGTCGAGTGCGTGTCCGAGAGTATATTATCATTGTATCCGCAATCTCCACACCAATGCCAATACTTTGGTTCGAAACTTCAGCGTTACAAAGGTATAAATATGATAAACATGCTTACCCTCTTCGATTTGTAACATCCTGAATTTGGCAAACTGTTTCTTTCCCTGTATATTTTTAGCGACGTTTTCGACAAGGCCCACATTAGAATTTGAAGAAAAAACAATAGCTGCCAAGTGTTCTGATCCATAAATGTATATATATTCATTGTATGTATCACAATCTCTGCTATTTGTGTCCTTTGATTTAGCAAGCAGTAAACCGCTACTCTACCTTTTGGGTAAAACAGAAATTTACTCACACAATGAGTTTAACTGTACTCAAGGTATTGAGTAAAATACATTAATAAAAGTACGGTAACCCTAAATATTGAGTAAAACAAAGTGAAATTTCTAATAGTGAAAAAAAGTTCATCACAATTATATACCTTTATACTTTTGAAATACTTTCAGTGCTTTTAGTCTTTGGTTAATCCGTGACAAATACTTCTCCTTATTACTCTCTAAAATTTAAATAATTACATGGTATATTACACCTCCTTTCATGGGTCAAAATGCTCTCAAAGAAGGCTAAATAATAGGGAGTTCACTTTTTTATCTTTTTTTTTCACATAACTCAGTTTGCAAGGCCAACCTTAAAGTTCACTTTATATGAATGTCCAATACTGTTTGGGGATATAGAAGACTTGAAAGAGTGTTTGGACAGATATCCAAACAGTCAGACTTGGTTAAAAAATTGCTAGTCTGGAATTATGTTCTGAACAACTGAATCATGCTTACTTCATTCACACTTTACTGCTTTTTGTTTCTGATCACATTACCCACTGAAATCTTACACAAATTTCTGTGAAAGAGTGCGTTAAAAAGCCTTACACTCGCACTCAAACGCAACTACAGCACCTTCACTTAATTGGTTTGGACATGGCCTATAATTCCATAATATACAATAACATGTAAACATTCTGCAAGCTGATTGGCTACAGAGCAGGGCTGTCACTAGGGCTTGAAGTAAGTGATGTGTAAATAGTAGCAGGGGAATCTAGCTGTTCTGGTTTAGGCAATAACCTGCTTTTGTGTCAAAGAATCCAGGCACTACCAACTGCAGGTTCATAAAAATCCCATGGAATACTTATGAGAAACCCATGACTCTTTTTTCAGGGCCATGAATATTGCATTTCCCAATTTTCAAAGTCTCACCGAAACCCATTAATTTTTTAAGGAAATTATTTCATGGCTCATGAAAAGTTGATGATGATCCAAAACTGAAATTAATGGGTCATAAAAATTTGTTTTCATGGCCATGAAATTTCACAAGTAACCAAAGTTAAATTTAATGGGTCATGAAACATGAATCATTAGATTTTAAGGCCCATGAAATTGCCATGGAAGTTGGAAACTGACCAGACCTGAATTTCATTGGTCATGAAAAGTACATGAATGTGTAATTTAAAGGGTCATAAAATAAACATTAATAGATTTTATCTGTTAAATCAGGATTTATATTGACAGCATATATAAACACCTCATAAGAATAACTCCTAAAGAAATATATTGTTCTGATGGCTAGTGGTAGGCAAAATACAATACGCCTACATTACAATTTAAAAAAAGAAAACATAAAAACATTGGTTTTAAAAAGGCTTGTCACCAGTGGGCTAGATTGCAGAATACCCGGCCCAATTTTTGGAATTCTTAAATCCTGCTACCGCAGTCCCGCAGTCGACATAATTTACATAATAAACTGTATATAAAAACTACGAATATACCTCTTTCTTTCATCCACTGCGGGACTACAGACCGCAGTAGCACTTTAGTTCAACTCTTAGTTAAATATTTATTCATCGACTACAGGACTGCGGGCCACTGTAGCACTTCAGTTTAACACTTAGATTAATGCTTATTCATCGACTACGGGACTGCGGACTGCAGTAGCACTTCAGTTTAACACTTAGCACATAACTAAAACCTTGCTAACCGACTGCGGACCGCGGACCACGGTAGCAGTAGAGTCGAAGACGACTGGTTGGGCCGGGTATTCTGCAATCGCTCCCACCATGCCAGTGTAGCTTCACAATTTCTTATGTTATATTTGGGTGTCTTAAAATTTACATATGACATGAATTTCATAGTTTATTGTCAGATCACTGATTGCTATTATAAACCTGATGACACAATTATAAATACCAGCAATGACAATATTAAGGCCACAACTGTTTATCTTCAGACTTCAGTCTCGTGTCTTCATCATATGCATTACCACAGCTGTATGCTTCCTCTTTTTCGTAAAAAGGCCAATTATTTTGCCAATCTGTAGTAGTAAAATAGCTTGGGATAACTATGCACCTCTCCAAATGATATCTGAGTACTTTCCAGCTAGTAGCAGGTCTCTAAATTGTGTAGAAAAGCCGAGTTCTCGTGTTGAATTCAAACACGCCGTAAGCGGCTATATTGAAGGTGAATACTGCTAGACCCTAGGAACTAGTGCTGTGACCCATGATGCAACGCTGTGAAATGCGTGGTTGATTTCAACGGTCAAACGATTACAGCAAAACAGGGCGAATATAAATAAGGCGAGGAAATGATGTTTAAGAGCAACAACATCTGGGCGTTTTGGCTCTGAGAGCAATTGTAAGTATAAAGAATCGCAAGCCTTCTGGATTAGGACTTTAAAAAGTGTTTTTGATGATATGTACTTCAATGATTAAAAAAAGCTCGATCTTGGCGATGGCAAAATTAGCTTACCGTATTGCTCCAGCTAGTTTTGATATTTGTCTTTGTTCTTCTTCATTTCAGCTTTTATAAATTATACAGTTAAAAATCAGACCAAAATAATTTAAAAGCTTGTCATAGAACCTGATCTGAAATCATGGTTCTCTCATGCACCAGCAATTGCTTTATTGAAGCTTACATGTAGCCTTTTAAGCGGTCAAACTTAACTGATTTTAACCACATACTGCTGGGTGTTTTTGTTGTAGTTATTGAAGCAGAGAAGCTTGAAGTATGCATTTGCAAACAGAACTACATGGTTGAAAGGCAAACATTCCAACTTTGAATTTGAAGCTAAATGATGTTAAGAAAATGTTAGTAAGCTTGTGTACATTGTGTGCCATATCAGAGAAACCTTTAAATTTAGGAAATAAAACTATTCTTGAACAAAAACGAGATATTTCAGCTTGTCTATCTTTAGCCTCCTTTACATGACAAAAATCAGATGATAACGTTTTGCAAGTGACACACATAGATAAGGGGGGTTCCGTGTCGGATTTTTTTTGTCGCCCCCCGACTCCCAAAGCCTCGTCGGTGGCAACAACAACAACAAAAAATCTGCCACAGAACGCCCTCCCACCCCCTTATCTATGTGTGTTATGGTAAAAACATGGGATATTGTTTTGCGACATGGAATAATTTTTAATTTGAATAAAAGGCTGCTGCAAATTTTTCGAGAGATGTTCTTGAAGTGTTTTATGGCCCGATCGAAGAAAACCAAAGGCTCATAGCCCCAATTAGCTCAAACATAAGGGGCGAGTTTAAAATTGGAAGAAACAATTTCAATGAATGGCTCCGCGTGTGGAAAATGCGGGCCACAAAGAACAATAAATACCTGTTCAATTTTTTTCAAAAAACGAAAAAAAAAACATTTATAAACGTTTGCACGAGTGAAGTTGAGACTCTGAAAAGCGTAAAAATACAATTCAGCCTCCGTGTGAGATTTTACATGAAGCGAGAAGAAAAAGTAGAAGAAATGGATCATTATTTTAATCGGATGCGCCCTGTAAACCTGAATGAGCACAACATACACACATTAAATCATTTGATAAACCAGTTCATTGATGAAGTGAAAGGCGAGATAGAGGCCTGGTCAGAAAAGGGGTCGGGCTGGATAATGGACAATGCGCGGAGGAAGCTTTATGGCGCTGCCGGCAAAGCTTAAAAACAAGAAGGCGGTTCTAAACATACAAAACAGAGACAATGAATGCCTGAGATGGGCAATTCGCACCGCACTATTCCGACCAAGGGGAGATATGAGAAGGACTTCAAGCTACCCAACAGAAGACGGCCTCAATTTCACAGGCATTGTTTTTTCAACGCCTGTTTCGCAGATTGACAGGCGGGAGAGGCAAAACCCAAATCTTGCCATAAACGTGTTCGGATGGGAAGATGGGAGAGTCATCGTGCACAGGATCAGCGAAAAGGGTGGAGAAACCCCCAGAATTAACTTAATGTTAACAACGCAAGGAGAAAACGCGCACTGCAGCCTTGTGAAAAGGCTCTCAGCACTTTTATATGACCAAAGCAGGCACAAAGAACGCGTCACTATTGCGAGCGTTGCTTGCACGGCTATTCAAGGAGAGAACTGCTCGAAAGGCATAAGCCCGAATGCAAAGGGCTGTTAAAAAGCCCGACTAGAACAGAAATGCCGAAACAAGGAGAGAACAAGATGGTATTCAAGAACTTTTACAAGCAGATGAAAGCGTCATACGTCGTTTATGCAGACTTTGAATGCCTCGTGAAAAAGATGCATACTTGCGAGCCAGACAATAAGCGAAGCTTCACAATAAAAACGGAAAAGCATGAGCCATGTGGCTTTTCTTATCTTGTCGCAAGGAGCGATGGACAGAATTTTGGCCCATACACTTACAGAGGAGAAGGCGCGGTCTAGAAGTTTTTAACATCACTATTGGAACATGAAACAAAAATGCGCGAAGACATGGCAAACAAAAGGCCGCTTGCCATGACAAATGAAGACTGGCAAAAATACAGAAACGCGGCAGAATGTCATATTTGCAACAAAAGCCTGTACAAAGACCTCTATCTCCACTCGATGGATGTTTTTGATCCTGATTCAGGAAAATACTGCGGCCAAAGCAACAGAAAATGCTACCATCAGGCAGCAAAAAATAGATATGCACATTTAGAAAACCGAAAGATGCCATCGATCAATGGATCTCAAACAACCAGGAAACATGTCTGTTCTGTGCAGATCCGCTGCTTGTTTCAAATTTCAATTATTCTTTGAGAGAACACGACCACGTGACAGGAAAATATCGAGGCGCCGCGCATAAAGAATGTAACTTCAAACTAAAACTAAACCCGAACACAATGCCGATTCCAGTAATCTTCCACAACCTGAAAGGCTACGACGGCCACCTACTGATGCAGGAAATGGCGAGGGTGCGCGGAGAAAACAAATGCATCGCGGCAAACACTGAGAAATACATCTCATTTTCACTGGGGAATCTGAGATTTATCGACAGCATGAATTTTCTGCTGAGCAGCCTTGAAAAGCTGGTGAAGGGGATCGATGAGTTTACCATAATGCAAAGAAGATTTCCAGAGGAAAACATGCGGCGACTGTTACTGGAAAAGGGCATCTATCCGTGCGAGTACATGGACTCGTTTGAAAGGTTCGGCGAAAGCCAACTACCAGAGAAAGAAAAGTTTTACTCGAGTCTGAGCGGCCCAGGCATAACAGATGAAGAATATGCGCGCGCGAAACAAGTCTGGGAGACAGCCGGATGCCGAAATCTTGGAGACTATCACAATTTGTACGCGGAAACAGACACGCTGCTTTTAGCAGACGTGTTTGAGAACTTCAGAAAGGTTTGCCAGGAGAAATACGGGCTGGACCCGGCGCATTACTACAGCGCGCCAGGCTTGAGTTGGGACGCGCTCTTGAAAAAGACAAGAAACGAGCTAGAGTTGCTGACAGATTTGGACATGCATCTTTTTATCGAGAAGGGGATGAGAGGCGGAATATCGATGGCGAGCAAGCGGTATGCGAAAGCGAACAACCCGCTGGTCGAAGGATACGACCCAGCCAAACCAACGAACTGCATCACATAACTTGATGCGAACAATCTCTACGGTTGGGCCATGAGCCAGCCGCTGCCGAAGAAAGGCTTCCACTGGAAACGAGTCATGCCGACAGAAGAACAGATCATGAAAATGAAGTGGAATTCAAAGAAAGGCTGGATTCTGGAGGTAGACCTCGAGTACCCGGCCTACTTGCATGACGCCCATAATGACTACCCGCTAGCGCCAGAAAAAAGGCTATGAGCATCGAGCAGATGTCAGAATACAAAAGGCGGATGATGAATGCCCTCCAAATCAGCACGCCAAACACAGAGAAGCTGGTTCTGACGCTGGAAGACAAAGAAAAGTACGTTGTTAATTACAAGAACCTGCAGTTCTATCTCAGTCAGGGGATGCGGCTGAAAAAGGTGCACCGAGTGTTGGAGTTTGACCAGGAGCCATGGATGAAGTCATACATCAGGATGAACACGGAGTTCCGCAAGCAGGCAAAAAGCGACTTTGAGACGGACTTCTACAAACTGATGAACAACTCGGTGTTTGGGAAGACGATGGAAAACCTGAGAAACCGCGTCGACGTGAAGATAGTGAGGGCATGGGAGCACGACAAGATCCGGAAGCTGGTGTCGAGCCCGTCGTTCGACAGGTTCACAATATTTGGAAACGACATGGCGGGCATCCACATGCTCAAAACAAAGTTGGTGCTGAACAAGCCCGTGTACACAGGCATGACGATTCTCGAGAACAGCAAGATCCTAATGTACGACTTTCACTACAACTACTTGAAAGCGAAATACGGGCAAAAATGAGAGCTGATCTACACAGACAGAGACAGCCTGATCTTAAACATCCAGACAGAAGACGTCTACAGGGACATGGCGCATGATTTTGGACTGTACGATACAAGCAACTACTCGAAAGACAACCCGCTATTCAGCGCTGCAAACAAAAAAGCATTGGGAAAGATGAAAGACGAGTGCGCGGGGGAGCCGATCGATGAAGTCGTGGCGATAAGGTCGAAGATGTACTCGATCGTTTTGGCGGGCAAAAAAAAAAAAAACATAAGGAAGGCGAAGGGCATGAAAAAGAACGTGATCGAAAAGGAGATAGCCCATGAGTACTACAAACAAGCACTGATCGAGGGAGGGCCAATGCATGCACAAAATGAAAATCTTGAGGAGTGAGGGCCACGAGATGTACGGAATGTGCATGAACAAGATCTCAATATCGCCGTTTGATACAAAGCGCGGGATAGCAGACGATGGCGTCCACACGCGGGCATACGGGCATAGAGCAATCAGGCGGGCGGCAGCTCTTCACGAACAAAGCCACGCTTGGGCCCGCCAGACAAATGATAGACAACAGGCTCATTTGGCTTTGTCTTATTTTCAACAACCTGGTAGACTTTCAAAGACCAGATCGGGTCTGTTGCTCTTTTGGTCCCGCCTTCAACAGGCCTGTTATACTTTGTTGACGGTTTTGAAGAGACCGCTTTTTCTTTGATCGCAACAGGCTTTTTACCAATAAGGCTAGTCACCTCGTTGTTCAGAGCGCGTACAACATCGGGCAGCCTTTTTACCCACTCAGTTGACCGCTTGCCCTCAGGCAGAAGCATCTCCACGGCATACTGATGGCCAAACAGGCGCTCTGCAAGCGTGCGGTTGAAACGCTCAACAATCGCCTGACCTCTGTGAATTTCAGTGCGCCCGCGTCGAATGTAAGTTTTGTGTTTTTCCATTTCTTTCGTCACGCCGCCCATGAACTCGCGTCCAGGGTCAACAACATCTGAGGCCAAGTCAAAGGACTGTGCCTGTCAATCGTCTGGAAAGCCTTGGCAACCTCGTTGGAGTCTTTCGAGGTCAGCGGCTCCGCTTCTTTCTAACGGCTGGGGATGTCAACAACAGTCAACGCATAGTTGTAAATCTTTCTACGAAGCTTGTCATGAGGTAAAAAAAGAAGGTCCGCCTGGTGGACCGAGTTGGGCGTCGCCACATCAAACTTTGGGCGAAGAACATATCGCGGCGCAGGAAGATAGATCTGCCAAATGGCCTGCTTGTAGAGCCACTGTTTGGCAGCATTTTCAGGCACTTCAGCGGCGTCTGCCAATTTTTTTATTGCAGGGACGCCTTTCCAGTATCCCTGAGGGCTGTAGTAGATTTTGGCGAGTTTGGCGTCCATTTATTTAAATGCAAACAAAAGTTCAAAGAAAACGAAAAGCCGCGTATCCAAGTGCTAGCGTGCCCCCGCCGACAAAAAGAAGCTCGCCCTGTTTCTGCAGCTCACTTGGCTGATACATGTCTGAGAACTTCGGCTTTGTGGGCTGAGTTAGTTTGTAGTAAGGGTGGGCCTGGTTGTAGATCTTGAAAACGTAATCGGTGTTCGTGAAGTTTTGTTTCGCCTGATCTTTGATTTCTCTTCCCCAGTCAAGAAGCTGCGTGCGCTCGCGCGTGTATTTTTCCATCGCTGCCTGATAAGCTTCCAGTGCTTTGTCATGCCGCGTTTTCTCTTCCAACGCAGCCTGACCACTGTCGCCCGCAATGTATTTCGCAAGATAGTTGCCGCCAGTGAAAGCCGCGGCATTGAGAACCACTCCGCCAATCATTATCGCAATGCTGGCCATTTTAAGGAAAAGGGCACTTTTTAAACAGGAAGAATCTTCTGGTCTTCGAGATAATTCTTCAGCGCGATGCTGCCAGCCATGACGGCGGTGAATTTGGCATATTTCATAACATTGGAGCTAGAGTCGTTGGTGAAGTTTTCTTTTACGACTTTTTTTCCAATCCAGCCAATGTCGGCAGCTAAATCGGTCAGAGTTGCGGCGTCCATGATTGTTTTCACAAGCTTGTTGTCAGACATGATATATTGAAAGATTATTTTTTTAATTGCTCTTATCGGCAAGCCCACACAAATGAGTTCCATGAATCAAGTGATACTCGTGTTCTTGGCAATTTTCACAGACGGCTTTTAAAGAAGCTTTCCAAGTTTCATCATCTGGCGAAGTTGAAATGATATGCCAGGAAAACTTGAAAGCCTCTATTGTGATTTTTGCCCATACCATAAATATTTCACCGACGGCGGCAGTTTTGAGTGAAGCTCGAAGAGCGTCAACCATTGTTATAAAAAAAAACAATAAAAGTCTAATCCACCTTTTTGATTCCCATTCTCTTTGGAGCGGCGTCAACAGGCGATGGTTGGGGCGCTCGCGGTACAACAGGTGAAGGCGGGCTGACTCGTGGGTTTTTGGTAAAAGCGCCTTTGATCTCTTCGCGTTTGTAGTATAGCCCTGCCAATGAAACGATAATGCTGATTACACTCAGCCATTGAGTCGTTGTAATTTTGGCGGGTTCAGCGCCAGACACTGGCGGTGAGTCGGCCGATGGAGCATCAGGCACTGGCTGCTGTTTTAGCTGGTTATTTGCAATAATCACTTGGGCTTCAGCTAATGCCTTTTTCTGAGCCTCGCGAGCCTGTCTCGTTTTCTCGGCGATAGCTTTGTCCGCAGCGACACGTTTTGGATTTTTTTGTTTTGTGGCGGGAGTTTTTGAAGTCAATTGTTGATCAACAGGTTGTTGCGTCTCTGCCATATATTGACTAAATAAATTAATTTAATTGAGCAGTTGCCGGGTAATGTTCAGTAATTATTCACCATTTACTGAAGATTGCTTAGCATTATCTACTTGATCTTCCCCAGCAAGGGGATAGCCGTCCGCATCACGAGAAGGATGGCGTTCAGCGCTGAAATCGACATGTTTTGCTGTGATCAGAAACGCGTTGGCCAAAGCGAGGATTCGGCCACATCTCAGCGCTTTTGTGATGATGTAGTCGTTTTTCAGATCATTCTGCAGGGCTTCAGTATCTTTGAGCGGCACAACCAGGCTTAGTGCTTTTATGGAAAATGCCAGAAAGCTTTCAATCAGGGTTTCCGTCGTCTTGGCGCCAACATAGGTCTCGTACCTTTTGTAGTGCTTCATGACGTCTTTGTCATCTAATCGCTTCACCTGGTCGTGCGAGAGATTCACGCCGATTGCTTCTTTGCATTTTGCCGGTAGAGACCAAAATAGCAAGCTGCTCTCGAAGAGCTGGAATGTCGGGCCCAGCTGCAGGCAAAGCAGCAGGCTCGGCTCCTAAGAGGTTCATGACTTCGGCCATTACGTTTTCTTCAGCCATAATATGAATTCAGTTTTTTCTTTCAATTGACAAAAAAAAAATTCGGGTTTTGTGATCTTTAACGCAAAATCACGGCCGGTTTGAAATCTTGCCTTTCATTTCGCGAACTTGAATACAGGATAGTCAGAACCCTTGTCAGAAGTTTGTGTGCCTTCATATTTTATGAAACTTGTTTCTGGTCGGCGCTTCAGATCCCAATACAAAGACGCAGGCGCATAATAACGCATTTCCACGCCTTCTTTTTCAAGAGTGGCCACGCTTATCGGCCTGTCGTAATCGTTTGTCCCGCGATGTTCAATGCCGCGATACCTGTACACTCCAGGTTGCATTTCTCTCCAGCTCAAGATTCGTTCAGCCTCTTCCCACTGTTCCTCCATTACCTCAGTGCTGCTTTTGTTCAATAGAGAAAGGGAACCGCAAAGAAAAAACTAAATGGGCAAATTTGCGCTTTTTCAGCCTTGAAATCATCTGCTTGATGAGTTCGTCATGAGAAAGTTCCCCCGCGTATTCTTCGAAGATGGCCCTCGTGGTCTTGGCCGATGGCGTGTAAAAAAGAACGATTGCCGCCACGTTTTCACCGAAAGGCTTCGCGATGCTGGAGAGCTGCTGCGCCAGGACCCACACACTGATGCCGACGTGGCGGGCCCAGAAACCGAGTTTGACTAGCTCTCCGGTCCGCCCTTAGACGTCTTTTGATGCGGCGCAGTCATCAAGAACAATGAGTGTGTTTGAGCCTTCGAAACAAAAACTGGCTACTTTTAGGCAGTTTTCGACATGATGTTGATTGCAAATGATTACATACAGCCGCGGGTCTCTCTCGCCAAACCGGTGCAGCGTTCTGTTATAGGCAAAGGTTGCCGCATGCACAGATTGATTAGTGTTAGCTCAGTTAAAAAATGTCACTAGTTCAGTTCAAAAAACCTTCTTCTTGGGGGGCGGGCATATTAATACAATGTAATCAAACTTGCCATTGAATGGGCCGCAGAAACTGAGACTTGCCCGAGTTTGTCGGGCCCCAATCAATGCATTGAATGGGAAGGTGCCGGGGTCCATTTCAATACATTAGAGAATCTAGCTGTTTATTTTGAATGTTAAACTGGCAGTCAGATATTATGTAGACGTGGCAAATAATATTCCCCGTTCCTTTTTTGTCCCGCTCAATTTCCAGCTGGATGCCGTCTGTGCTGTTTACGACGCGTGTGCCGCTGCCATGCATTTCTTGGCTGGCCATAGAGCGCAGGTCGATCAGAAGCCCGAACTTATTGCCTGTGTAAAACTTCTGCAGAGTCATGAACTGAGGTTTGTGTTTTTCTTTCATCAAGAATCGGCTCACTTCGCTCCAAATGTCCCGACTTTCGATGCCTTCGTTGTGTTGTACAGCATGTTTGGCGAGCCGTTGATCGTGACGCTGATATTTTTCAGGTCGGGGAAGATGTATTTTTCCGGATCTCTTGTGCCTGCCGTGTACGGCTCCACAAACAGCAAAAGAATGCCTTTCATGGATCTTCTTTGGGCGTTGACATTTATGTTTATTCTCGTGTCACATTCTCTGTTGATAGTCATCACTTTAACGCTTCTCACGTTATCATAGGCAAACTCTTTACCGCTTTCGTAAACGCCGGCGGTCCCATCCGCAAGCTTTTTGCTTCGAATCATCTCATACTCCAGCTGGATTTTCTTCAGCTTGTATTTCAGCTTGGTTGGATCAGATCCTTTGACCACCCGGTCTTCTGGGGCAAGAGTCACTTCAAATACGAGGTCACCGTAAAGAGCTTGAGGGTAGAAAACGCCATGATCTGTCAGGATCTGATGGTCGAGATTTATGCGATACTTGCTGCCGTAAACCTCGGTAAGCTTGTTTTCAGCGTCGACGCCCGATGTTTTTTTGTCCTCCGATTTTGAGCGAATTTTACACAAATCTTCGCTCTGTTTCATCCAGAGTCTTGCCCGCGAACTTTACGACAAGCTTGTCTACGAGCGCTCGCGAGACATTCTGGACAAGAAAGTTGTTAGCGTGGCCTCCAGAAAGGTCTATGTCAAAGATGAGAGCTAGAGAGTTTGGCACAAGGACTTCGTCTTTGTTCAGCTTGGGCACGTGAACATTCAGAGTCTCGCCGGGATTGGCTTCAGCTGGGTTGAAAGTGATGCGCTTGACAGCACGAGGCGCCTTCATGGAAAGTAATGTCTTTTCCATGCTTGCCGGATCGAGGTCATATTGCACTTTTCCTCTTTCTGAGACAGACTCAAACGTGAAAATATATATTTAATTAAAAATATATAATGGCGGAAGGCGGCGATTTTGGTTAGGATGGTACTTATCTTGACCACCAGATTGATAACGACGGTGATGATGAATAAGAAGCCGACAGAACCAGGCCTTTCCAGCCGGGCTCAGCTTCAACCCCTTATCACGGTGGAGAGAGTCACGAAATGCAAACTATGATGCAAGAGCAGAGCGGGCTGCCTAATACTTCTTATGAGGAAGTCCCTCTTTTAACAGATAAAAAAACGCAGAACTTGAAAGAAGGCTTGCTGCTTTGAGAGAAGACTTGATTGACATAACAGAACTAGATACCAGTGTGAACCCATTGAGTGAAGAAGACCGAGAAATACAAATAGAAAGAGTGAGAGAGTTAATCAGAAAAAAATACCCTTGGGCCGATTTTGCAAAACTGGGGGCAATAGGGTTCTCCAAAAAAGCCCCAATGATTGTTGTTTTTTTTCGGGCCGAAGAAAGGAGAGACTAAAATAGTTTTAGATAATGGCAGCGGCCTACAGAAAAGTTTCTTAAACTTGACTTACGTAAAAAGAGCACTGGGACCCCCCGCTGAAAAAATAATCAGTCAAGCAAGCTCTGACATAAGAAAAAGACAAAGAGAATTAGAAAAAGAAAGGAATGATTTTCAAATTTCACAACAAAATTTAAGAAGCAAAAATGAAGAGCTACAAGATCTAGACGAAAGGTTAATAAAGAGCAAGCCAAGATCGATCAGCTCAAAGAAAAACAAGGGCCAGACTTTGAAGAAGAAATCAAAAGGAAAGAACAACTGATAAAAAAATTTGAAAAAAGACTTAAAAACCAAGCAAAAAGAGAGAAAGAGAGAGGAACTTCAAAGAAAAACAAAAAAAATTAAGAAAAGACACAAGAGAAGATCGACCAACTTCAGTCAAGTATTTCGGAAGAAAAAAAAAGAAATGCACTTGAAGAAAATCTTAACAGCACAAAAACTGTTGATGCTTTGAAAGAACATGAAATCCATCTTCAGCGGCTAAACGAAGAAGACCAGGCGATCATTGAAGATGAGTTGGCAACATCATTTGAAAAAGATGCCGCAGAAGAAAGAGTTGCGGCTAGAAATGAAGAGCTCGCGAGGCTGCAAACTCAGATCGCGAAAAAGAGAAGACGCCATGCCTCTCCGAGAGAGAGTACGCGAGATCTTAAAAAAATATGGCGTTACGTTGGCATCTATCTTTCTCGCCGCCGGCATTACAATCGGGGCTGTTGTCGGGGCAATCACCAACGCCTTGAAAGCAATGGGCAAACAAATCGCGAATGGCCTTAAACATATTGGCGCAAAAGCTGCTTCTGCGCTGCCCGGGCTGATCGGCTCAATCGTGAGCTTCTTATTCAAAACTTCGTGGCAAGCCATCGGCTTTCTTGCGGAGCATACATGGCTCTTGATTTTGGCGGTGGTTGCATTTCTTTTTCAAAAATTGAGGAAAAAGCGTTAACGCAATGCCATAAACAACATGGCGACGACACCAACAGCGCCACCAATCACCGTGGCCTTGTTTATTTCATGCTTCGGCGTTTTTTCTGGGCGGGTTGTTTCCTTATCTGGTTGGGCTGTTTCTTCATCTGAAGGCGGTTTGGCCGCCGGCTTTGGGTTTTGCGCGGCCATGGCGGCTTTGTGGATTGGATTTGAATGATGGCTGTTGGGTGGGTTGATTTTTGATGGCCCGCCATCCATCAGTTGTAGGCCTGCTTTTTTTGTGCCAAGATTTACGCTGTTGTTAACTCCTAGTTTCATTCCTGCGCCCGCCTGCTTTAGCTTGTTGTTGTAGCCAATTACGCTTTCTGTGTTGATTATCATTCTCGCCGGCATCCACCACGCTCCTGGGCACACGGCAAGATTTAGCCTTACCTTTGCTTGATCAACTGCGAGCTGGTATCTTTGCACGCTTTGCGCTAAGTCGGGCTGCCTGATGACGTCTTCCATCAGCACCAAAAACTCTGTCTGGGCCTCTTTTGCCCTCCCGCCTTCTCCGAGTATGCTGCTTCTTACATTTACCTGCGATCCGAAGATGCAGTAAACAAACGCCAGGATTGACTGGTTAATGCGTAAAAGCCCCGCCTTCGTCAGGCCCGCTGCTGTTTTAGGAGCAAACCAGTCACATGGAGTTGTAACGTCCGGCTCAATAAAATAAATCGCATTTCCTTCTATCGCTTTGCCGCCTTCATCACTGAATTTGTTAAACCCCGGATATTCGTATTCTGTTCTATATGCGCCACTTGCATAGACGTAGACGTGCGCAAGGCCGTTGTTTTTGTCGTTTGTGAAGCGGAAATCACTCGATGGATCAACCCCAAACTCCGCGCACAACCTTTGGTATGAGGCCATGTCATAGTGGTTGTTGAATTTGTTGAATGTGGGGTCCCCCGGCAAAGCGCTTATGTTCTGTATGCCGCCCAGCTAATAGAAAATTCGCCTGATCGTGAAATAAACATGAAACTGGTAAAACGCCCTTATCTGTAGTAAAAGAGAGACTCCGCTGTCAAAGATTTCGTGAGAAATACCACAACCCTGCGTCGCGCAAAACACCGCGAAGTTCAGCTGTTGTGTCCAGTATTTCATGTTTGGGCCTCTCAGCCAAGTTTTTGCTTCTACTGATGCTGTAGGCATGAGCCTCGTTTCTTTGAATATGTCGCGAAATTTTTCGATAAAATATTCGTCTGGCGTGGCATATATTGTGTTCCCAATTTTGTAGATTTCTGCGATGCTTGGCGCCTTTTCTGTGAAAACCATCGCGGGAATTGGTAATGCTTTTCTGTTTTTCAAAGGCGACAGTTGAGAGGGGAAGCCTGGCACGCCTTCCAGCCCGAGCGCGGTTTTAATTTGGTTTGCTCCAGTATTTTCTGTCTCAGCCAAACACGCTCTGCAGAAAGTCTGGGCCCGCTTTGAAAAACAATTCAGCGCTAAAGTTGTTGTGTTCATACTAACTTGCGAAACAAATTTTGTCACGTCCGCGTTCGGAAACGCATTGACAAACTGCGTCCAGGCCTTGTCTTTGGCCGAGTCCGCTTTTTTTTCGCCTCTGGCGTTTGCATATATTTCTGAAGCTTCGCGGCGTCCATTTTAGATGTATATTTATATTTTTAAAATGGTTGTTCTAACAATTGTCATTCAAAAAAATGGCGAGACCGTCTTCTTTGACTATCCGATCCCGCAAGTTCATTTCATGAAGCTGCTGTCTTGCAGTTTATACAATTCTTGGGACACGCTAAAAAATGAAGCCACATTGTCAATTGCTGAGCCTGATAAGAGCTTGAAAGTTTCTAAAATCCTCCCGGTGCATTATACTTTGGAAACCTTGAAAACCACAATGGAAGAATCGTTAAAAAAATATTTTCAAGAAATTAGCGCAGACACTTATTCGCCCCTTGGCCAGCTTGTCATTACAAATCATAATAATAAACCATTGAGGATTGATCGTGATCTGGCAAAATTACTTGGCATTGGCCGCGAGTTTAAAAACTTTGTAACTTTCATAAAACGCATATCAACACCAACAGCGTACTACGTTCACTGTGATTTAATTGACAAAAACAACAATCTATTAAATTGAAAAAAAAAAACAGATATCCTGGCTAAGTTTGATGTAAAAGGCAAGCCATATGAAAAAGTCAGCTATCATAATCCAGACCAGCCATTGCGTGACTGTTCTACAAGTTCTCATGTAAACAGTATCATTCTAAGCGTCAGAGATCAAGACGGCGAGCTGTTTGATTTCAAAAGCTTTCCAATTGAATTTGAATTGGAAATTAATTACATTTTTATATCATACATGTCTTCTTCTGACGTTATGCCGTCTGCTCCTCCTGGAAATCTGTATCCACAACTGCCTGACTTCAGGTTTTAAAAAGTTAATGAAGTTTCGGCCGCCCTGAAGAAAGAAGTCGGGCGGTTACAAAAAAATATAAACGCGCCAAGAAGGTTGTAAACTTGAGTGCTGCTGGGACAAGCGTTCTTTCTGCCGTTTTCTCAAGTGCGAGCTTCGGTTCTGCGCTTTCTGTTGTCGGTCTGCCGGCTTCAATACCGCTTGGAGGAGCTGGCGGCGGATTCGCTTTGGCTTCTTCAGGATCCATCATCGCCAGCAAAAAGCTTGACTCTAAAATAAAGAAACATCATGAGATCGTCACCCTTGCCATTGCGAAACGAGACACTGTTGATTGGCTGCTTTCGAGAGCTCTTTCAGACAACCAAGTGTCTGATCCCGAGTTTCAAATGATTTTAACCGAATATTCACATTACATCGGACTGAAAGACGCTGTCAGGGCTAAACTGAATCGCCAGTCTTCTCGGCCAGATGTTGAGAAGATCAAAAAAGAAATCCGCCACGAGGTAGAAAAAGATTACCGAAAAAAATAGCTGCTCTCGCCGCCGTTTCGAATTAACTTTTGAAAATTCGCGGCTTTGTTTGCATATCATTAAAAAATGATCATTTGTTTTCACATGGCCGTGTTTCTTGTCAATGAATATTTCACGCCCAAGTGGCAGATACACGTGCGCGATATGACGCGTGAAGTGATTAAATGTTTGACACGCTTATAAATCAGAAGCGTTCTCGCACGATATTTCATCATGCCAGTCTTCATTATTTTCAAGCTGTCTCGCCAATATGCGGCCTAGTTTCCTTTTATCCTTTTCAAGCCTGCATTTCTTGCAAATAAATTCGGAATTTTTTACCCCAACCAGGCAAACCACGCAGGGGAGTGGTACTCTGAAACCGCTTTCCCTCATCTCCATGTGTTTAACACAATAGGCACCTAAGCATGGTATTCCGCAACATTCGTGTGTGCCTACTTTTAGCCATGCGCAATTGTTTTTTTTTCTTTGGGAACCTGCGGCGAGCATGCGCCAAAACAAAGCCCGGGACTTCCTCGGTCTTTCCATAAATAATTTCAAGAACATCTCTCGAAAAATTTGCAGCAGCCATTACTTTCTATATAAGCCGGCGCTTTTATCCAAATTAAAAATTATTCTATGTCGCAAAACAATATCCCATGTTTTTACCATAACACACATAGATAAGGGGGTGGGAGGGCGTTCTGTGGCAGATTTTTTTTTTGCCACCGGCGAGGCTTTGGGAGTCGGGGGGCGACAAAAAAAAAATCCGACACGGAACCTCCCTTATCTATGTGTGTCAAGTGCAATGAAGGTTGACATTGGCAAGTCATTGCCTTTTGTTGCAGTAATATTTTAATATTTGTTGTTTCTATCATTATTTCACTTTTTTATTATAATTCTGGGCTTTAGACACAGCTTTTATGTATCAGAGGTAATTGTGCGACAAAATTATGATAAAACAAATTGTAATGATGATAGATGTATGCATATCAAAATGACTGGAACAAAACTACTAGGGATATAGTAAGTAGTTTTGAGTGAACGAATTATTAATGGCATTTTCATGGGTTGCAGCAGTAATCATTTATCCCATGACATTAACAGGGAGTTGAATTTCATGGCCCATAAAATACCATGAAAAGGTAATTAAAGTGGCGAGAAATTTTTCATGGGCCATTAAAAATTCCCCGTTAAGGGGTTTTTCATGGACCATGAATTTTACATGCCATTGAAATTCTATAATTTGCACCATGAAAATCTAGTGGTAATTTTCAGGGTGTGTTTTCCAAAAACATGAAAATCCCATTAAATTACATTTCATGACCCCATAAAACTTAATGCTATTTTCATGGATTTTTGCTGTGTTTGATTTAAAAATGAAAATTTCATGAGCCATTAACGGGGAATTTTTAAGGGCAATTTTATGGGAATTTTGCAGGATTTTTAATTCTTTTTTCATGGGATTTCCATGGGAAAAATCCCATGAATTAAACTATGAAAAACCTGTTAAAATTACATGAAAACCTTGTTATTTTCCCATTAAAATTTTCACAAGATTTTAATGGGTTTTGATTTCATAGGGAGGGAGCTACACGCACAGTAACTTAGAATTTTCTGTGGAAATTCCTGGCCCAGCCCTTAATGACAGCCCATGTAATTTATCCTAAATGCAGTACAACCGCAGGAAGCCGAAATTAGCAAAATGTTTGTGCAATTCCACTGTGAATTGAGACAATAGGTTATGTAATCATACAAGATCAGAGACCCTATTCAGGGCACAATAGCTGCACAGAACTTAGCAGTCCGGAAGAAGGCCAGTTTTGGAAGAAGCGATGACGTCACGATTCTATTGTTTCGCGCGAAAATGGCAAAAAAAAATTAATGCAAGAAAATATGGGCTTTCAAAAAAGCATGATTTTAGGTTCCATCGTTAAATATCCGGGAGTTTCAAAGCCTCATTATCGAACATTCCCTGAGCGAGAGTTGGGAACTTTTGGCCAAGCGAATCGATAAAATCTTTGTCATTTTGGAAGGGCCTTCGAAGAAGCAGCCGCCATTTTGACCGCCATGGAATGAAAGTACATGTAGTTATATACTTTTTTCAATGCCGAATTTTTTCGGTATCGAGATTAATTTTCTTCGAAACTACAATAAGTTAGTGTTGTGTCACCAAAGTTTCATCGGTGGCAACAAGCTAGTAAAACTGGCAACCACGTATTGAAAGTTGCCTTCGTAAGAAATGGTTTCTGACAGGAAACCGACTGGAAGTTTACACACAATTTATCGCGGGTACTTTGAGTCTTTCTTGGTTTTCACACTATATTTCGTTAGTTTTGTTTAGAAGGAGAGAGTCTGTTATTCTGTGATAGCTGAGTCATTTAAGCGGATTTATGAAATAAGTTTTTTTATCTGCGTGAGAAGTCTGAAATTGTCTAAGTGCAGATTTGTTAAGGGGAACATACATAATGCACGTGGCCCGATGCATTTCTATATGGTGTATATGTTCCCCGTGGGTCAATGATTTCGTTGTTTTTTTATTTATTAGGATGTCCCTCCAAGATATGGACAAGCATCTAGACATGTTGAAAATTTGTTGCCGTTTGTGTGGAAAGAAGCTGGTTAAGGGGGCAAGGAAAGCAATGCAGTGCACCTTCTGCAAGAGCACATTGTTAAGCTATGGGGGCAGAATGTATTGCTGGATTCACCTGGTGAAAACCAAAACCACATCACATCAGAAGTAACAGGAAATTGAAAGTAGCACAGACACAGCTTCTCAGGACAGTGAATGTGACATTGATGACGACTGTGTCGTGTTTTCTTTGTTTATGGACAATTTGAGACAGTCTTTGGGAGAGTGTTGTGAAGGCAGGCCTTTAATAGGATAGGGAATATCACAGATTTTGGTTATAAATAGGGTAAGGGTTTTGGGAAGTGGGCCACACACTGCCACTTTATTTTTCTGGGAGCACCTCCCTCCCCCTGGGATTAAGCAAGGCATGATTAGCCATTCATATCTGATACAGTGATGTCTGCCCACTTGTAGAGTTGTAACAGGCTTGCCCACAACAATGAAGGTCCCCCATCCTTCTCAGAAATGGGTCAAGGGGAAGAAGATAGGAAGTGGAGCCTACATCCCTTGTGATTGGAAGCTCCACCTCGGAGAAAGTACATGCCTGGAGGAGATCTTGGCTCTTATTCAAGGGAGGTTAAGGAACATCGACGAAGAAGGGGTAATGGGAGTGGAGGTTTGTCAATATCCTATGTAGAGTATCTCTGTCAGTTAACTTTAAATTGTTTCTTGATGTATAAAATCAAACAGAAGATTGATAATAATAATAATAATAATAATATAATCATAATCAGTATCAAAGGAGGTGCTGTCATTACGGTACATAAGTTAAAATACAATAGGTCTGAAAAGTAAAAATTCACTAAGAAAATTGTGACACGGCCAAATATATTACAAAGAAGTGTGAGCGATGGAAAGATAACCCTTCCTTCTCACTACCACCATGCTCACCCTACAGATAGTTAAAATATTTCCAAGGTAATGTTTATATTTGAACGATTCACTTAACTTACAACAAAATCATTCCCTTGAATATATGAGGTGTAAAGGAAAACACCTTCTCACTCTTTGTTAATTTTTAAGGACTTGTTCAAATGAAATAAATGCTGTGGTCAATGCATTATTTGTTTAACATTGCTATGTTTATTGATAACAGATACTGTTGTCTTAATTCTGTTGTTTTTCTTTTTTAGGTTCAACATGTTCAAGACGCTTCCAAAATGTCCAAGACGTAACAAAATTTAATAAAAAGGATTTAACATTTTTTTCCTCAATCTCATTTGTCTTCTTTGAACATGTTGAATATTTGATGGGGTTTGAATATTACAACTTGTAAGCAGTGAGACTACCACCAGTGACCACAGCTACTAGATCTAGCAATGTCACATTTAATCACTGCCCCAGATTGAAAGGCGCATATACAGGGTCTCCAGAAATTTAGAGTTTATAGACAGCGCATGCATTCACAAACAACATAAAGGAAGGAACATTTAAAACAAAATCACTGATTTATTCAGGAAATGTTCATCGATCTATGACTTAAAGAATCCGAAGGAAAAACTACAACGATCGAAGTGCACATAACGTTGGCTTTGCACTTTGTGAATTATAAGAAACACTACATCACATTTGACTTTTAAACATTTAACCAGGCTAAACCAAACCGAATATTTACGAGACAAATAACTGCAAACAAACACAAAAAATCTCTTATTACGAATTTCAAAAAAAACATCTAAAAAACTGGCGAAGACTTGAAAAACTGTTTACCTGTTTGAAGTTTGAGATTACGTAGCCAGGCTGCACTCCGTTCAAGTCACGCAAAAGGTCGTGGATCTTTGCCTTTTCCGATACAATACTTACAGTGAAAACAGGTCAAGCGTTCCTCTCACGGGTGAATTAATAATTTCATTATTGCAAATTTGATTTCAGGAATCACTTCAATAATCTGGTTGTCGGATGAATGATGCAAACATCTTGGTGTAGACTTAGCAGATCTTCGGCGTGACCTTTGCGTGGAATGAACGTTGGTTTTATACCAGTAGCATCGACATTGCTAATGCTATGAGCTCTAGGTGCATGTTATATTCTAGAAGAAGAATGGTTATTTTCCGTATATAACGACTTTTCCTATAACTCGGCAAAGAAGAGTCGAAATGAAAGCCAAATGCGTTCGGCCGCCATCTTGAATGTTTTGAAATGCTCATCGCCATGGTGATCATGATATGGTTCGTGACGTAATCGTAGTTCTCGCTTCTTCCAAAACTGGCGTTCTCCCGGACTGCTTAGAGAAGACCTGAAATAAAAAAAAGCTCTTGGAAATTTTTGGATAATACATGTATTAAACAATTTGTTCACCAAGTGGAGGCACATAGTGGTGGATATTTACCGAGCCACGAAGTAGCAAGATAAGTAACCATCACTTTCACTGACTTGGAGGTGAATAATTAGCGGACCAAAACATTATTTTTTATGTGACAAGCGGTCAGAAATTTTAAACTCTCTCACTCCAGCTGTTGGGAGGTGAATAGCAGTTGCTAAAGCACTATTCACTTGTGTGGCATATACCAACAGCCTTTATTGCCTTAATTTTTATTAAAGTTGTAAACTATCAATTTCATTTACAAATGTTATCACTGACGATGGAAGTTTCTTACCATCGTTTATTTGAAAATGCACTTCTGGAGGAACAAAAAAATATTAAGGAAGGGGGATAATTGTACATGTTAATGAAAACACAATAAGGGGCTAGCTGTCTCTATACAGTAATACTAAAAGTGCATAGCACTTCCTTTTCTGGTGCCAAGTGAATTACTCTTCAGGGGCATCAAGTGTTCCCTCCATAATTATGAAAAGAAAAGGCTCTTCCTTTTGCAATGCCACTTGCTTTGGTGTTATATCTTCATCCAGTAAGAGATAGCAAGATAGAGAATATCATGGTAAGTATTTCATATCATGTGGGATATGAATAATGATGCAAAATCATACATGTGAACTGCACATTAAGTAATGAAGATGTATGTGATCATCACAGTTATAAACACTACATGTACTTGTAAAAAAGTCAGAATTATGAGAGAGTTAAACCCATGATTTCTGCAATACCAGTTATTTCAATTAGACATTAAATACGAAGCTTAACATGTACTATTAGAAATGGTGGTACATGTAAAACGATTTTTGTTTTCCCTTTGTATGGTAGAATTAGCTAGTATTATCCAATAAATCATTGACAAGTATCAAATATTGTCATTAATATTTAAAGTAACTGTGCACTGTTTATCACAAATAAAAGCATCATTCTTGTGGTCAGTCTACTTGGTATTACTGTACACTGAATGTTGTAGAACCCTTTGCCTTGAAAATATCCAGTAGATTTCACTCATGTGCCATTTCTCTTCATTGGCAGAGAGTGACAGAACTTTTGCTCTGACAAAGTATCTTGAAAACAGCGTGGGCATGAATTTTTCTATGGCACACCAATAAATGTCTGAATTAAGTAACTGTTCATGTTATTAATACATTGATTAAAAGGGATATCCAGGTAATCAAGGTGTTGGTGAGGTGGGTATCCTAAACTTTGAAAATGACATATCCAGACAACAAAAAAGGATATGGTCCAAAAGTACTTACGAGTGACCACGAGTGACCTCGCCCAGCGGATGATTTGAAATATCTTCCGAAAAAACAACCGATAATTTTTATCGAAAACGTGGGTCTTCTCCCTTGTACCTCCCCGATCCCCCTCTTTCCCACCGCCCCTCCCCCCCCCTTCGTCTCTTTTCCTTTCTCTTGGACATGGTTAAAAACTTGCGTTGTGGACTATACATAGCAGATTGCATATGGAATGAAAAGAAACGCAAAATATTAGAGATAAAAAAAAACGATTATAATACTCATAAAGATTACATCACCATTTTATTTGGCTCTATTTAAACAACCCAATTAATGATGTCAACGATCAACCTTTAGCCTTGGAAAATTCCATTCAACTTTCAAACGTGTTGCCGGCGTAATGTCTGGACGAGTAAAATTGATTCATTGAGTTTTGTGTCGTAAACTCACTACTCCTAGAGTCAAAGTAATAGTCCCGCCATTTTCTTAGCTTATATATCCTTTGGGTCGTGAACAATTCGTATGAATATATTTTTATCACTATTTATTTTTTATTACACTTAACCTCCCCGTATGATTCCAAAAATAGTATAGGTGTGGGAACTTGGCAGCCAGACACCACGGGGGCATTGTTGGCTTTTCCGCGTGAGTTTAGAATGGGTTCGCGCGTTTCTTGCAAAGTTCGGACGACTAAATACTAGCAATTACTACTCCAAAGGAATAAACATCACTTAAGATTGATTGAGAACATGTTCCTTCGATAACCTCTGGGGCAATGTGAAAGTACTCTTTATGGCATCTACAGTGTATCTTTCTTCTCGTCAGAAAGGATTTTCTTCTTTGCATCATTACGAAAGCATGCCTTTCCAAAATTAATAAGAATGGGTGAAAAAAATGTTGTTGAGCGACATACAATGACTACTTTATCACCCTTGATGTCACTGTGAATAATTTTGCTGGTGTTGTGAAAGTAACTCAAGTAGTCACTAAACTGCACCACAATGTGAAGACAGTCTTCAAATTGCTAATTTTGTCACTTCTGCCTCTTCTCTTAAAAGACCCTTTAGTGTAACTGGCTTCAAACTTTCACTTCCATAGGCTTCAAGGTATTGTTCGTATTGTTCATACCTGAAATAAAAGGCGAGTTAATGTGGCAACGATGTGTTAAAAGAAAAGCTTTCCTCTCGACACCTTCAGCCGTAACAGACATGCCAAAATATTTGACAGCTGTATGTGTCAAGGAGTTGACTGAATTTTTTTTGACAAGACAGTGCCAAATCTTCCTTTACCTACATATTGTACAGTTGCTCTTATGAGGCATTCTCCACATCTGCAGCAAAGAAGGATCTATATTTAATATATATGTACATGTACCCTCATATTAAGTACAGTTTCATTCTTGGTGGCTACATTTTGCCAACAACCTTTTAATACATCCTTGGCAGTTTTTATCTTATCATTTTCTTTTTGATGTTCAGAACATTTCAAAATATTTTTCTTTAACAGCTGATTCTACACCAAACTTTTTGTTCCCAGGCTATACACTGCTTTCTTCAGCTTTCCAGTGAGTGTTTATATCAAGTTTTCTCTTTCTGAATTAGTCAAATACAAATTTATGTATCGCCCCTTTGATGAGCGATATGTTAGCTAACACTCACTCTAAAGAGGTGTTGGTAAAAGGCGATACATTACCACCTTACATAACAGCAGGTACTATATCAACATAAATTTGTACAGCCTTGTTTCCTGGTCTTATAGTAATCAGTAACAAACGCAACATTACACTTGAGTGAGTTATTGGTAAAAGGCGAACAATGCCACCTTACTCAACAGCCACCTTAAAGCACTAAAAGGACAGAATAAAGGCTTGCCTAAAACTAAATTGACTGATGAATATTTGCTTGCAAATTGATACTTCAAAGTGTGTCTTAGAGGTTTTTAAAAACGGCAATTTATTTACATTTATCAATCATCTATCCAAATCAGTAACAGAGATTGCATCAATTGTTGTAAAGTCAGCCATGTAATGTCATGGCAAGCAATTTATTTATAAAACAAATAAATGGGGCTTTTCGTTAAGTTTTCCCTCTGGTAGTCATTAATCTTAACCTTCCTCTGCGCCTGAGGTCTCCCTTTTTTAATTCTTCAAAGCATCTTGCCAAGTTTGAATCAGAGCTAATGGCTAGTGTAACAGTAGTTTTTCTGTTACATGGCGTCTTTGCCTTTACGGGGAATTAACTTTTCAACTCTCAGTCAATTTCACGTCAAGTGGCTTTAATAAACTGTCCCAGCTCCAGGATTACAAGTTCAAGTCCTGAGTACAAGTCTAAGTCCTAGATTGAAGACTGGAGTCTTGGTTATCGCTAGGAAGTTCTATTCTTGTTGTTGTTCGTGATCGTGTCAACTACCGAATCAATTTTCAAACTCATAAACTAAGTTATTAGAAGCGACTTCTTTGCCGACGTAACGCACTGTGATTGGCTAGAACAAATCGCCTACGTGTTGCGGCGTAACCCCCAAAAACGGCGGCTTGTAATAAGGTATTACCGACTTTGAATTAAAACATCGACGAAAGGAACTGAATAACTTTTCCTAAAGTACGAGTACTAACGAACAGCCCTAAAACAACCTAAACAGTGCCAGGGACATCTTTTAACACCAATCACAACGGTCACGGACTCGGCAAAGGAAGTGTAACTGGTTACGGGTCACTTTCCAGTAAACAAACTCAATTAAAACAAAAGATTCTCAATGTATTGTTTTCGCTAACTTAATTAAATTTAGCTGTGTAAGTTTTCACGCAAGAACTTTTCGTTCCAACAATAATTTATCATGGAACGATTATTTATGAAAGAAAGCAAACTTAAGTTGGTGCCGGTGGAACACGCGCCAGGACGACGGAGATTTGACAGATTGTTATAGTTGTTTACGTGATCGTAAATTAATTATTTGCATTAACTGGAAAAGTACTTAAATCAATCTGGAATATGCACAGCAAGGAACTAAAACAAAAGACGAGGGATTAGTGTGTGGAAACGTTTTCAAAGAAATTTTTTAACCTTCGAAAACACTATGCAAATCGATCCTAAGAACGTGTGCATAAGTGCAGGCGTAAATTTCGGCACGTGTGTGTTGCCAAGTGACAATCTGGTTAGTTCGCTTAACAACCGTTTACAGGTACAAAAGTATAGATCACGTTTAACTGTTGGATAATCACTCTTAGTAAAGTTATTCGTGACACATTTAACACGTAGAATCACTCAAAGCATGCAAATTGACTAAAACCTGTAAGAATAAAAACGAATACAAAAATATACAAAATTATCTTGTAACACTAGTTATGTACGTGTATGTACGTACTGGGTTATTTTCCCATTCTTAGCTGACTGGATTAACATACAAGTAAACTAAAAAATACCTTGTCTGCTGTGGAGTTTGCATCTCTGCTCATACATGCACTCCTTTTTTCGACTTCCTCAAAATCAGAAGCAGGAGTCTTCGAGTGGCCTCACATGGTTGTTGGGCTTTCCTCTCTTTGAACATTTTTCATCAATTTGAGGGACTTCATCCTATGACCCATCACATGTATGAGGATTTCTCAGGCCCTTTCTGTCAGACTTACAAGTGCCTCTCCATCTATCTGGTTTTCTGTGAAAGAATGTAAGCTTGTCTTTTTATTAAGCTCAAATATTAAAAATTGAATCACTAATGTTCAATGTCAGATACTTGTATGTATAACTTAGTTGGAGGTATTTGAGTTGTTTTCAATAATTATTCAACAAGTGTCAAAGATGAAAGAGTAGAATTATATATTCCTCCTATAGCTGGGGGCAAGCAACACTCTCTTCTGACATTCGACCGTTTAACATTTTAAACTTGAGCTCATTGAATGCTATCTGCCGGCTAGGTGGTAGAGCAAATTGGATGGTTCAAAGAGAAAATATTTTTATTTGAATATGTTCCAACGTTATCATCAAATTAAATACAGTATGATCCCAGATTAGTTTTGGCCTAAAATATCTCAAATCAGTACACAGAAAACTGTTTCAGTCTTGTCGGCTCAAAGTGGGCTTGATAAACGTTGCTATCGTGCCGTCTTTCACAAACAAAACTTACTTCCCGCCATTTTATAACCACGTGATCATACTTATCAATCCAACATGAACGCGATGAGATCGATTTCAAACATAAATTTTGGTTCTGTCCTGGTGTACCGGTAAACAAGGGAATAACGATTGTTCTTTCTCTGTTTAGGAGTCATTGGTTAGCTGTTGTGTATTGTTTAGTCTTTTGTATCGGCTCTTGTGTACCGGTACACGAGGACAGAACCTAAATTTTCAATAAACTGCTCACATGTAGCTTTACCAAATAATTCTCGTAAACTTAAAGCACGAGATATTACAAAGAAATCGAATACGAGAGCACTTTAATGGTTAATAGGCACTTCGAGGCTTAATGAGAATATAAATTCTGCCAAACAAAGCAGTTGACCTTTGTTGAGATGGGTGTGGACAAAACGTGGGGTAGGCCACATGGCCTAGGCCATGGTGTAGGCCATGGCCTACCCTGTGGCCTACCCTATGGCCTACTCTGTGGCTTACCGGTGGTCAGATTTTGTAAAACATTAACACGACATTGGTAAGAGTCGACTGAGTACGCTGCATAAACTTCTATCAATCGAACAGGGGCATCCCAAAAGTCACTGACACGATTTTCAATCAGGGAACGAAACAATGCAAATCTTACCGCACTCGGGCTAAAACAATCTATTTGTATCTTTCCTTGGTTTCCTGGCATGTACCTTTCTCTGGTTCACATAATAGCTGTTTAAAATACCTTTCTGGACACCACAGAAAATTATATTTTACATGTTACATGCAAAAATCGGGTGATGTTTGTTTGATATCCCTATGTCCTCATGCTAACGGTATCGCGTCTCAGAGAGTTCTCACGTCCTCGTGCCCCACGATTCAGAGATCGACGGCTCAAATTGCCTCTTTTGTGAGTCCCACGACCCCGAGTCCACGCGTCCCCCAGTCCACACGTCCCTGATTCACGAATACAGCATCACAGTCCCCGTCCCACATTTAGTCACAGCCCACTGTTCACTTCTTATTTACACTAACACTGCACTAAATGTTACAAACTGACAGCCACTTAAATGGATCGTGGCGCCGCCATTTTGGGTAACGCAATATTGGACCTTCTCCTCTCTTTTATCAAAGCTGAGTGCTTGACTCGAGGATACGACGAAGACAGAGAGAAACAGTGTGTTTTAAAGTGGTACTGCGACCAAAAAAACAATTCTTTTTTTTTGTTGGATTTCAAAACTATGTTAACTAAACACTAACTGACCCAAATTTTAAGTTTTGATTTTAAAAAGGCACCTGTTTATTTTAACTGGAATTTTCTTATTTACTGGTCCGCCATTACTAACTTTAAAATCTTAAGAGAGCTGGGTCGAGGAGAAAATGGCGTCAAAGACTCACTAGTTTAAGAATGCAATGCGTGTGTACGCGGCTGAATTAATATGCAGCACGGGAGTTTCGGGGTTTCAGACTTTTAAACCCGTGTTTTGCATATATAATAGATTGCGTTTACACGCTGAAATCTTAAGCTAGTGAGTAAATGACGTCATTTTCTCTAGATCCAACCCTCTGATGTCCTATCGGTCAGTTTTGAACGTGAGTAATGGCGGACCATGAAATCCAAAACTTACACTCAAAATAAACAGCCTTCGAATAATACTCAAAGTTCAAAATTTTGCCAGTTAAAAGTAAGCGATTTTTTCATCATAGTACCACTTTAAGGCTGAGTGCTGTAACATTGGCATATTTTGTTTTGTTTCATCTGACTTTGAAAATCATGTTCGTGACTTTTTAGTATACCCCTATTCGATTGATAGAAGTTTATGCAGCGTACTCAGTCGACTCTTACCAATGTCGTGTTAATGTTTTACAAAATCTGACCACCGGTAAGCCATAGAGTAGGCCATAGGGTAGGCCACAGGGTAGGCCATGGCCTACACCATGGTCTAGGCCATGTGGCCTACCCCACGTTTTGTCCACACCCTGTTGAGATCCACTTACCGGACTGTCAATTTACTGGCGTATTCAAATGTATCTGCAGCAAAGCCGTTGTCAATAAGCCATGACCGAACTTCGTAAACCGATTTTGCTGAAATTGGCATAACTGCTTGCTGTTTGAAAGTAGGATCACAGGAACACAAGGACAGAGTCGAGAGTACTCATCAGTCGACGAGAACGACGAGTGCAAAAGAAACGACCTTTGTTCGAGCAGCGACATCAATGGCGCTCTTTTCTTGGTCAACCATTGGTCGAGAAATCCACGTGAGCTGTGTTTGTTCTGGTGTTGTGTGACGTCACTTTCATCTGGCTCCCGCTGTTTGTGGTCACAGTCGCGGGAAACCATTTGTGAAAATAAACATCACGTATTATGTTTCCTTGCACATTTTGCAACGAATATCTTGGCCATTCTTTCAAGAGGCTCTTACGGCACTTGCATAAAGTTTATTCATAGCCACGAGCCGAATTTTTGGACAGCATACAGCGTTTGCGGTCGATCTTTTCGTAAGTTCGCTTCATGATACAGGACACAGTTAATTGCACATGAAAAATAAAATACATGCACAGCGTAAATTATATGGTCTTTTACAATAGAAAAACACTCAACAATCTACTTAGTTGTAATGATTGTCTCATAAATAAAATACTCAATGAGTGGGTAAGTATTTACTCACATGTTTGAGTAAATCTGAGTCATACTTAATTTACTCATAATATCGAGTTGCTTCAACTCACTCTGCTGAGTAAAAAATAGAACCTAACTCAAGATATTGAGTTAAGTGAATACTTCACTCATAAAGTGAGTCAACGTTACTCATTACCAAAAATGCTTTTTTTGCTGTGTGACTCTTCTCCTGATGTCTTTTACAATAGATCCTCGTCCTAAAATTCTAACATAACAAGAAAAAAAGAATAATTGGGAAAGCTTCAAAGTCTTAAAAATTTCTAATTGTAACTCTTCATCAATGTGATCTGTTGTAATTTTTTTTGCTTTTGTGTTACAGGTACTTGTTTGTCGGCAATTATCACAGTCTCTCCTTCCACCGTGTTTTCCGTAGTCTGTATTAATGTATGCTTACGTGTTGGAGTCAAAATAGGAAAAAGAACTTTCGTCTCTTTATTTGGTTTGGGTTAATTAAGTTCTACCCTGGTCCCAGAGGCTTTCTTTTATTCTTCATTGGCAAATTTTGCGACGCGAACCGCTTCTTTTATATTTTTTTGGTTGGCACGAAGCGCAGAGAGCCGAAAAAAAGAAAGCCTCTGGTCGAGACCGTTGGGAACTTCGCTTTCACGCCATTAGCTTTTGACCGTTGTTTCTGATTGGAGAATATTTTTAATTGCTCTACGAGTCATATGATTGGATGGATTAAATATCTTTGGGGATGGGAGTGGAGTGTCAATGTTTACCTTTATGGGTAGGTGTGGAGAACTTTTGCTTTATCAACGGATTTTCTTACTAGGCAAGGGTAAGGTTTTTGTTGTAGTGTTAGCGTACGATACAATGATATTGTAAGTTTCGTCGATCGTGATAGTCGATGGGTTTTATCTCTAAGAGTATTTTCAAAGATATTTTGTCGTTAAATCTTGAAACCATTTCCCTGACATAGAGCAACTGTGATCCACAAAATGAGGCTTTGTTTGGAATTCTGAATCAAGAGCTTACCGACTGGTCATGGAAAATCGATCATATTCCAGTGCCTTCCAGATCTTTGCCGCGAATTATTTTTAAGAGGGTTTTCTTATCCAAGGAAGGCCATTGTGGTAGTCGTTTGCCCGTTAGATTCTACACACTCGAGGGATAACAGGTAAATGAGTTCATTTTTTACTTCAGAGGACAAACGAAACCGAATATAACAGAATTTCCATTCTTTTACTATAACGGATAACACTTAAGAAAACACCAGAAAATAAAGGCGAAAAACACACGTAAAACCAATTTCGGATAATTTTTTCGCCACCCGACGAAATAGTTAATACAGCGCAGCGAGCAGCGAGAGAAAGATGAAAGTTGTTCATCAAAAAGACGCCAAAAACAAGGCAATTAGTTTGAGATAAATCGTTTTTCAACTGTGCAACTGTGTAAATTTAGTGCAAACTTAGTTCTATCCTCAGGAGTTCTGTAGAAGCTGAATAAGACTCAATAAAATATGTTTGAGGGAAGCGAATACACTAAACAAACAAACCACGGGGTCGCCGTAAATTAAATTGGTGGTTTTCACCGACCGTCGAACTCCACGTTGCAGAACACTCTGCTTTTGTTAACCGCCAAATAATTAGATTAACACATTACAATTTTCCTGTAATTGTGCTTTTTTGGACAAGGAAGAGTTTTGCAAAAAGTTTGTTGTATTGCAACTTTTCTGCACTCAGTAAATGCGACACCCGAATCGAATGAAAATGGTCGATTTTCATTCCCGTTGGGACTCGCTAAATTAATGCCAGGACGTGAAATTGAAAAAATATCGTTTTTCTCGGAAATGCAGAAATATTTGAGGAAAGAAACCACATGGCGATTTTACTTTTACTGAGGCCTACTTATATGCAAAAGTAGGGCGAATTTAATTTTTAAAGTCTTACCGGACTATATTTGATTTTTGTGGACATCTTTTTTAATGATAATCATGTCAACTTTGCGCGCTTTGTGTTGCTTCCCGTCAGAAAACAAGCAAACACATGACTTTCATTGTTTTCGTTCAATGTATAATAAAACAATTATGGCATACATTTTTTGTGACATCATTCATAATCAATGTCCCAGTAAGGATTGTTTTGCCTCAGTCTTCGCACTTGGCTGATAACTCTTACCTCGACCTTGATTATTCTCGATATCACAAAAACTTCATCCAATAATTATTTAAATAAAACTACTGGCAAAAGCAGACCTCTTCCATATCTGAGATTACTGTGCCATTCTTTATCGTCTCCAGAGTCTGCGTTTTCACATAAGATAGGATATTCCTTTGGAGAACTCCTTTTAAAACTGACAGGGTGCTTGTTTGAAATGGTGGTGTTAGGAACCACTATTTGGTGACAGAATTGAATCTTATTTTGTGGCCTTGGCTGAACTAATTTTATATGAATGTTGTGCCGCGTAGCACTATGAACACAAATGATGTAACAGAGAATTAACTATGAAGTGTAAATTTTAGTGCTAATTTAACCCATGAATAACCCACTGAGCGTTAGCCCTAGTAAAGGGA
>CM042750.1:5987108-5999608 GCA_022496165.2 Catalaphyllia jardinei
GATGGTGAATCGCGGCGAAGAGAAAGTAAGGGTACATATGAATGTTGTGCCGCGTAGCACTATGAACACAAATGATGTAACAGAGAATTAACTTAATTCTCTGTTACATCATTTGAACTAATTTTACCTGTTAAGGATACCAGTAATATAATAAACCAACAAGTGAATTGTATCAACAGTGTATTTTTTTTTCCATCTGCACGTAAACTGCATTTTCGGTCGTGAAAATATAAACTTCCAAATAAAAGCCCAGAAAAAAACAAAAAAACAAAACAAAACAAAACAAAAACAAAAACAAAAACATTTAACCATGCTGAAATGTAAACAATTTATAACTAGACGCCTTGCTGCGTGTACCCAGGCAGTCGTTATACTGAGAAGCACTAGCTATATTGCAATTGAGCTTAAATGTTCCGCGTTTGCGAAATTCAATCGAATCGATGTGCTCAAGCTATTCTGCCTTCGATTGCATTTCTTGGAATCGATTAATAGCTTATTACTCGTACACAGACCTTTAGCACGTAAAATGGGTCAAGATCGTTACATCAGCCTATGAACGTATCAGTCTATTTTCTTTAGCCTTTGCCGTTGTTGTTTTTTGTTTGTTTTTTTTCCATTTCTCAAACGAGAGAGACATTTTGAATTTCAGAGTTATGGCGGTGCGTGACATAGAGCCACCCTGGACTCTGTAAATTTGTTCAAAATAATTCGAAGAATATCTCAGGTTTGGGAAAACGCAGATTTAAAAATTAGAGAAGTGTAATCTTTATTAATCTCCAATAACATCACAATTTCTTGACTTTATCCACTGAATGATTTTGGAATAATTTTTTATTGCTTCTGGATTGCGTGACAGTACAATCCAAGAGTTGTTTTGCTGGGGTCAACTCATACAATTTTTTAGAAAACAGTCCTAAGGAAGCACGTGCGCTGATTGGTTAAAAAGCCTGTTTGTATAACTCGATGGAGACACAGAACTAAGCGCGCGCTGTTGACGTAGTGATGGCGCGAGCAAAGAGAATTTACATTTTCATAATCAAAGTTTACAAGTTGTTTTCCTTTTTCTCGTCGTGGTGTTTTCTAAAAGAAATAGAAAACATGTACTCCGTGTTTGTATCGAGTTATACAAACACTCGTGAAATTTTGGGAGAACTCGAAAAAGCTGTGGAAACACTCGCCTGCGGCTCGTGTTCCTTCAGCATTTCTCGTTCTCCCAAACTTCCACTCGTGTTTGTATAACTCGATACAAACACGGTACATGTTTTCTATTTCTTAAATATTAAATGTACAATAATTCTTCGCTACATGGGTTTCATTCTTGAGAAGACACATACCTCTGTTACAAGAAAATAACGAGATAATATCGTTTAGATCGAGATTTTAACTTTATTACACGTTACGAAGTTTCTCAGAGCGTTTACTTTGTACTCGAACAGATACATTCGTAAATATCATCAGAACCATTCTCTAACCTTGGCTTTCTGCTCTTGTTGCTCAGACGTTATGAGTTCGTGCTGGGATCCTACTTGGTTCACGATCACGTCTAAAAATGTGACGACGCTTCTGAAGATGCTTGTTATCAAGGTGAAGAGTCCACAGCCCCGGTTGATAGCTAGCTCCTTTGGCATATTAAACATGATTCTTGGTGAATTCACTCCAAACGTTGGCTCGTAAATTGTTGATCTCTCGTAAGCCTTGCAGACGGACCCTTTCCGAAAAAGTCTAACGACCTTTAGTGTTGGTCTACCACGAACGGTGTGTTCGTTTGTATGTGATTTCATCGCCCTAGAAATCATGGAATCCGACGTAGTAGCTTTTTCACGACGACAACTGCAGTAAATTCCATGTGTCGTGCGCTGCATTACTAACGCATGCGCTGTAGAGACCAGACGGCGATTTGTGACTGAACGAGGGGGAAAAAAAAGCCGAAATTTAAACCCAGGCCTCACTGCCTGGGTAACAAGACAAGTGTTAATGATGCAAAAACGCCCTGCGTTCATATATTTCGCGATAAAAGGTCTGCGTAAAGTTTCTTATCCATTGGGTATGGGAGAGAAGCGGGGTTGAGGATAAAAGTAATTACACAATTAACTGCAAAACAAATTGGTGTTATGCGACTAACCTTTCCTCTCCCAGTCAAGGAAGAGCTGCAAGTGAACGCAATATTATTCGGTCGCTCTTTGTTTTTCCGCAATATATTTACATTGTGGTAATGGCATTTATGCGGCGGGCTTTAAATGTGTACAAATGGAGAAGGAAAATGAAGCCCTACATTGGGCGAATGAATTTTAACTAAAGCATCATCTCGTGAACATTTATTTGGAATACATTTGGAGAGCAGCTAATTTGTGAGACAAGCTAAAAATGCTAGAAAGTTGTACAAAATAAAAGAGTGTTTGTGGGCGAATTCGCTTGACCAAAGGGCCTGTCTTGTGGTTGCCATGGTAAAGAAAGGAAATATCGAAGAAAATCAATTAGCGATATTAGCCGTTTGTTTAACTGCAAATGCTCCAGAAAGCGTCACTCTTAACGTTTTACCCACGCGTTGGTGAAATAGAAGACTAGAACCATCAGTGTGTTTTAAGACATCAATCGTCTTAATTCCGCCAAGGTCGGAAGCCCTGTCGCCAGAGAAAAAAATCGAGCGAGAAAAACGCCAGGTCACGGGCATAAATGTAACGTTTTGATGGAGAGATGGTTTTATTTAACAGGAGACTCCTTAAGTGGAATACAATTTTTCTTAAATTTAAATAAATACATAAATAAATAAAAATAAATAAATAAATAGGGGTCGCTTGCTTTGGAGACACCCTAGCCTGAGCCTGTCCTGACTGAACAGATTTGAGGTATTGTTTAACTGATAAATGCGAGGCAGGATTTCCAAAACCGAAACGATCGTCCCAGTCACCAGAATGACCCTAGGCGTTAAAAATAGAGCGTAATTTTCCGATGAGAGTATCCACTGTGCCCGCAGATAACCGAGTAGGACCGTTACAGGTTTGTTTTCCCTGTAACCAAGGAACTGACACGAGTAAAAGTGTACCATTGTTTTGCCTTTGCCATCTTTCCATACTAGAAAACGGACGATATCCTTTGGTGTAGCTGAAAATAAAGTCTTCTGCGGTTGCAAAGCAGCCAGAAAAGAGGAGAGTTCGGACTCCAATTGCGTTTTTTGGCGTTGGTGGGCCTTAGAAGCTCTAGCGGGATCGAGCTCCTTTATCCTTTCGTCTATCAGCGCAAGGTCAAACTTAAACCTATTGGATGCGTGACCGGGGATAGGAGAAAATCTTTGAAGCCCACACTGTTGGCAGAACTGAAAGCAGTCGTCGTTTGGATACGAACACTCACTACACTGCACGGCTGGGCGCCAAACTCGGGGAGCCGAGAAGGTGACCTAAACGAAAAAGTCTGGTTTAGGAAAAACTCTAAATGCCCAAAGGTCCCAAGGCAAAGGACGAGGAAGGAAACGTCGGAATTAAAAGCACATCGTGGTCACCCGAAACACTGGGGCGGACAAAATCTTGAGCACGCCTTGAGATAACAGACCACCAGTAACGCCGGGGAAAAGGGTCAGGCACAACAAAGGTGAACGGGAAGGGCTGGGAGTCCAAGAATCGTAGCAAAATCCCGATTAAAGCTAATGGAGGAAACACGTAGACGTTGTCCAAATGATGGAGGATTTGGGAAAAAACCTTAGCCCCGGCGAAGTTTGAGTTGGCCAGGGGGTAAAATGTTTCAGGTCTCGAGCATCCAAAGGTGTATTTGAATCCAGGGCCATTAAATCGACGGACTGAGGGCTGCAGCGTTTCTCAATGTCGATCCAAACACAAGGGGACAGCAAACATGTCACATACACTGGAAGAGAGAGCCCTGGAGTCGCCATCAGCAAGATTACCCTTTGAAGAGACATAGACCAAGGATAGGGCGATATTAAATTGCAAAGACGTTTTATTAATAGCTTGGATGACGTCAGTAAGGGCCTTGCTTTTGTCCAGGCGCGAACTAAAGGGAGGCTATCAACGTGGGCGACTACTCGGGAAGCCGCAAGAGACGCAGCACCAGCCCTGAGGGTATTCTTGAGCGCCAAAGCTTCTCTCATGATTATCGGTTGGGCACTATCCACAGATGACCAGTAGTCACGCACTTGAACAGAATTTCCAGATTTGTCGGAGAAGACACCACCCCAACCTGAGTTCAAGGCATCAGAAAAAGTAGAAATAACCACATGTCTCTCGTCGAACCAGGGAAGACAACCTTGCCAGTTCGTCAATATTTATTTCTCGCAATAGATCACCAGCGACGAAAAGCGGCTTATGGGATGACTTAGAACCGGACGAGATATCACGAAATGAGGCACCCGTATAAAGTCGAGCAGCGGGGAGAGCGATAGAGAACGAAGTGGTTTTGCCAGCGAAACGTCGCAAAGTCCTAAGGTCCACCGATTTCTGAGATAAAATGAATTCTCTCAAGGTCTTTTAAAAAATTGAGTTTCTTATCCTCTGGGAGAACGAAAGCCATTAAAACAGAATTCGAGAGCTAACCCAAGAAACGGACGCGCTGGGATGGGACAATGGATGATTTTGATAATGCGAGCGTATAACCCAGTGAAGTGAGAACTGAAACGAGAATAAAAGCAGCGGCTTGAGCCAATTGAAAATTAGACCAAATTGGACAGGTTTGTTTCCCGCGCACCATAAGCTGGCCTGCATGGCGATCGTCGATGTATTGTGAGCAGGGCACGCCCACAGTTCTAATATAACTAGTCGCCAACAAACCAGTGGAGTGATAAACGTAGGCACGTGCCTTCCATCCGAAGGGGAGGGTATTACAATCGAAATAACAACCTTTCCACAATAGCCAAAAAAGGGTTCTACTAGACGGAGAAAGACAAATATGCTCGTAGCCACTCTTGTCGTCACAGACAGTCTGAAAATGACCAGGACCAACGTACCTAGGGAGGTCATACAAGTAATCCATTGACAAGGGGTAATTGTCATAATTGTCATAAAAAGCTAGAAGGTGCCTTCGCATTAATTGAATTCCAAAACTAATGATCTGGTTTTGTTATCGATGACTATTTGAAGGTACTGAAACTGCTTCCTGTCGCCTGTCGCTACGGATGGCAAGGATGGAAATAGATTAAAATTTGAAAAAAAAATAGCCAATTTTTTCAAGTTTTGATGCCACGAGTTCCAAAAATCCTCAAGAAATTTATTATGGTTAGCCCTCTCTGATAAAACTCATTTTATATCTTCGTCGTAGCTTTACAAAAGCTTCTTGTTTATGATTAAAGCCTTAAAGTGATGATTTTAGCACAGAATTGACCTTAAAAAGCAAAATCCTCGTGACAATGCCCCTTTGAACCACAAGTTTAAAAACCGTTCGTCGTAACACCTACGTGGTTTAGTAGGCTCAACAGTTATGGGAATAACGAGATGTGGGGGCTGGACTTCCCCCCACTTTACCCCAAAATATAAGCGAACCATTCTTAAAGCGATCGATAATTATGGAGAAGATAAAATCTTCAAACTGGGAACCAATGGGGTTGTTAGGAAATTCCATTCTAGGAGGAAACGGCGCGTCGTAAGATTTGCCCGAGAATTTACCTTTAAATGGAACTATAACATCAGCAACGTCGACTTCGTTTCGGACAAAAGACATCGACTCCACTTGGGAAGGAAGTTGGTCGGAGATGCACTTCCATTGAGCTAAGTTGTTGTGAAGTTGCCCAGGTACAAAAGGGGCCAGGTCTCTAAAGAGAAGCGAGAAGAGAAGCCACTTGTTGAGGCGAGGGGAGTGGGCCGATAAAACTGGTGGGCTTGCCCTCCCAATTGCACCGATTTTGCGTGACAGGAAGGGCTGGACAACTCGAAGTAAAGGGCAAAAAAAGAAGGTTAAAATCTCTTGCAAGGAGGCGATCCCTGAAACAGAACAAAATAAAAAAAAGCTAAGAGGGAGGACAAAGAAAAACCCATCAGTATTGCCGGCCTTATGCAACCCCAGAGAGGCATAAAGGCATTAGACACCCGCAATAAAGGCACGACAAAACTGGCAAAAAAGGGAACCAACAAGAATAAAAAGAAAAGGCAAAAAATACACAAGGCTTCCTTTAATAGCAAATCAGTAATGGCTCAAAAAGAAGTTCAATTTTTTTGAAAACAATTAAAACAGATACCACGAGCCCTGGCGCCTCTTGGAGCATCCCTTGAAGAAACACCTCTGGCTCCGAAATGCTGCGGCTGATTCCATCTAGAGTTGGCGACATCGCTCTGCTCCTTGCTTCCTAACAGTCGGATAATGATGATCTTTCCAAAATCTGGGGAGGAGGAGAGAGGTGTGCTTTGACGGAGAATAGCCTCAAATCTAGACGCTGAAGGATCACCAGAAACTCTAGTTTCGTCTGCTAGCCTCTGAAGGGCTGCCAGGATCGCAAAGGGATCCCTAATGTGAAGAGGGGCGGAAGCCAGTTGCTGGACAAGTTGGAGGGTAACAGAGACATCCGTACCTTTGCCAGTTTCTGCTTTAAGGGCGTTCAACTGCTCTTTGAGGTCAAGAATTTGTTGCGACAGCTAGAACATAAGATAAGGAAGCCACCAATTACTGGGAGTCGTTAAAACCGGAACAAAGGAAAATTATTCCGGCCCAACCGAGTACGCTTAAACAACGAGAAATCAATATAAGCGAGTATAATAAAACAAAACAACGACCATAAAACTACTCCGACACCAGCGGAGACAGCAAGTTTACGCCGAGTAACAGACGGGAATAAAACAAATCAGCGGCGCAACGGAACATTTAAAAAAAAACCCACCCAGCCACAACCGGATGAAGGCCGAAAGGGAAAAAAGAAGATACAAAAATTCATACACAGCCTAAACTGAGCATTTATGGTAAAACATCTCGACCACGGAAGCTTTCCCTTCTCGGCCACAACCGACAAAAATGAATCCCATCACGGCCAAAACCGACAAAAGTTCTTCCCAACCCGGCCACAACCGACAAAAATTGTACTCTTCTTGGCCACAGCCGACATAAACTATTCCCAAAGCGGCCACAACCGAGCAAACAAAAATTATTCCTTTCCCGGCCACAACCGAGTAAAAAAAAAACGAAGCCAGAAAACACAGCAGAACAGGAAACAAACACTCAGCCACAACCGAGCGTGTAAGGAAAAAAAGAGATCGGGCACAATCTATCATTTAAAAAATAAAAACAGCCTGCACAATCACGGGGAGTTGCAAATTCGTACACGACAGAAAAACTTCCAAGAAAAGGACTTGAGAAAACTAGCGAAACGTGTAACTTAACGAAACAAACAGCAAATTAGAGGAGAAGGAATTTACCTCGGCTTGCGGGACGACGACCGCAGCGCCTGGAGGCTTTTCCTCGGCAACAGCAGCAGCAAGAGCAGGAGGCGAAGGCGCCTCAAGAACGTCAGCAGGTAAAACAACAACTGGGGCGAGAGGTTGTTCATCGGCCATCTTGGAGTGAACGACAGGAGAATTAAACTGTACAAAATTCGCCTTTGCGCGTGTTTATTCCCAAAGGGGATAATCAAATACACAATGGAATTAAAACTCTTGAAAGTGATAGGCACGAGATTATAGCCTGTGTTGCGCGAGCGAGCATTGGGAATAGTAGAGAAATTGTAGCTAGGTCTTATGAGGCTATGAACAAAAATTTAGATCAACTTTTATATTTTTGCTAATTTACGAAAAATATACTTGTACTGTCATAGCGAACTCGATTGACAACAACGAGCTAACGAGACAAAACCCTGGGCCCAAACCTTGGCAGAACATTTCAACTGCTCGCATCATAGCAGTAAGTCATTTGTGTTCAAGGTTTCAAGAGTCAAGTCTGGGATTTCAGTAACTTTTATCTAGGTGTAGGAGGAGAGTGGAATGTCAGGCAGGGGATGGGGAGGAATTATTACTGTCGACGAAACTTTGTAATGTAGTCCAGCAAATAAGTGCAAAATTTGGCCAAATTGTGCCTTTCATGATAAAAGCGTGAAATTTGACAGAAAGTTAGAACACATCCTGAGAAACGTTTTTAGCTATAGGGCCATCGCAGATTTGTCACGTGACCCCAGTTACGTTCACCTTCAGTGACGTCATCAATAGTGTTTTTGCCGTTTGTGTAATATTTTTCCACAAAGACATAAAACGTAGGAACAATTTTGCGATATACATGAACCAAACTGCATGATGAGTTTCCAGATATGTGAAGAAATGAAATCTTTTGTTGCCATGGCAACCGAGAGTTTAAATAAACTGTATGTTTCTGTTGTTTATACTTGAAATTGGTTGCCGCTTGTCAGCAAAAGAATTAAAAGTGCAACAGAGTGTTATATCAAGCAGACTTGCCTATTGTATGTTATTCAAAAACTAATAAAGTTATCTTTTGAAATAAACGATGCTTTACAGCGCTGTAAAGTGCATGAAACTGCCGACATAAGTTTTGCTTGCAGTTGTTTAAAAGCTAATGTGCGCAACTGTACGAAACATGTAATTATGTAAAGTAATTTTGTTCAACATGAATTGAAGTTAAAATAAGTATATCATAGCGGAGTTCCGGCGGAGCGACCATACCCATATGGGAAACTAAAGGAAACCCATGAGTCAGTTTTCTCATGGTTATCATGGCTAGCGGTATTGCTCGTGGGCGCGAACGCACGACGGCGGCGGAGTCGCGCAAGATGGCGGCCATCCGCCAAATAATTGATTGACAGAGACATGCGGCCTTGATTTAACGATTACTTTTTTGATATATGACATCGTGTTATGACAAGAGAAAAGGATGGGACATCGTTTTCTCTTGGTTATGAGCAAGTGACACCTGTCAAATCAAAATATCCGCTGACCAGTATCCGCTGACCACACCGCAGGCTCAAGTTTATAGCTGGTCGAGGTCACGTGTTTTATTAAAGTTGACCGCCGACCAAGTGCTGGTTTTCAATTGGATCACGGGCTCGTATTGGGTAAAATTGTTAAAAACAGAGCCGGGTTGTTCGGAAGCCTATTAACTCTAATCCAGGTTTATAAGTAAACCAAATTTTAACTGTTTCTTCTATACAAATGCCGTTTTTACCGGTGTTGTTTTGTGTATTGCTTTTGTGATTATTAAACTCAAAATAGAAGGCCAAACAATATACAGAAAACCCTACCGCAAAGCTTGTAGACCGGCGGTTCACTCATAAATGAGAAAGATTTTTCATCTTTAGGTTGGTTTTAAGTAATTCCGCTAACAAGTATGGACCAAATTATGCAGTATACTGTATATTTGCTATATAGTCACTTTACGCGTATACAGGAACTAGAAAGAAAAACGATAAAGGCATTGGCAAACTTTTAGATAACAGTGGGTGGACAGGGGCAAGCCAATGTTGCTACCCCTGGTAGAGCCGATTTATTTCTTCGCGTCACTCATGTGACGCGCACCCGACGAGCCCGCCAGATCACAGCAAGCAGCTTGTATTATCTTCTGCAAAAATCTTACTTAGCGTACTTCAGTAGAGTAGGAGAGGAACGTAATCAGCTGTCACTAAGAGATTGGTATTCAGGTAGGGCTGAATTATACCCGCATTTCAAGTTCTGGTTGCTTATTCTGAAGTTGGAATTAGCACTACTGGTCTACGTGAGAGCTATAAGAGCGGGAGACTTCAAACTGTATGTAGATGCCCTTACTAAGATTGTTCTTTGGTTCTTTGCTTTGGACCACACAAATTATGTCCCATGGATCCCTGTTCATCTGACGGACATGGTTACACTAAAAGACGTTCATCCTAAATTTTTCTAAAGAAAATTCAGTGGTCAAGAAGACAGCAAACAGATTATGTGCTATCGCCATTCACAAACGCAATGAGCAGAACAATACTGCAGGGAGAGATGACGGAGGGGATGCAGGCTTCACTGAGAACCCTGCTGCTCTGAGGCGCTGGATGGTCGAGACATCAACTGAAAAGAGAAAAAAGTTAGATCCACGACATCATGTGCAAAAAGCATTTGAACGAGGTGTGAGAAGTCTGGCCAGCACTATAAAGGAAATGAGAAACCCATTTACTGAGGTGAGGACAGCAGTGATCTCCTTGCATTGGATAGTAGAGACATTGCCTATCCAGCCGTTATTGACACGGCGCGTCAAATTGAGAAATTAGGAGAAAAACAGTACGATAGCTATGTCAACGCGTGGCTTGTCAGTCAAGCAAAGCCTGTCAAGAATAACAATCTTCCCCTCTTTACCCGACCGCCTGTTCGAGAAAAGACAAAGTCACAGCTACTAGTTATCCCCCTAAGGAATGATTGCTCCCTATTATCTCGGCCGTACAACGCATCACAAGTGCGTAATGGGAATCTGAATGAATTTTTCGAACATGAAAATTAAGCATACCCACCAGCGTTATCACAAAATGGAAAACTGATAAGCGGTTTAAAGTCGAATCTTGTCAGATGCTTGGAGGAATTGCTCACCTCCCAAGAGAAGACTAACAAACCAGATGTACAAGTTACTATCCTGGATGATTTTTTCTATTGTGAACATGCTACGACCGTGTTATGCAAAAAGGTTCTCTGATTATGCATCGCAAGTGTTCCTGCCATACATTGTATTCCAAACATAGCATACAAGCCAAGTAGACGTTGTTTGGGACGCGTACTTCCCAGAAAGTTTAAAGCTGAAACCTGAAGCAAGAGAGAAAAGGGAGTGAGCAGACGTGTAGAGCCTTCCACCGCAATTCCTGGAAACTGGAAAGAGTTTTTGCGCATTGATAAAAATAAAGTAGAGCTCTTCTCTTTCCTTGCAACAACTGTAGAAGAATCCATCAACTGCAGCAAGAACTCAGCACACATCGCACCAAGGTACTTTGCAATCAATCCAGGGATGTCTCAGCGCTTGCTCCATGCACACATGAAGAAGCAGACACGAGGATCATTCTAAAGTTTCCATACGTACAGTTGACACTGATTTTGATAGCATCGGCAGGGACATCAGCTCAGCGCCTTAACAACGCTAGAGTATGGATTGCTTTTGAAACTGGAAAATGCTTTCGTTTTATAGCGCTCGTGAGATAGGCAGAACTTTGGGGCCTGATCCATGTGTGGCATTGTCAATGTTTCTTGCTTTAACAAGTTGAGAGACGGTGTCGTTTTTTGGAGGAACAGGTAAGGCATACGATGACGTTACACCAGGTCGTTGTTCTTTGGCGACCACTCCAGAGTCTGTGGAGAGTTTTATTAAACCATTGGAGCGATTTGTGACACTGCTGTACGACCGCACTAGTAAATTGGAATGTGTCAACCAGGCTCTTTACACAGAGAGGCAGATCAATAGAAGATATTCCTACGACAAAGGCAGCTCTCATACAGCTCACTAAGCGGGCAACTTACCAGGCTGGTTACTGCTGTGGCCAAGTAATGATTGCAGCTCCAGAGCTTCCATCGCCGAGTGATTGGGGCTGGACAAGGAAGCAGCCAAGTGGTTGGAAAGTATGCTCGACAACTCTGCCAGAAGCTACAAAAGCTTGTAGAGAACTTCTGCGATGTGGTTGCAAGAAAGGTTGCAGAAGTCAATGCAAATGTCCAAAGGCAGCATTTTAGTGCACTGCACTTTGTCATTGTGGTGGACTTTGCTCTGGGAACTGTTCAGAACATATTTGAGTCTCTCAAACATTCCATGTTATGAAATGGATTTTAAGGTAAACGACACTAAAGAAGAGTGCGTAAATCTGTTAAATTAACATGTACTACTGTGATTTTGAACATTTTGAGCATAATCGCACAATACAATATTCGCAATATAAATCGGGCTGTCAACATACTTTGTTGAGTAAATAAATAAATAAAAAATGATTCAAACGCATGATTGTGATCTTTGCTATCTGATAGCTCATTGCAACGTTTTTGGCTGTTTAAAGATGTGCTGCTTAAATTAACTGCTTAAATCAGAGAGGCAAAAAATAACATATATTACTAATATAGTGGCCATAATGTAAAAACAATGTTTCCATGGCAACAGCAATTTGTCATCAGGTCGCTTTATTCGTTATAGATAATAAGTATGACGTGGGCAGTGTCTATGCTTAACAGCTTTGGCTAATCCATTGCAGCCAATGGTGAAACTGCGGAGGGCCACGCCCTTCTTTAGAAAGGGGGTAAGTTTCTAAAGAAACTGTGGTGCTGTGTCGGTGGGAGTATTACAAGATAATTTGGTTTTATCAACTGAGTTGATAATGTGAATTGCCAACCGTAAAAAGATTCGGAAGCTGACGTTTCGAGCACTAGCCCTTCGTCGGAGCGAATCGAGGAATTGTGGGTTGTGTGTGGTTTATATACAAAAATATGGAGCTACGCTATTGGTTGGTGTCTGGCAACGTGAAAAACAACAGAATAAATTAGTTGAATGAAAAGCGTTCGTGGATACCGTGAGGATTAAGAGTGCCGATTTGAAAAATAATTTTTTTTCTAGAGTTTTGCGACTTTCTGTGCTTCCTTGATGAAGGG
>CM042750.1:6007108-6010472 GCA_022496165.2 Catalaphyllia jardinei
GCCAGTGACTGGATTTTATCGATCGTATTTTGGCCAATTGAGGTAAAATATTCATTAAATTTGTTAGCAACTAATTTGTCCTCTTTGCTGTAAGACTTGCGATTGACTAACTTTTGGGAATAAATGAACGTATGGTTTTCCAAATACAGTTCATATTGTTGGAGTTGTTCCAGATTTGAGTCTCAGCATATTCTTGTTCAGCAAATCTCAATTCATGTCTTACTTCCCTTTTTAAGTTTTTATAACCAGCCCATGCTAGCGGGTCGTTTGTTTTCCTTGCCAACTTTCGGCAATAATCTCTCGTCTTCATTAGTGCACGGATTTCCGCTGTATCTTTGCGTCTTTGATAGGTGCATATGAATCAAGTATATCATCAAATATTAATTGGAATGCGTTAAGCTTATCATCAACATCATCGAAGATGTCTACAACTGACCAGGGAGTAGTAGACATATCTCTATGGAAGGCCTCTTGTACCCTCTGATTGGTCAATTTTTACACGTTTTGTAAGCACTGGGGCGTTACTGACGTATCCACAGTTTCAGTTTATTCGCACTTATTCGAGTATAATATTAATTTACAAGAATCGAAAAGAAAAGAAAAACAAAGGTAAAAACATTGGAAAGGTAGCTTACATCTACACTTGGTATTAAGTTGACGTAGATGTGATATGCGATATGGCAACGGCCAGAGATCTTTCAAAGAGTGACGTGGTCTCAATGCCAAGGATGTCTTTGCAATCCTTCCCACCAGTCTTTTGCGGGAAGAGTTTAACCTTCTAGCTCTTTCCACGAGTAATATCTTCCTACTTCTACTATTACGACTACCACCCACCACCACCACCACCACCACCAGTCTTGTGTGCCACTTTAAGACAGTTAGATGCCACGAAAATGAGTGTAATATGGCATATAATTTTAACAAGCCAGTTAAAGGGGTGGTAACTTTGTGAAGCTTCAATGTATGGAAGTGGAAATGTAGAAAAAAAAAAACTCTTAAGCGTTTAAAAATTTAACTGAAATGATAACCAACCAGTGAGCATTTAAATGGCTGATAATGGCGACGGCAGCTGACTTGCACATCTTATTCAATTTAGATTAGAATGTATCGAAGTTGTATATTATAGTTAAAAAAAAAAAAAAACTAACATTAGGTCGTGGTCAGTTTTTTTGTCATTGCACCAATATGTAACCCATGGCCCTGATGTTTTTGTCACCGTTATCTCCTCCATGTAATGCCACGTTTCCACACGTGTTGGAGTCACCAAGATTATTGTCTGCACCAAATCCAATTCTAGAGTCACAGGTGATGCAGTCATTTTCATTATTACCAAGGATACCGATCCTTATGCTTTTAGAAGTACAACGCGCATTGAACCCTTCCTCATTACAGTTAGGTTGGAAAGAGGCCTGTGAACCAATCACCTGCTTCCATGTGTTACGACCCAGTGAGGTGGCGCAGTATTGCCCGTCAGCGATCAGTGAGTACAGAGAGTTGGCCTGCTTGTTGATGACAATGAACTTGGTCTGTTGACCGATCTTCATTCCAAGACAAATTTTTGAGAAGGATGTGTTCCAGTAGGTTGGTAGCTTGGTTTCTTGTAAGTCAAAGCCAGTCATCCCTCCCGGGAGATTGTACTCCTCTAAATTGCTCCAGAATCTCGAGTTATAATTAAAGGTATCCTTGAAAACAACGAGAATAAAGTACATTGTTTATCTATTCAATCTTATCATTTTCATTAAGGTCATCATTTCTCAATTGCAGTACCAGAAGATGTCCTAATAATGTTGACGTTACAAACTTCTGCAGTAATAAAATGGTTGTTTAATGTCGTACCTTGTTGCCGTCAGTCTTCATGACCGGTGTCCATCCTCCACCTCCACATCCAAAATCTCCCATGTGACAGAGAACGGTAACTGGTGCCAGGCCGTCAAGACAGAGCGTAACTAACTGACTGGTGTTTGGCCTGTCAAATGTGAGATGCGATTTTCAACACAACTTTGAATCAAAAATCGAGGAATTGGACAATCATAACAAAAATCGACCTCAAGAGTGGATTGTAAATAGTTTCTTTCACGGCTTATCAGTCTTAAAATTAAGATTCTCTGTTTTCGTCTAACCACTTAAGTCTAGTCTCAGATATATTGTTGTAAACACATTTTTGATCTTAAGCAACATTAGTAAAAGAAAAAAAAAATGCTAATAAAACACAAACAAACAAAACGAGAAAGGGCAATAAGTAAAGAGCGTATTATTGCCCATGAAAAGGCTATAAAATTTGTTTGGGATGTTTTAATTCACCTATGATTGGACTAGCAGGGGCGGGGTAGAAATACTCCAAGCGGCTTCATCCTACAGAATCCGGGATTAAAAAAAAAAACATTAAATTTATTAAGAAGTGTTAGAGCTTAGTTTAAAACAAGATTTAAAAAAAATGAATTTCGATCAATACCGCTGCAGCTCATTTCGAAACAGTTTGCATATTCTGCTTATAAGCCACGTCCCCATCCTTCCCAGAATAGAAGTCCTAATTTTCGTCTTCTACCAGTATCCCGCGAGGTTTATCAGCCTATAAGCCATAGAAACCTGTGGTCTATTGCTTTTAAATAATATTCAGAGGACGCGCGATTTTTCCACGAGTTTACTATTACATTAAACCATAGCTGATTGACCAATCAGAGCGCACGCATTGATGGCCCATCCAAAACTCTTATATATATAAAGTCCTGGTTTACGCTATATCAGTGAGACTCACTCGTGTAGGTTATGAACCTCTTTGCACGACTCTGCACGTCTTTCGCAATATTTTCCGACCAAACCATTTCCACAACGGCATTCAAATGTGCCATTTTTAGAATTAGGCACACAGGTACCTCCGTTCTGACATGGTGATGAAAAACAGGGTGACTGGAAAAGAGCAAACAAATATATTTCAAAGGAATAGTTCCAGAAAGTATGCTGGGATATTTGCCCGCGGACATTATCCGAGCATATTTTCGCGCCAAATGGAGGCTACTGTGTTTATTATCCTTCAAATTTTTTTCGCAACGCGCGCCGTTTTGAAAATTGGGGTATATTCTCGGATATTCCCCAGTTTTAGGTGGGGAATATGCGGTCACGTGACGTGTTTAGAGCAATCGAGCACGAGCGAAAAGATTTGATGGATTATAAATAGTCATACTCACTCACTCACTCACTCACTCACTCGCTGACTTACTGAGTCACTGACTAACTGACGCACTGACTCACTGACTGACTGACTGACTCACTCACTCACTACTCACTGATTCACGGACTCACTGTGTCTCACTCACTCACTCTCTCTCTCTCTCTCTCTCTCTCTCTCTCTCTCTCTCTCTCTCTC
>CM042750.1:6018108-6030608 GCA_022496165.2 Catalaphyllia jardinei
GGTCTGAAATCATACTTGTGATTTCAAATCGAACTCGCGCTACGCGCTCGTACGATTTTGAAATCACGCGTATGATTTCAGACCAAAATGCACTCCACTCAGTTCAATTACCATTATTTATACTCTGATAAAACATGGGTTTTTGACCAATCAGAGTGCGTGCATGGCCCTATCTATATTATAAAGACTGATAAGCCTTGCGAGATGTTGGTAGAACAAGAATTCGTAAATCACGAGCTGCAAGCGAGTGATTTACGAAGCGCAATTCTTTTCCATTAGTTTACAGGCATAATAAACCATAGCACTAAAGTGCGACGAAGCTTCTCCTTGACCGCAAAGTGCCACATCTAAGTTGATAAACGGATTGTGTCGTTGTTGACGTACATTAACCGTTGTGTCGAGTTCATGATTGGAAGTAGCATGCCAACAGAATAATAAGGAATCGATTTGTTTGTAATTCTGTGATTTAAATGGCTAATTACAGAGGCGAGTTTTTCACAATACGGACACCGACTTACAGACCGCTCAGTGCTGACTTTGAACTGTAAGCGTACAAATAAAACATAAATTACACGTAGACGTAAAAAGGCATAGATTTGGCTGATGAAAGTTATCAGAGCAAAAGTGAATTTAAGTATTGAGAAGCCAACATTCTGCAGGGAAAAAAAATGTAAGATGAACAACTCGCAAACATTCAGGCAGAGTTTTATTATGAGGAATCGGGCACCTGAAAACACGGCATAAAAAAAAAATTGCCCACTACATTAACATTCGACAATGGTAGTGCTCTTCTGTTGGTGAAAGAAGAGAAGATAAAAACATACCAGCTACCGGCCTGATGGCGAGTGGCATTTGAAAGGCTTTTTTGCCACATGTCATTGTATTTTCGCGATTTAAAATCTTTTGCCCTTGGTTTTGAGCATTTTATAACACGAGGACTAGCCTGCTCTCGGTTGCCTTCTTCAGCTCGTATGATGAAAATGGTTTGCCCACACCCTCGTGTGTACGCCGGCATTTCAGTGGCTTTTTTACTGTGTTTTCAATGGGTTTCCTCACCTTGCCAGGAAAGGGAGAGAGCCATGGGAACAAATATTGTTTTGTCAAAGTTTTCGACAAGAGATGGCCGACAAGACAGGGAAGGTAGGTACACAATCCATCGTCTGTTTAGCATGACATAGACCATCTGGTCAATTAGTGTTCGTATTTCCAAGCATTAAACGCTGATTGACTTTCATGTTGAGATATATGTTCAAATTAGCCATGTCAGAGGCAAACAGGTCGTCTTTTGTTTGCCGGTGATCCTCGCACAATGTTTTTGTACTGCATTACCTCTGGCATGTGTTTATTGCTTGATCGACGAACCAAAGTTACCTCTTTCAGTTCTGGGAAAGTGGTTTCTTGGCAAGGGGATGCTTATTATGAACGGGTGTTGATTTCGGTTGGCAATCGAAGGTCTGTAAGTATCGGAATGCCATTTTATAAAATGTGCCGAGGGTATGTTGTGAGCATATTAAATTAAGGTGCAATCATCTGTTATTCTCAAGTTGATATATTTGTCCAAAGACTGATTGAATCCAAACATTTTAATGCAGCTTGAGAAGTAATTGTTTCCGTCTGATGGTCATGATAGGTTATGAGATTTGAGAGCTCTGCAAATTATATTTCTATTTAGGTGACCATTTAACTGAACTGTGGAAATGGACCGATTTAGCGTTAATGCAAGATTAAGTGCTTTAAGAACAGCAGAAGCAGCAGCTCGTCGAAGAGGTGACCACGATGCAGCCGAAAGGGTAAGGGCTTTCTTTCACACATTTTCAGCAAATAACGTCCAATTCAATGGAGTGAAGTGTTAAAAGGATTTGTACGAAAAAATTGCACAGATTTTCACTCTTATTTCAATTCTTTTGTAGAATCGGACACAATAGCTATGACACGTATATCTAACATCAATGCTAAGCCTTTAGCTTAGCTGTAGACAGTGATATATACTAAATAACCATGGTAACGGTACATTTTCATAAATGCTGTTATGAGTGTTTATTTGTGCACCGTTGTACATGATCAACAACCATGGCCCGGAACCTGTAGATAACATAATTAGTATGCACTCTCACAGCCACTAAGCTGTTGTGAGGTTTCTAGTATAGCAAAAATATTCTTGTGCTAAACGCACAGAAGACTGAGTTAGTCTGCTGTGGGTGTTCAAAAGAGCTTTCCAGGAGTGCAGTTGTAGACTAGAAATAAGATGTGCCACTCTCTTATTTGCTTAACCAGAATGCCCTCTTGTCTTGTCAAAACTGGCCGGTGCATGTCTAACAAATGCTCAGCTCCCTTACCAGACAAAAACTGTTTGCAGGCTAGGTGTTTGTCTGTCAAATTGAAGTTTTTTTTTATTTTAATTGCCACACCACAAATATAATGAAAACAATACAAGAAAAAAATAGAATGAATGGATTTAGCAATGGCGAGGAGACCCAAAGGAAACTATGAAGCTTATATTAATTAGGCCTCCTCAGTTATTGTTTTACAAGATGAAATCAAAAAAGAAGATAAAAACATGACGACGGATATAATTTCAATTTCATACAATTACAATGTCAAGAAGAAGGATACAGTAAAATGAAAAAAAAGCTACAGGAAAGCTAATACTTAAACACATTTCTATGAAAAATGTTAGTAGTTATTACAGATAAACGCCTTAAGTGCTTTTTTAAAAGGAGACAGAGGAGGGCGAGTTGACGATTTCGGTACTCAAGGAGTTGTAAAATTTAAGTCCTTGGTAAAAAACGGAAAATTGTTTGATGTTAGTTCGGCAGAGAGGCAAACGATATAAATGAGAGTTTCTTGTATAATACGAATGAATTTCTTTCTGTAAGGTGATTTTACAGTCAAATTTTAGAGGAAGGGTACGGTTTCGTGAGAGTACATGAATGAACCTAATTTTATCAATTATATAATGTTTAAATAGCTCTGAATTACGTAATTTTGAATTGAATATATAATTATATAGCAGTAATGCTGACATTCTGGTCGAAACGGACCTTACTGGATTGTGCCAACATGGCTCCAAGTGCAAGTGTTCCTTGACCTTCAATAACATTGATTACGTGATTATAACATAACCCAGACCCTGGCCAAAATACAATGTTATCAATCAATAAGCTTAGGTAACTTTGTCTATGTGACTGACTCCATGAGGTGACTTTGTTCACTAGCATTTACCATCTCTGCCTGTTACTTCGTAAGCACATGCTATCCACCAAATAGGAACAAAAGATGCAACTGCACCAAAAATTTTACTTCCGGTGATATCGGTTATTTTATTTAAAAGTCATATGAAAAATATTCTTCTTGAAGAACAGGAAAATGCACTGAAAATAAGTAGCTCGTTAAGAATGTTCTGCTGGCAGGTTAAGCACATATTTGTGACATATGCGTAACACTCTTCTTGCTTCCAAAGGCTATTGTATTCAACATTTTAGCGGATTAATTTGATCCCTTGGTATTCCATTACGCGTCCCTAATGTGCACGATTTTCGGGCCATTAGCTCGCGCACATTAACGCGTGCGCCTACAAAACGTGAAGGACTCCCCTCAAACTAAGCTTGATAGCGGATCAAATGTTCCTTTTCTCTTAGACGAACGTGGTGATCCGCGCTTTTTATTTCGTAATTTCAATGAGAACAATATCTTCAATAACTGAGAAAAAGAATTAGCAGAAATCTATGGCTAGTTCTTTTGGCAAATGAGTTAACTACTACAGAAGGAGACATAACGGGCCTAAGAGTGCATGTTTAAATTACGTTGCCTGTAAAGGTTAAAAAAATACAAGGCATTTGAAGACATGTGTGATATAACAGGCTGCACTGAAAAATAATCGAGCTTATTTGTTGGGCATGGAGATTACTAAAAGTCACCTAAAATACCGTATTTGTTAGCATTGTGGGGGGAGAACAAGCACGGTGACCCCCACTTTTTTAATGTTCCTTGTCCTGTAACAATAGCATACCAAGTTTCATCGGAAATCTATCGCGGGTTCTTTTACTGGGGAATCACCCTAAGCCTAAAATGTGGACATCGATATTTAAAAAGAAGGGAGGGGGGCCACGCCTATATACAGTAGATCTTCGAACTAGCACCTTCCCTCAAGTAAGGGTACCCTTCGAATAAGCGCCACTCCTATCGGTCAAAATATAAAATAAGCGCCTCCACTCGAATAAGCGCCCCCTCCCCTCTCCCTGTTTTATGGAAGAGTGCTGAGACAACAAAAGCAAGTGATAATTGGCTCATTCAGGCACTGTATCTGCTCAACTTTATTGCCTAAAGTTAAACAAACCTTGTTTAGCAGGCCTAGACTGCCATAAAAGGGTTATATGAAGGGATTAGTTCTTCGAGAGAGACAGGATTTTCTGAGACTACTGAGAGACTGGCACATACATATATCACAAAATAAAAACAACAATCATATACAGCCACGCTTTGGACAAATTCAGTAAGCGCCCCCCATGTTTGAGTGCCTTTCTCGAAAAAGTGCCCGGCGTTTTCTTCTTAATTTGATATAAGCACCCCGGGCGCTAATTTGAGGATTTACGGCAAATGTAAACTAGTTATTGGCCCCTTCGTTTTTATTATTATTGCTTTGGGTTTTTGCTGTATGCATTCTTGCGTGTTACGTAGTAACTACGTAGAGAGTTCCAGCCAGAAATATTTTTCAAATTTCCTACTGCTCAAGTGACAGTACCATAATTCTATCAGTTTAAAGGGAATTTGGTGTATTAATGTCTCTCATGTTGTTGGTCCTTAGCGGAGAGAAAGAGCCTTTAAACTCAGGTGGAAGTGGACCAGAGCTCAGGCAGCAATCTACTCTGGGTTTGAAGCGTCTGATAGTGACAATGAAGATTACGACAAAGATGGTTTTAGCTGCATCCAAGACGAGAACGAAGCAAAAATAGAACTTCAGGATGAAAGTGACCAAAGTGACGTGTCTGCAAACGAGAATGGAGAAGAGCACAACAAAACGAAAGTCGAGAAAAGCAGTGAAAAGGATGCGGGGAGTGATGATGAAGGTCAAGATGAAAACCCTAATGTAAAGCAACAGAAGAAAAAGTGCCCCTTACCCCATTGCAACAGTGTTGTTCGTCATCTTCCAAGACATCTGAGAAACGTACACAAGTGGCCCAGACAGGTTGCAAAAACAGCCACGTGCAGATTTAAATTACGCAAGCAGTATACCTTTTCAAGCCAAGAAGCTGCTTCTGCTGGAAATAGGAAGCCACGGAAAACCAGTTGCGATTCCAAAGCAAAGAAAAACAAGAAACCATCCCGGAAGAAGAAAGTGTGCCCCATTCCAGGCTGCACAACAGTATCTGAGAGACTTCCCCAACACCTTCACCAAGTACACAAGCTAAGTAGCGATGAACCAAAGTACAAAAAGTGTATGTCGCTTGCAAAAGTCGTGTCTATGAAGAATGACCACGTATTTCACAGAATGAAGGCAAAAAGAGAAAACGAAATGGACATGGACTATCACATGGACATTTCTTCTCTGAGCAAGTCAGAATCCAGCCAACGAGATCTTGAGGACAATGATCCTGACGATCCCCAGAAGAGTGATCCTAATGTGTCTGGCTCTGGGGACGTTGTAAAACCAGGAAGCATTGTTGATACGGATGAATTACCCTCGAGTGTAGTACAAGAGACTTTTCAAGAATTTGAAGACTGGCTTGTTTCCCCAGACTGTGAGAAGAAAGATGCAAAAACTGCCAAGCAACATGTGGCTCAAGTGAAAAAGGTTTTGTCCGTAGTAGGTGAGGGGACTCGTCTTCAGTCATTACTTGACCGCAAACTGGTTCGAGATGTTTTCCTTCGACAGTATGCTGAAAAGAAATACTTCCCAGCAACGATTAAATCGTACCTAACGAGCTTGCAGCACTTCGGCTCATTTTTGCTGGGAGAAAGACCGAGTGGAGTCGAATTTGTGAAAGATGATGTCATCAGCCTAAGAGAAAAGTTAAAGCGCTGGTCTGCTTCGTATAAGCGTGAAACAACACGGCGTAGGTGGGAGAAAATGGAAGAAGATGTTAGTGCTCTCATAACACCGGACAAAGTCAGTGACTTTGGAAGAAGCCAGGCTGTGCGGGATGCTGTCATCATTTTGGGAGAGCTCAGCGGAGCTCATTGTGCTGAGATCACCCAAGCAAAGTACACGCTGGTAAGAGATTATTTGATTGCTCAAATCATGATTGATAACGCAAACAGAGCGGGAGTTGTGGCCTATATGACCATTCAAGAGTTTCAAAGGGCCAGATCTGAAGATGACAGACATTTAGTACGTGTTTTACAGCACAAAACTGTAGATACCCATGGGCCAGCTCAAATTGTCCTGACCAATCACCTCTACAACCATCTTAACATTTTCCTACGAGAAATGCGTTCAAAACTGCCTGTCAACGAGTGCGCAGAGGGCAATGACAAGTTTTTTCTCTCATGGGGAGGGAATAGTATGGAATCAAGCCAGATGTCAAGGTCATTGAGTTCAATATTCCAGAAGGCTGGTATCGAAGGACCGGTGACCCACACCCTGTACCGAAAAAGTGCCGTTTCCGAGTGCCACCAGAACCGTAAGGACATCAGTGGAAATTTGGCAGATCTCATGGCTCATAGAGAAGCTACCGCTGAAAAGTACTACAGGGTGTTGGACAAAAGTAAATCATCTGTCAAAGCATCGCAAATTCTCCACGGAATGATGCGAAACCCCCGAAAGAGTGAAGGAGGGAGTAACAAGAATGAAATTGAAGAGCCAGACCCAACAGTTGAAGAAGAAACCGAAATAGAAAACGAGAAAGCGGAAGAAGGAGGGATCAAAGAGCTAGCCCTATCAAGTAAAAAAGTCCAGGAAAATGAAGAAAGCTTATCTATAGCTTCTCCAACCAGTGAGGAAAAGGCAAATGCCATCAAGGAGCTCTTCCGTTCAGAGATCAATGAACAAAAAGTATCTATGGCCCCTGTCAGGGAAAAAATTAAGTCGCATCCAATTCTAGTCAAAGAAGGTGCAAAGAAGGTGTACGACAAAGTACGAGCTCAGTGGCGATTTAAATCACAAGAGACCAGGACAGGGACAGTTGACTTGCCATCGCAAGAAGACACAGTGAGAGATCGTGTGAGCAGAATGTTCAATACATCTGGAGATGGCGAAGATAGTGATCATTCCTCTGACATTCTTTCACCCACTGTAACTACTACAAAGTCCAAGCCAGGCCTTTTCAGTGCCACCCACGTTGAAACTATGATCCGCCTGTTTGCGGATATGATCAAAGGATCCCCGATCTCAAAGCCCGTTATAGCAAAACGATTGCAAAATGATAGCCAGGGGATCAAACTGTTTGCGGACTTCACAGTTGAACAAGTGGTCAATAGACTAAAATATGAACGAAAGCATAGGAAACCTGGGATGAAAACACGATAGACAGCAAAGTAGGCGTTAGTTGATGAAATTATAGTTGTAAGAGTGTCTAGGCCAGTAAGTAATCATAAGTAAGTCTTATCTCCCTAAGATTTACTTGTGACCTCGTATATCTAGGCAACTAAGCACTGACCAAATAATCGTATAATTTCAACGCAGCTGAGCCCAACATATTGTTGGGCGCAACATGTTTAGCCCGTTTGGCCACCCGGTTGTTAGCTTAAATTTGACTAATTCTCAAACTTGAGTCAGCAATACCCAACAAGTTCCAACAAGGTGGTCAAAAGCAATGTTGCAATCGTTTGGCCGGGGCTTTAATTATACAACTCCGTTTTCTGCGATATCAACCAAGTTTCAATCAGGACAAAAGTTCCTTCTGCCACTGATTATATGTTGGCATTAGCAACATGAAGAAACAAAACCTGTTAAGAGTATTTCAACCTAGGTTGCTAAGGGACCTGAAATACAGGTACAACTCAAATTAAGTCCAAAAAGGACGTTCTAGGAAGCAGAGCTGAAATGCAAACGTTTCCCAATTGACACTGTGAGACATTTACCGTCACTGCAAATCATTCATACTGGATGCAAAGTGATGTTTCTCGGATCACGTCTACATTCTGGAGATTCATTTACGCTCTGAAACGTTTTTTTCAGATAGTTCCTTAGAATTAATAAGACTTTCAGGGAAACGATAATTTCATGGCAATTTTTCCTTGTTTGTCATTTTTATCGTGACAAACAATTTTTCTCATTGAGAATCATTTCAAAATGCCCGCAAAGAATAGGCTAATATCTTATAGTGACAGTAAAAATCCTGTTAGACACAGGTATGTCCAGGATTGAATGCTAATGCATGAGATTCAAATTCCTTATGACCGTGAGCATCACAAAGTGTTCACATTGGTAAAAAGCCACCAAAACACACACAATTCTGTCAGATATGAAGTAACATAAAAATGTCAAATACCCTGCCAAATGCCAAATATGAAGTACTAATTAAACAATAAATGCGTTCAATCCTAGATATAAGTCGGTAGATAGCTAACTGATAAAGCTAATGCAAAGACATTCAGGTTGTGGTTTATTTAAAGTATTGTATTGCATACTCTGATACCGCAAGAGGATTAGTTACTTTATTATTCGGAATAACTTGTATGCTAATATTCATTCCATTTACACGTTTTGTCTTACAAGAGCTGCGTCATGGCCTGAGCATCTTGAAATGTTTAGCTTATATTACACAAGTTTGTCATTTGCTATCCGCGTTAGTCGTTAGTCGTTAGTCTTTTGCAGGCGATTCTTGAAGCTCCGTTACGGTTCGGTTTTGTCTCATTGGTATCTTTCTCTCTTAGTAAACATCTAGTTGATAAGTACCTCATGGTCAGTTTTATTTAATGTATCGCAAAATTATGATACCGACTGAGAATTACTTACTTTATTGTTCAGAATAACTGAGATTGCATGTTACTATTCATGTCTTTTACAAGTGTTATCTTAAATGAGCTTCGTCACGGTTTCCACATCTTAATGTTTAGACTAGAAGTTTTTGATTTCGTTTTATTGTTTTGTTTAGATATAGAAGTTTTTCAGGCTCGTCAAATGTTCCCTTACTGTTAATCTTTTCAATGCTTTACCATCCTTTTTCATTTGTGGTTCATTATTGTCTCTGTCTTTGTAATCTTTTTCACTTAGTACACCAACATTTTCAGATTTCTTTCAATTTAAAGCTAATTTTGCACTTGTGCAAAATATTTCGAGATCCCGTGACTGAGCTCCTTTAAATTCACTATATGTTTGTCCTATTTTCGGATGTAAAATTTCCTCTACCGAAGGTAAATCACTTATTTCATAATGCAGAGCAACTGTGTTATAGGTTACTGTCCTTGTTAACAACTCATTAAACTTTCCTGCAAGTAACGGCTGTGGTGTTGAAGCTTTATGTACTACTTATTGTCCTAGGGTTCTTTTATTCACGCCACCTCGTTCATAGCTTGAGTTTTGCTAGTTATCATTAAAATGTCTTGCGTAAGAAAATTTTTCATAACCAATCCAATAAGGTATTTTTATGTGCCATGATCATTTACCCCTCAATTAAGAGAGTAGGTCATGATCATGTGGACTCCTTTATAGCTTTAAAAGTATATGACCACGAAAAATCTTAGTCTCTGTTGTTGAAAACTGAATCAGCTGCGCTGAGCATCAAAAGACTAGTATCAGGCTTTCTACCAATGAAAAACAGGTAATAATAATAATCGAATCAATAACAAAATTCTTTATCTTGACTGGTTCTCCGCGCCTATTTATCACGTAATCGGTGCTTCATCACGTGGGTATTCAATTACAGGCATCCGGTTTTAACTTTTTGTTATTGGATACCCACGTGATTCGCATTTCAATTACGTGCTTTAAAGGCTTCCTTCGCACTGTTTCTTACAATTGTCAAAACTTATAAAAAGGGCTATAGACGTGTTAGCTCAAAAGAGGCTTCCAAGAGACTCAAATTACGAAATTTGATATATATACGATTAATTCGGCCTCGCTCTACACGTTCGTCCAATTTCGATTTCTCCCTGAATTGTACTCCGCTCGGTCCAATTACTATTGCTACTAATAATAATGATAATTATAATGATCATAGTAATAGTGATAATGATAATGATAATTTGATTTATTTTAATTTAATTTAATAAAATGAGTCTTTGACGAGGGAAACTTTCCAGAAGTCTATGAGTTGTAGATAGCTTAATTGATTAAACGGTGTTTCATAATGCTTCTGGTATTCCGATTGAGACTAAAACGACGATTCTCAAATGGTTACAATAGTGCCACCTAAAAGTTACCTAAGTGCCATATTGTCATTTAAGTGCCACATTGGTAAGAATGTGCCACTGAAGGTTACCCTAGTGCCACTTGAACGTCACTAAAGTGCCATGTGGCACGTTACATTAGTGCCACTAGTTACTTAAGTGCCAAATGGCGTCACAAATGTGCCACAAAATGTCACAATAGTGCCACATCTAAGTTGTAAAAGTGCCGATTCATCTAGCTCTCTCTCTCTCTATCTCTATCTCTCTCTCTCACACACTCACTCACTCACTCTCTCACTCTCTCACTCACTCACTCACTCACTCACTCACTCACTCACTCACTCACTCACTCACTCACTCTCTCGCTCGGTCGTTCGTTCGTTTGTTCGTTCAATCATTCATTCAGAATACAACAGAATACAAACAGAGAAAAAATAGCGGGGAACCATACCATTTTAGAAAAGTGATGCCAGCGCTTGTTTCCCGCGAAGGCCTTAGCATTACCATGTTTATTAGAAGATAGCAACTCGCACCAAATTTTTCCATCTGGTCGCCTAAACGCTGCGATGTTGACAGACAGACATAGATGGTTCTTAATGCATTCTAGAATGCATTGGAAGTCGTCGTGTGCCGTAAATGATCCGACTCTGGGTACATTCAGATAATGGAACTCATATTTTGTAAACATACTCTGTTTAGCCGTCTGAGGATCTGTACTCCTAGTTTGGGAAAGGCATAATCCTGTTAGGGAAGTAATTAATAACCACAGTTTAACAAATAGATTCTGATTTGCAGAGCGTCATTTCAATAGTTGATCGCAGATGACATCAAAATGGAGAAAGAAAAGAATAGGTAAACATGGCGAAAGCCAAGTTTGTCACTGATGGTTTTACTACATTTTCATGTCTTCTATGATCAATTCCTGAACAGACGAACGGAAAATGAAATGTGCTTGTTTTGTTTTATAAAGAAACCAAACTGTTAATGACGTCATCTATGCATTTCCCCCCAATTGATCATAAGTAAGGACCAATCAAAATGCGAGACTGATTCCATATTTTTGTATGAATGGACGTTTGAAAACGTCTTAATAAAGTACAGCTTCAAAGAAAACCCAGCTATGTTGTGTCGGTTTCTGCCTTTATATTCTTCGCAAAATAATAGCATTAACTTTATAATGAAACATTTTAAAACTAAATGTTTAAATACCGTAAATACTCGAATTAGCCACCGGGGCGCTGATTTTAGTATTCGGAAAGGCGAGGGCGCTTATTCGAGGGGGACGTGTAATCGAAGGAAGGCACCATTAGAAATTAGTGTGGTCACAAACTGAAACAATGTACAAATACCATACGAAAACTCTACATCCGTTTCTGTCTCATTACTCGTGCATAAGGGGGAGGGGCGCCTATTCGAGGGTGGTATTTACTTAAAATTTTGGATGATAGGAGGGGTGATTATTCGAAGGGGCGCTTATTCGAGAGGAAGGCGCTAATCCAAGAGTTTACGGTACTAAAGGAAAAGGAATAATCTTCGTTATTTACCGGAAGGGACGGTCAGTTGTGTCACATACACTTACACCTACACTTTATTAATTTTCAATTGAATTTACAAAAAAGGGCGTGCCCGCAATTAGCAAAGGCTAATCTAGGCGGGCTATGCCTCAATAGCCAAATATATATTAAAACAGAAATTAACTATTAAAGTAGAAGTGAAAGAGACAGTCTTGGATAACAACTAGAAAAACCGTTCCATTGACCTAATTTAAAGTATTAAAGTAACATCTATTGTTTATAAAAATAGTCAGAACAGATCAGGAGAAGTATTACCAGGAGTTTACCTTTTGAATAATCTCAGATAAATCTATTTAGAAAACAGTCCTAAGAAAGCACGCGCGCTGATTGGTTAAAAATCGTGTTTGTATAACTCGATGGAGACACAGAACTAGCGCGCTGTTGATGTGGCGATGGCGCGAGCAAAGAGAATTTACATTTTGATAATCAAAGTTAACAAGTTGTTTTCCTTTTTCTCATCGCGGTGTTTTCTAAAAGAAATAGAAAACATGTACTCCGTGTTTCTATCGAGTTATAGAAACACTCGTGAAAGTTTGGGATAACTTGAAAAAGCTGTGGAAAGACTCGCCTGTGGCTCGTGTTCCCATAGCATTTCTCGTTCTCCCAAATTTCCACTCGTGTTTCTATAACTTGATTAAAACATGGTACATGTTTTCT
>CM042750.1:6045956-6053456 GCA_022496165.2 Catalaphyllia jardinei
TTTTGGTATTTGTGGTCCTTGGCATTTAATATCATCTGAAAAGCATTTCTCAGAGTTGTATATCTAGTTAATAAAACCATTTTGCGTAGCGAGAGAAACGCTGAGCTACAAATCAACAACCAACCAAACTCTGACAACTTTGAAAAACTCAATTAAATTTACTAACAGTGACATTCCATGTCATCTAAAAGTGAAAAGATATAAACTTGCGTTGATTAATCGTCGATGCAAGGGTAAAAAAGGCAAAAGATCGAGAATTATACCACTAATTTGTTCACTAAAGCAGATCAAACACGACGATCATGCCAGTCGTGAGCTTTCCGCATGGGAAAACTCTGTTCATTTCCGGAACAAATCAGATTGCAGGATGTATTGAATTCCGTCCGCTCACGAACTCAGAAAAAGCGTTTTTCAGTGTTTTTCAGCTAGTGACTTGCAAAAGGATTCTAACATCCCCCAAGGTGTTTATTGTAATGGCTCTTGTTAAAAAAACATGTTTTTTAACCAGTGACTTGCAAAACAATTCTAAGATTCCCTAAGGTGTTTATTGTAATGGCTCTTGTTTATTGCAAATTGGCTCTAATATTTTTGCAAAGTTTAAAAAAATTCTGCGAAGGGGGTTCAGAGCCAACTTAAATTTCCGAAAACTTAGGTGGCTCTGAATCCCTCTTCGCAGAATTTTTTTAAACTTTGCAAAAGGTTGCATCTTATCATGCTGATTACAATTCCATGCTGATTACAATAATCACCAAGTTCGTATTTGAGATATCAGCCTTTAAAGCTAAAGATAAGGGTATTTTTAGTGGGTCATTTGTTGCTATGGCAACCTATTGTGCAACAAAACTGTCAACTACTTGTTTACGAATGATTGGGCCGTTTGTTGATACCATGATTTTGGCATCAACCGATAAAGAGTGGTTATAATGACCCATCAAACTCTAAGTCTTCTACAATGGAACAAAATGGGGTGAAAAATATTGCGAATACGCCAGTAGCATGACGAAGTTCTTTATGCTCGAATCAACTAGCTTTTTTTTTTTACTGTCTAAAAAAGTTCAGCTTTGTGCGTATCTCTTCTGTCCTGTATATTCTCCACGGATACTGATTTACCCAATATATAAGGTCCTCGAATTAGATGTACTCTTTAAAAAAATATATATTTAGATTCTTTATTGTTCAAAATAATGACCTTTCCAAAAATTATGTTGTGTGATACCTATAAATAATTCACTTGTAATTGGTTTCCACTTGGCGACTGGTTAAGTATTAACCAGCTCGTTGATTAGTTCATTGGGCAAGAAGTACCAGTTCAACACATCTGTGCGAATTGCGAATGAGACGAAACTCGACCAGTTTAAATCCGGCGAGATAAGATGGCTCTCAAAAATATCCTAGTAGAGTTAAATTGATTAGAAATCTCATAAAGCGCCAGCACTCTTCGTTGTACGTATAGCCCAAATGAGGTCTTGAGGTTCGGCTGAACCAAGTCGTAACCATGCTATCTTCCTTTATTTGTACGCTGCTTTTTCACATTGTGATTTCTATAATGTCAGATAAAATCTCTTCGCAAGGTAAGTTTATGATTCTATAAAGCAGTGTCTTATTTTATTTCCATATGGATAATTCGAATCGCAATATACTTAGGAAACTCAATCATATGTGTCGTTATCACTTCTCGCAAAGGAATACACATAATGCTTTTAATTTCCCAAATTGTCCATAACATTGAGGGCCAAATGAACTTTTAAGGAGTCCTGCTGCTTACCTCAAGAGGATTAGAAATCTATTCAAGTTAGTTGTTCTCCACGTATAAGTTTTTGCAAGTGTGGTTGACATCCAAAGTAAGTTTTATTTTGAGTTGTATTTAACCAATTGAAAGGAGCTAGGAGATAAAACCTCTAGAAGTAATGAAGTCGCTGTTTACGTCTTCTAAAGTTCCCATGGCGGTAAATTATTTATGATTAACATGTTCAATCTAAGGGTTAACGACCAATTGCGTATGTGACAGGTCTATTCAAAGAGAAAAACTGGTTAAGTTAATTGAATTAAAAGATGCTCTGCCGAGTTGTTCAAAAAATAGCTTCAGATTTTCTGCAGCAGGTTTTGATTTAGTTTTCAGTCTTTATTAATCGCACATTCCTCCGACCTCAGCCAAGGATAAATTAAGCGCATCTAAGATTAGACAAATCTCGGATCTCAAGTAAATTCGTCGAACAACATTCACCTAACCATTCTTTAGCTGAAGTAGAGTGGATGGCCGAAAGCATATTAATAATGATATGGTGCAACTTTTTATAATTCACTTAACTAGTTCAATTTATCATATGCTCCTTCGCATAATAAACTCATTGGTTACCGGCAGCCATTCGGTGGAGACGGAAAAAAAAAATCGGCGAGCAAAGCGAGCGGACGAGCGCGATGATTCGGAGTGCGATTGGGACGGGGCGGTGAAGCCTGTCGACTTTGTTTTTGATGTGCCTCGCGGCAGTTGTTAATTTGCCTGTAACAAACTACTCAATGAGATAATTAGACCTGTCAAGAAGGTCCATTTTTTAATCAATATGTTCCGCAATATTTCAAACTTTGTCCCTCCAGAGCCAATACTTAGGGAATTTAAAACTCTCATGGACTCTGCGAATCGACATGCCAATAACAGCGGAAAGTCCGGAAACCGCACCTTTGAAGAATTGATATAGCACAGCCAAACGGCTCCACTCTACTTAAAGTCTCTACTCATAACACAGCATAAAGTTTCTTTCAGAATCACTTGTGAAATAGCGAAGGGGCTATAGAGTGAAATTATTAAAATAAGAGAACGTCAGCAGCACTAACGTCAAGAACTGTCAAAGTCGTGTAACGCGATCAGCCTCATTTTACAAGGATCCGTCAAACATTTATCTCAAATATGTCGACAATCAGCGATTTACCCAATCATATCATGATACCAGATCCTGGTATCACAGAACGGCAGCATCAATAGAGTGATTACAGGCTTCTCGTTCGGGCTCGCTGGAAACCTGTTCGCAGGCTAGGAAACTGCTTCATTGTAAAAGCTGTTACTATCGTAAGCATGCCTAATGGTTAGGCTCAAGCACTGGCAAAGGTTACTTTATTTTGTACAAAAGTCAAGACATTTTACTTTACACTTTTTGTCCTCCACTGAGGAGTATAAGTGGCTACCGGGTGAATCGAACGGTAAGGTAATCCTGTTTTGCATCATGGCGTCCTTATCAATGTCAAGCTACCGAAACTGGATATAAGCACCGGTCTGTTGCGCCACTAGGTTCGAACGCAGAGTAAGCCGTGACAGGCAGTAGCAGTATCCGTTGTACAATCTATGTGCCTGGAGAAGAACGGGAGTTTGGCATTTGGGTGTTGTGGTCTCTTGGATTACGTTTTGCAAGTAATGAGCGCGAAAGAAAAAATGTAACAGCGCTATCCTCTGCATTTATTTTCTACAGCTCTTATCAAGATTACCCGAGTGTTCACAAAACATGAGTTCCACTATTTGAATGTGCCTAGAACTGGAACATTCACAGTGTACGGCATCTTTGATTGCACTTTCGAATGTCTACAAATTCCTCAATGCGTATCTTTGAACTTAGCAATCAAAACAGGAGCTGGTGGAGAACTACTGTGTGAGTTATTGTCCAGTGATAAATATAGAAACTCCACGGAGTTCAAAGGAAACGAGAGTTCGAATCACTTTTCCATCAAGGTGAGTTATGTTATATCTCGTCATAATCTTATCAAGTCACGATCAGATGTTGTCAAGACGCGATATACAGTAGTCAAATCAAGCACGATATACAGTAAAAATCAAGTCGCATGACGGAATGGAAGTCAGCTACAACAACTGCAGCAATTGTCAAACGAAATTCGAAAATGCTAAACACACAGACAAGAAGTTAAACAACAATGAAATTTACCTCTGACCTCTTGAAGTGAATAGGGGCTCATTATTCTAGCACAAAGATGATCTTGTTAATCTCCCTAAAACAATATTCCCCGCAAGAGAGAGAAGAAAACCCTTGTACAAGAGTGCGATGATCAATAAGGGAGTTGTCGAAATAGATGAATGTGATAGGGAGGATCTGTCTTGTCAATGTTTTCATTTTGGCTATCATTTTGGTTTTCATTTTGGCTATACCAATTGACCAAATTTCGAAATTTTACTCGTTTCTCGATTTCCTAACTCCTGTATAGAGAAAGCCCGAAAAAAAATTATAAATAAATAAAGGAATAGACAACAAAAACTAAAAAATCAGAAAATTAATCACAAAAACATCAGCACCAAAATAATGAAAATCTCTTGCTTACTTCTATGGGGGTGGTTGAGTTTTCTGAGGTATATTTAATCAATGGGTTTGTTATCTAATATTTGAATCAAATCTCCTGATATTAGATATCTATTTTTTAATCAACCTATTAATTCTTGGTGACTTTATAATGTCAGTTTTGGTAAATGTGATAATCTTTGACGTGTGCTCAACGAGGAAGTATATGATGACATATATTCACTTCCGTACGGTCAGTTCTCTGAATTAACAATACATTTTAGAATTAAATAGATATTATGTCATATTTGCTGGATACCAAAAGAACGATGATATCTAAGCGGTTCCTTTACGTGCAAGGGGTTTAGGGCCCGCAACGGGGTGGTGGGGGGGGGGGGCGAAGGGTGTACTAGCATGTATGGGCTATATAGGTATGTCCCGCTGTGAAGGGTATGGTTTTCTAGCAGTTTACTCTAGCATAGGGTATATGGATCAGAGCGTTTGGGTCTAGAATGGGGTATCATTTTGCACTAAACTGACCCGTTGGTTAACGATTTTATCTAGGCTAAGGAAACAAGGAATTGCTACTCGAAATATAAGAAAGTGAAATCGGCAAGTTTAAATTTTCACGACTTAGCCTCAACAGCGTTGATAGATGGCCATCAAAACGCTACTGGATATTTGAACTGTCAAAAATCGGAATTCAGACGGAAATCGGTGGCATTAATACTAGTTAGAATTAAACAATAAATTATTGGCAATGCGTACGTACGTGCTTGGCGTTGTTCAGCATTACTAAAATCCTTTTTTTTAAGAGAGAAGCGATTGTGGTGTAAGGTTTTGTTTTGGCTTTGCTTTAGACTGTGCTAGACAACTCAGTTTCTGGAAAACAGCTACTCTAGGATAGGAGTGATTTGGGGAGTTTACTCTAGTATAGGGTAGCAAAATTCAGCTGAATTAGCTCTAGTATAGTCCAAGGGTTCCAGGGTCCCAGCGGCACATCCCCACCCAGAAATTCCTTAAGTAACCCACCCCCCCCCCTCCTCCTGGGGTTTAGGGTTGTAAACGCTTTCTCGTTTGATACAGTTTAAGGCCATTCACAAATACCGTGAATACACTGATAGTTCAGCACGCTAAAGGCTCTTATCACTGCCTTTTGCTGATTGCAGTCTCCTTGTTCGTCTTCGCCTTGCCAAAATGAAGGTACATGCCTACCAAACTACAAAGATGACACCTTTGGATGCCTCTGCTTAGAGGGTTTTATTGGAGAATATTGCGAGACAGGTACTTTGTACTAATAAAGGTATGATGTTTTTAGTTGATAGATAATTATTTGTAAAAGAAGGAGGGAAATTTATCAATAGGCCTGATTGTACTCAATCGTGTCGTTGTATTCAATTGCAACTGCTTGTGCTATATTTGGATGCGCTTCCAAAGGCCTCGATGACTTTAATCGTCAAATGTGACACGCCCCAAAGGCTAAATCATCAACTTTCAAATAACATCTCTATATGAACCATTCTCAAGCAACAAGGGTACAAAAACGTGCCTCACATTGGCGAGTTTGTAGGTGCACTGTGGCGTAATGGGTCCTAACGGTTAGTGCGCTGTACTACGGATCAGGCTAGTGGTCCGGGTTCGAGCACTGGCCGGAATCGCTGCGTGCCTTTCTCCATGGGATGATGGATGTAAGCCAGGTATAAAAATACTCGTAGTTGCCTCAAGCTATGGAAACGTACCGGAGATAAACGCCAGCGTGATAGACTACAAGGCTCAACATCAAACGTTACCACTGGTAAATTACGTCACAAAAAGGGATAAATTAATCATGAATAATCGAAAATATTTTTTTTTTGCTTTTTTTCTTTCCAGCTGCGACGTCATGCAAGCAGCTCTATGATGAGCGCAAGTAAGTCTATCCATGTCAATGTTTAAATCTATAGTATACAATGATATAAAGGTATTCTTCGTTTATTAGATTAGATAGTTATTAAAGTATTATTGCAAAAGAGTAAAATTACCAAATAGGCCTAATAATTTCTAAAGTGATCCATCTCAAGGTATGTTGAGAGAACACAGCTTCCCATGTCAGTAGTGATGGATGAATAGTCGTTTAATGTCGTTTAGGCTCGCAGTTGCAGATGGGCCATTTGGAGACCTCCCTGGGTTTTTCGAAGCTGGAAATAATGTACATTTATCCTTTTTTAAGCTCGTGAGCGGACGGAATTCAACAAATCCTGCAATCTGATTGGTTCCTGGAGCGGGCGGAATTTTCTCATACAGACCACTACGGAGGGCGGAATCCATCGAGTTGATCTATTTTCGTGAATAAATTAGCAGTTATCGTCATTTTATCTTTCGCCATTTTTACACTTCTATAGACGATTAATCAACGCAAGTTTATCTCTGTTCACCTTTAGATGGCAAGGAAAGTCACTGTTGGTAAATTCAATTGAATGTTTTGAAATTTTGAGACTTTGTTTGGCTGTTTGTTGCTCGGGGCTGTAATGGCGCGTAATCCTGTGTGCCTCTCTGTACAATTTGAAGTAAAGTCTGAGTCAATTTCAGTGGAGTTTCTCTCACTAATCGTTGTTGTATTTGAGAGAATTGCTGTGGAGTATACTTAACGAATTTCCTCGCTATCTGCTACTCAATATCACGGTAGAAAAGTCCAATTCAGTCGAGTGATTCGCAATGATCGACAAAAACTGTTTTTTTAGTACAACTTCAAACTTTGCACAAAATTTCACACCGGGAAAACAATTTTGGAGACCTTAACTGGAGAACTAAATGCACTAACATAAGATTGTTCGAAATAAATCCGTTCTTTAATAAGCGTACATCTCTCTTCGTATAGCATCTGATTTACTCTATCGTTCGCTCTTTAGATTTTTTGCGAATGGTTTGTAGACGGCGCGTATAAGCCGATTCAATGGCAAAGTTGCGGAAACAAATCCACTTGTGAGCCAAATTACTGTAAGAAAAAAAAAAAATAGAAAAATGTTATTGGCCGGCTCAGGGTCGGTCCGTATAGGGAAAAACTGTGACCTTGGGCTTCAAAATGCTGCCCGAGGCCGCAATTTTCAAGACCTTGATCACAGTTTTTCCCTATACGGACCTCCCAGCCGGACAATAAATACATTGTAAAAAAACGAGATATTTTGAGGGAAATTACCTTGAGGACGAGGCCTATGTGGAGAATAACCTGACTTTCCCGTCATCC
>CM042750.1:6060956-6069074 GCA_022496165.2 Catalaphyllia jardinei
TTCAAGAAAGAATTTTTAATGTTCTGCACTACTGTACACTTTTTTGGACTTGTCACGTATTGAAAGCCATGAATGGAGTTATCGAGAATGATATTATACATATATATTTACACCACTACAAAAACGACATTTTGGGATTCATCGAATGAAATATCACACCGTGATGACCGCAATCTGACTCACCCATTAATGAAAATTAACGCGATTGCGTTTGCTATTTTATGCCTCATATTGTGAACGAGGTATCCTAAATGAATTCGACTGCAATTGGACATGTACACTACTCGTGATTTAAGAGAATTATTTCAAATTTTACTAGCCTTCCGTTGTACTTCTTTGCGTGCTGAGCCTGAAGAGTGAAAAGAAAGACTAATCCTTTTGAGAAAGTTTGTTAACGAACCAATTAAGGTAGCCAAATTCCTTTAAGCCTCTTAAAACCTTTCGGATTCCAAAAGCTTAAAGGTGACACCAGTCCCCGAAAAAGATCATACTCTCCCCTATCTTTTTCAATATTTTTTTAAACGCTGAACGCGAGCAATGTACTTAAATTCATTTCATAAAAGAAGTATTTCAAGCACTTTTTGATTTTGTCTAAAATGTGAGTCAATGGGCGAAAAATAACTGGCATTTCAGGCTATTTTTGTAGTCTTTTCTGAACATAGAGAATTGTGATGTCTATCCCCTTAAAATAATTAGTATTAAGTCGATAAACACTTTGATACCCGTAACATATCATCGTATAACATTGCCAAGGGGTAATTGATGCATTAATTCAATATTGCAGTCTCTTCAATTATCTGATTGCTTGTTTTAATTATGGAACGTTTTCCTTAACCCCAGTTAAACCTAATTCTTAGGGTCTATGAATAATTTACGTTAACTTGGTTTTCATTTGAATAGAGTCTATAAAAGAGCAAAGTGAGAATGGCTTCATACTTTAGAAGCAGAGGTTCTTCATGCATTTGACTGATGCTATCCAAAGCACGATTCTAATATTCTATAGTCGGCCATGTTATCCAGTTTTATATGTGTAGCGCTTTTGGAGGTGTCATCTTTTTTAATACCCGTATTCTCTTTACAAGGTAAGTCTTCGATTGTATTTCTTTTTATCCTTACCACACGCACGGATGGCTCAATTCCAGGGAAAATAATTCTTGAAGTGCTCGGTAAAGATTTGGAACAATCATTTTGTTAATTAAAAAAATAATAATAAAATAAACTTTTGATTTTTAGTATACTGAAAATCAAGTTTCATTTACATTCTGACCTCTTATAAGGAAATAAACTAGGACCAAGTTATTTTTGAATGTTATTCATCTTGTTATAAGACGTCATTGTCTGTTCTGTAACGAATGGCTCTCAATATCAAGTTACTCACTGTGATTTTGTGCTCCTTCTAAGAATGACTGTTTTCCACAAAACATGAATACGTTTGATTTTTCTCGATATAACTCCATAACTTGCCTGTGTAAAAACTGAACAACTCGTAACAACTCGTAAATTTAAATTGTAATGTGGCATGTGTTAAGAACATCAACGCCTACATTCTAGTTAATTTATGCTAATTCTAAAGGCACTTAAAAATATCCTGTTTCTGGTGTATCCTCGGTGTAAGCTTTCTCTAAGATCCAATTTTAGCAATTTTATCTATTTATTTGTCTTAATTTATACCTCTACATTTTAGAGTAATTATTATAGCTCTAGAAATCCAACATTTTTTTTTCTATTTTGCTGCCTGGTTGAAAACCTCTTAGTTAGTACGTTTCTTCGGACCTTGGCCTTGATCTGTTATCATAGTTAAGTTTTCCATGAAAAAAATATATATAATGGCTGCTCATCATGGTAAAAAAAAAAAGAAAAATGTTGCAAGAACATTATCATTGGTGATACATATGATTGGTGATTTTGCTGGCTAGCAGAGTTGTTACCTCGACGGCTCGCTGTCGTACGCCTCTCCTGTTGTTTTGTTTCTGGATCATTCGTATTGATGGTTCTGGAACTTCTATTTCAATATCTCGGTTTAACTTGTTAGGTTAAAATATTGCATCTAAAAATTCGATAATTCCAGAGAGATTCTCAGTACTGACTTGTCGCTATTGAGTTTAGCCGGTAACAGATATCTTGAGACAACTGCATCTGAGCTCGGTCAAGGTCCCCCAAAAGTTCATAACTAACAGCACTATCCTCACACTTACCACCGCTGCCGCCAACACAACCCAGTCGATCTATTGTAGAAATGAGCTGCCATGGGCCATGCTTGGGGTTCTGCACTCTGAAATAATTCATTTACCTCACTTAGACGGTTCAGAACATTTATCGCCACATTTTAAACAAAATTAAGCTCAAAGTGATGTAAAAAAAAATATATCTCAATGATCAAGCGTCAGTCAGGCCAGGGGGATTAATCTAGCTCAAGACAATTAAGGCATGGCTCTTTCCTTATTGCACCCAACAATTAGGGGGGTGGTCTATCTTCTAAGGCTTTACCCACTTTAAACTAAAACTCTTCCAGACTAATAGGCTTGCAAATCTTGTCATATTTAGTTGGATGATATCTGCAAATTAGGTCACGTGACCTGTCGTGGCTATATTTAGCTCAAGTTTCCTTTTAGCAAAATGGCACCACTTTTTACAGCCTCTAGAAAGCTGGCATTAGCTTTTTAATGTTGAGACTAGTAGGTACTTTATATCTGTGCCCGGACTTGTTGAGTTTTTTTAAAATAAAAGCATAAATTAAGAATCTACTTTTATTGGGGGACTGGGTACTATTACAAAATGACGTTCATTTTCAAACTTAATAAAAAAATTTAAAAAGTTATGGTACAGATGTTTTGCTGCTAACTTTTTGAGCTACTTGGATGTATTCAGGGTAAATGACTCTTGATGCAAACTGGTGCCATTTTCGCTCAAAGAATTTTTGGAAGTTTTTGGCCGTCAGAAGTCACGTGACTTAATTTGCATATATTATTAGGCTAAATATGACAGGATTTGCAAGCCTATTAGTCTGAAAAAGTTTAAGGTTAATGCGTTTAAAGCCTTCGAAGATAGACCAATCCCCTAAGTTTTTAGTACAATAATGATAGAGCCATGCCTTAATTGTCTTGAAAAACTGGCATTGGTCCAAGCTCGCTCCGCCATCTATCAGTCAATACCTCACGCTGTAGCATGGATGAGTTACCTAGCCTATTGCATAAAATTTTCGCCACGCGTTTATTTCGTAACTTTGCGGTTCGCATTCTGTAAAATTCAGTTTATAACCCCCTCCCCCACCCCCGCTCCCTCCAATAAGACTTCCTGGTTATAGGCCAATCTACTCGGAAAGAAAAATAAAATGATCTCTTAGAAGCCCCTCCGGCCGGAGAGAGATTTCGGAGCAAAACCTTTATCACTGTATTTTCTATCTTTATTTTAAAATCTTGCCACATTTTGCTATAGAAAGGGCTCATGTCATCCAAAAGCATCAACGAAACGCAGGACACACTCTGAGCTTCCGGTTTGTATCTTTAAATCCGGTTACGTCTTCGTTGTAAAAGTTTGAGTCTGTTCCTAAAATTGAAATTCGATTTAGAACTAGACTTGCAAGTCTAACCAAAACTTTGTAGCTTAAAAACGTATTTCTAGCAACACTGCTGTGGCTCCTTTGGAAACGATTTTTGTTTTATGCCCCTCACAAACACGCCTTCCCATGTAGTTCGATATTAGCCCCTCCGTTCTAAGCCCACTAAAACCACGTACAAAGTTGTGTAAGATCAAGCCTAATTACCGAAACATATTTCGCCTCACTTAAATTCAGCGTTTGTGCGAAAGTTTTGTATTTTGAATCATTTTAAATTCGCAGTTTCTTTTTAGTAACACACAATTTATTTTCTTGGCAATGTTATTTCAACACGTCCTTGAATTTAGTAAACCATCTTTATCAAAAACGTTAAAATTAACAGAACCACAACGACGGAACTATATGTCAACAGTAAGATAGCAAAATTCGCCAAATTAGAGAGTCACGAAAATTTCAAGTAATAAGGTATAACCGTGAGATATCTGTACAGATGATAGCTTCACGTTAGGAACTACATTGGCGAGAAACTGACGCAATAACGATAAAAATGGACGCTATAAGAGCGTTTACTTGGGCTTCGTAGTTGGAAGCCACTTCAGCACTCACTGTCAGATTAGCGTGAACATCCCACTACTCATGTCATGTAAGCTCATTGAACCTACACAATAACAACAGATTAAAGAATCGGAATATTTTAACAGAAGAGTTTCGCTTAACTATTTGCTATTCAAGTTGTTTCGTTGAGTGCCCTCTTTGTCTAATCGTGTGCTGTTTACCTTTTCTTCAGAGATCTTTTTACAACGATTCGCTATTTCTTTAAACATCACGAAGTAGGAGAAAACCATGAAGGAAACTGTCAAATTCTCCTCTTCCACCATGGACCACGTCCCTCTTTTGGCGTCCAAAAACGGCTTGCATTTTGACTAGGACTTAATTCTACGGAAGCTCGAGCAAAACTTTTGTCATTTACTTATGGCTGCACGTTTTTAACTGTTGTACTGTAACAGCTGCTAATAAAACCTCACAATATTTTTCTTTTCTTCTTTCCTCAGCGAAAACAAATTCATCTCATGTTTTCTCAAGGCACGAGTTTCATTATCTAAATGTAACTAGAGTTAGGACGATCACAGTTGACGATATCTTTGATTGTACCTTTGAATGCCTTCAAACCCCAACCTGCGTTTCTGTGAATATGGCCGCCTTCAAAGGAGCCGTTGGAAAGCTTTGGTGTGAGATACTGTCCTCTGGCAAATACCAAAACCCCGCAGACTATAAAGAAAATATCACTTCGCATCACCTTTCCCAAGTGACGCTGCAAGTATGTGTACATTAAAATCACTCTGTCGTTTTTTGTGGGTCACTCCGACCCAGCCAGGGAAGCTCGCAGTTCCTACTGATGGTTGCGAGTCTCCAGGGCACCATTTTTTGCTAAGTTTGGTTACTTGGAATCAGACTGCACTTGGGCGTTAGACGTTGCACTAATTAGAGGCCGACTATTGCCTGCTTATGCAGCATCGGTTTCTTTGTTCACTTTGAAGTCACATGCGGTAAATTGCGTATCCACTATTTTTGAGTTGATAATAATGTGCTTTAAATTTGAGACAGCTTCCGCCTGTGTTTGCCTTTTATCGTTTTCTCTAGGTTTAAGTCGAAAGAAGAAAGCAGGACTCTTGCTAATTGTACAGTTGTGGTCATTTAGTTTATTTGTGCTTTCAGATTCCTTGTTCTTCTAAGCCGTGTCAAAACGGAGGTACCTGTGAGGCAAACTATAAAGATGGGACATTCAAATGCCATTGTGAGAAAAGTTTCATCGGATTATATTGCGAAACAGGTGCAGTAATTAACAATTGGTTCATGCTTTAACGTGCACTATCGAGTTATGAAGCACGCGGGAAGTTTGGAGAGCACGAAAGAAGCGTAAAGGCCCGTTTACACACGCGATTTTTGTCGCAGCAACTCGATGCAATTTCTAAACTTGCAGCTTTAAAATCGCACGTGTAAACCAGGTGCGATTTTCAGTGCGATTTGTCGCCGCGATATCGCAGGGGTTTCGAACATGTTTGAAACTTGTTGCAACTTTAGCGCGACAAAAATTGCATCGAGTTGCCGCGACAAAAATCGCCTGTGTAAACGGGCCTTAAGAGTTGCCCGAGGCGATAGCCGAGGGCAACTCTAGCTTCTTCAGTGAGATACTTTGATTGCGTCGCTCTACGAGCTATGTTATAATTTACTTTAATAACAGAATATGATCTAGATCATAGTCTCATACCTTCAGTTAGTTCTCTATAAAAAAAAGCTAAGAAACGTTATTCTTTTTTTCCATACGCTACCGTTAACATGACTTCATTTTCATGCCCAATTTCAGCTGCAAAGTCATGCAAGGAGCTATATGACGCACACAAGTAAGTCACGTTGATCTGCTACAGACGATGAAAAGCCTGCGAGGCCATGTGCTTGTTTCTAATAGAAGAGCCAAAAACACTGGATGCTGTCGCATCCAAGGCAGTCTAATGCTCTCGGGAATTCAACAGTTTAGTTGCCTTCCAATAGTTCTCTGCGAGATAACTTTTCATAACGAAGAGTAAATTTATAAATAGACTTCGAATCTCGCAATACTACCTCTAGAGTCCTTCAGTATGTGTAACGTTATCGAGCCTACGCGGAATTTGCTTATTGTTTGCCGCTGTTTTGCAATATTAAGATTGAAGACTGACGTTCACAACCACTTTCCATTATCATCAAGCCCGGTTTGTTTAGTGGCGTTCTCGTTAACGTTGCCGCTGTGATTTTATTTACCACCCTGATATAACATTCAACAGGCTTACCGTCAACCAACCGGTTACTCTGCACCTTGGTCCAACTCCGACAACTGTTCTGTGTCACGTGGGAGATTTTGGATGTGGAGATGGTGTATGGACGACTGTCATGAAGACTGATGGAAGTAAGGTACTCAGAAAATAATAATAATAATAATAATAATAATAATAATAATAATAAATAATGTTTCAGAGTTGGGTTTTACTGGTGATAAACTCGCAACAGCCGTTACATTTAGCAAGATAGAACTTTTAATTTTAAGCCAGAGCCACCCTACAGAAGGAGCTGGGGTGTATCTGTATTTATTGGCAAACGTTGTCCCTGATAGGAGCAGAAGTACTAGCCCTTCATATTGTACCATAGCCGAGGTAATCCTTCTTAGTCTATTTTTTGATATGACACCGAGTTCATTCTCTGACTTTTCTGTAATCTTACCATACGCTCGTCTTTGTTTGCATCTATAGCCGCTGCATCATAATTACAATAATGTTGCATTGGACATTTCTATCGGCCAGTTCCAAACGCCACGTGAGCCCTGTCTAAGCGAAGCTCTTTTGCTACGCAAATGCGACAAATTAGCTAGCATGGTAGCCTGAAAAAAAAAAAAAAAAAGAGAAAGAAAGAAAGAAAAAAAAACTATTATTCTCCTACTTTTAATTAGGAGAATAATAGTTTTTCTTTTGTAGCTTAAAAGCTACAGCAACAGAACATACATGCATGGCGTGTTTTGGTTACTACTCAGATTTTTTTTTTATTGGTGGCAATCGACTAGCTATTTGTTACCTTATTTATTCTTAGAGCACTTTTCACTACAATTCAGCATACTGGAATGATAGAAATGAATACAACCTTCCTGGAGGGGAGACTGGGTTTGACACCCAAGAAACCAAGCTACCGACCTACTGGAACACATCCTTCTCCAAGATCTGTCTTGGTATGAAGAATGGCCAACAGATCAACTTCATAGTCATCAACAAGAAGGCCAACTCTCTGTACTCACTGATCGCTGACGGGCAATACCGCAGCACCTCACTGGGCCGTAACACGTGGAAAACTCTGATTGGTTCCCAGGCCTCACTGCAATACAAATGTAATAAAGAAGGATTCAATCCCATTTGCAAAAGTCGTAAAGCGAGAATAGGTATCCTTAGCAATGACAGATCTGCCTGCTATTCGTGTGATTCCAGAATCGGATTTGGTACTGGAGGACCGCCAGATGACTCCATTACATGTGGAAATGTAGCGAAGAGCAGCGGAGATAATGGGAAAAAATCCATTAAAACCATGGGATACATCTTGGTGCAGTGAGAGAAGTGAAGACGTCAACGACAATTCAGTTAAAATAACACAAATAAAAAGTGAAGCGCTCAATAACAAAAACAAACAAACAAACAAACAAGAAACTCTCTTTATGACCCTTCAAAACCGATCTATTTGAACTTCCAAGAATGATATGAAGATTGATCATAGCAGTTAAGCCCACAACTTAAGCAGTCGTTATGAAATTAAAACCTGAAAAAAAATTCAGGCCTGAAAGGGATTCGAACCAATGACCTCTACGATATCCGTTCAGTGCTCTACCAATTGAGCTATTAAACCAACTGGGAGCTGGTAACTATTTAACAATTAGACTACGAGCCCGAGTTTTCTACGAGCAAATAGTCAACTAGGCGCAGCCGAGTTGACTATTTGTAGAAAACGATGGCGAGTAGTCTAATTGTTTTAGTAAAAATTTACCGTAGTCT
>CM042750.1:6074423-6090624 GCA_022496165.2 Catalaphyllia jardinei
ACTAGACGCCTTTCTGCGTGTACCCAGGCAGTCGTTATACTGAGAAGCACTAGCTATATTGCAATTGAGCTTAAATGTTCTGCATTTGAAGTCGTGCGAAATTCAATCGAATTGATGTGCTCAAGCTATTCTGCCTTCGATTGCATTTCTTGGAATAGATTAATAGCTTATTGCTCATACGCAGATTTTTAGCACGTAAAATGAGTCAAGATCGTTACATCAGCCTATGAACGTTTCAGTCTATTTTCTTTAGCCTTTGCCGTTGTTGTTGTTTGTTTGTTTTTTCATTTCTCAAACGAGAGAGACATTTTGAATTTCAGAGTCATGTCGGTGCGTGACAAGGAGCTACCCTCGGCTCTGTAAATTTGTTCAAAATAATTCGAGGAATATCTCAGGTTTGGGAAAGTGCAGATTTAAAAATTAGAGAAGTGTAATCTTTATTTATCTCCTATAACATCACAATTTCTTGACTTTATCCACTGAATGGTTTTCGAATAATTTTTTTTATTGCTTCAGGATTGCGTGACAGTACAATCCAAGAGTTGTTTTGCTGGGGTCAACTCATACATTAGTTTTGTTTTTTTTTTTAAATCTCGAATGTACAATAATTCGCTACATGGGTTTCATTCTTGAGAAGACGCATACCTCTGTTACAAGGAAATAACGAGAGATATCGTTTAGTTCGAGATTTTTACTTTATTACACGTTTTACTTAGGTGTACTCGAACAGATACATTCGTAAGCAACAGAAACATATTCTCTAACCTTTCTGCTCTTGTTGTTCAGACGTTATGAGTTCGTGCTGGGATGCTACTTGGTCCACGATCACGTCTAAAAATACGATGACGCTTCTGAACATGCTTTTTGTTCAAGGTGAAGAGTCGATAGCCCCGGCTGATAGCTAGCTCCTTTGCCATATTAAACATGATATTCTTGATGAATTCACTCCAAACGTGGTTCGCTCGTAAATTGTTGATCTCTCGTAAGCCTTGCAGACCAACCCTTTCCGAAAACGTTTAACGACCTTTAGTGTTGGTCTTCCGCGAACGGTGTGTTCGTTTGTATGCGATTTCATCGCCCCAGATATCATGGAATCCGACCTAGTAGCTTTTTCACGACGACAACTGCTTTTTTTCACGACGACAACTGCTGTAAATTCCATGTGCCGCACGCTGCATTAGCGACGCATGCGCTGTAGAGACCAGACGGCGATTTGTGACTCAACGAGGAAAAAAAAAAAGAAAGCCGAAATTTAAACCCAGGCCTCACTGCCTGGGTAAATATCACGATTATACTCCTGAATATGGCTAACCATTTGCCACAGACAGAGAAAATCGAATTAGCAACGCAAGTGGATTAACTTGCAGCAGTACAGCTAAAAATCAACGATAAACTGGTTTATTTTCCAAATAACAAAGAAATTATTGTGCAATAACACAGAAATGTGAAAAAAAAAAAAAACAATGGGGGAGGGGTTACCGTCTTCGTTTTGAAGGCAACATGCCCCGAGGAACACCTGAATCTAAGTAAATCGGGCTTCATCAGCGTAGGGGGACACACTTGCTGCAAGTCCAAAAAATATTGCAATTAGAGCTTTGAAGGGAAATGTTCTAAATGAACCTTACCGACCATAGTTTCACGCGCCTTGCCGCCACAAGATAGCAGGATTCCATGTCCCGTGGACAGAAATCTTGAATTTCTTGTACCTTCCCACATGCATTTTTTTCTTCATTTCCTGCCATTGTGGAGATAATTGTAAATAAAATGTAAACACTAGGAACAGATCGCTGTTTATTTTCTTTCCAAGAACGGACAGCTGTCTTCGTGCAACGTCGGGTGATCTTTGATCCTTGAATGGCAGAATAATTCGAATGGGCGCACTTGTTTGAACTTCGCTAACTTGCTGTTGATTTTGCGACTCGATGAATTCGGTTATTGTGGAATCAATAAGATTCTCTGGGTACTTTAGTTTTAGGAAGATCCCTTTTAAGTTGTCACATTCTTCAGCAAATAGATCATATGAGGATGAGAGCCAGGATTCAAGCTAGGACTCTAGCCAGAACTCTAGCCAGGACTCGAGCCAGGACTCGAGCCAGGACTCGAGCCGGGACTCGAGCCGGGACTCGAGTTAGGTTTCCAGCTATTTTAACCAAGTTGTGGTCACATGGCCGAATTGATGAAGCGCCGTACTGGACATCCTTAGGAAAAGCTGCATTGACGATAGTGAAGCCAAATTTATTTCACTTAGTTGTCTTGGCAATATATTAATAATCACCAATTCTTTTAGAAAGCTGTGTCTGACTGGGAAAGAAAATCATGTTGCGTGACACGAACCAGACGAGTGTGAAACCAAATAAATAACAAAACAGTATGCCGCATCTTCCCTTATAAACGAGTTCCGTTTAAAAAATACTCCTACCTTGATTCAATAAAAAATTGTAGCTTGAATATTTATTCATAAACTGCTTTAAGGGTCACACATTCTCGGAAGTTTACAATATCCGCAAAAAACGCAACTTTTAAGTTTATGCAAATTATGTGCAATTTAAATTGACGCCTCATTGGATTGTTGTTTTCGCGATGGCACTTTATTATGATTCATTTCGGCTCTCTCGAAAGAGATTATTCGCTCTTCAAAGGAGCTATGACCCTTGAAACGGGTTTAAGATCGCAACACGGCAAGATGTTTTGCATGATTCACTCAGAGCGCCCACGAACAGTAAACGAACTTCTACAATAGGCCAATTTACAGTTGTGTGCTTAGTTACCTGGCCATGAATGCAAGCGAGGCTGGAGATGACCTAGCTTTGATACAGACTTCTCTGCTTTGCTCATGTAAATGCAAGTTAGTTAGCATAATAACAACTTGATTTGCATAATAAAAGCAGTGAGGTCTGTATCAAAACAAGGTCAACTCCAGCCTCGCTGCCATTCAGAGGCCAGGTCACTAAGCCGATAACTGTAAAATGCTCTATTTCTCATAGCATGTAATCGCCATTAGTTCCAATAGCCCTTTTCACGGTTAACTTTGCGCATTTGCATTACAATAAAATCTAGCATGTATGCGAGGCAATTTCGGGCTATTTTGTAGTTTTAGCCCGAAATTGCCTCGCATACGTGCTAGATTCTATTGTAATGCAAATGTGGAAAGCTAACCGTTAAAAGGGCTATTGTAAAAAGACTAGGAAAATTCTTTGCAAACAATTCTTGCGTAGACAGCTGTGCTTGATTCTTGAATCAAAATGGTTTGAGATTGGATTAGGAGGATACTCAACGAAGCAACTTGAATTGTAAATATCTCAGCGGAAAATATCCTGATTCTTTAATGAGAGTCCATCCCAGGGGTTTTAGAGAACAAGCAACTGGAACATTTACTTTTAGGGAACATGGGATCTTTTCAAATTATTTTCTGGGAACAAGGGAATTCTTCAGTAGATTGTTGGGAACAAGGGAACACCTATTTACTTTCAATAATAAACAAACTAAAATGTAAAAGGTTTCACACAATCGTAAGAGTGCTCGATGCAAATACATGCAGAGCGAAATACTAATTCAAGATAGAAATTGTAACACAGTTACTCGAGTTTCACGCACGAAGCGATCATCACACTGATGATCGCTTCGTGCGCGAAACTCGAGTAACTGTGTTACTATTTCTATCTTGAATTAGTACTTTCAAATATATATTTTTTTTAACTTTCCGAGCCCCTAAAATATAAAATCTCTTACGTTCTTGAGTGTCAGGCGAGATTATTTTCGAGATAACTATTGTTACGAGCTGTGCAAGGCATACAATTCATACAGTTCGCGAAACTATCACGATTGTACCAGTTATACCACAATGGGCAGGAAAGCCCACGACAGAAGAGATGGAAGTAAAGTCCAGTTTTCCCAGCCAACAGGCATCTGCTTTAATTATGGCACTCTGTTTACCGTCGACACCTCAACAGGTACCCCCGCATGACAAGAAGTTTCACTAGTTTGGAAGAGTATTTAACTATTTGAAGTTTCTGCCTCTGTTTAGACTAGCGCCTCGGTCATAGTAGAGATCCCCCAGGAAATCGAGAGACTAGAGCAAGTTTACTCCTTTGACAGAAAGTGTCATGCCGGAATGAGCCTTATTGGTACCACAGCTGTGACACACGGCCCTCAAGGAACTGTTTCATCTGTTGTTATGGAAGATGAAAGAAAGATCCTGAAGTCTGCGTGACCGTTTTAATCCAAACCTTGCCACCAAATTTAGTATCAAAAGTCTTCTAACGCTTAGCTTGTTGCCGAAAAGATATTTTCAGAAAAGAGAGGTGGTGGCACTGACATGCCCCTATAGCTTGAATTCGAATTCGATTACAGATTCAGCATAGCAATCAAGGAACAGTTGAAGAGGCAATGTTTTACGCCATTTGCTTTCTTCCCAGATCCCAAGACCTATTACAGTGATTTACTCAAGCCAAAGTGTTTATTCATGATCGTTTCTATCCACTGGTCTAAAACGAAGGCCGAGTTAACGTTCGTAGAGCGTCTAGTTTTGAAATACAGCCCAGAAAATTATTTTATTCTTTTAATAGAAGGTATTTGAGAGTTCTCACCCCTTAGTGGGTTCACCGTTTTGTCATGCTCTTGAGTATTTAAAATCGTTAAGTAATGTTAACCTACATTTATTGTTTTATATGATTACTTTGAAATACTTTCGCAATGGTTGATATTCATAACTTACGTAATTAGTGTCGGTAATCCATACATTTATGGGGAAGCGCGGGCCTAAAGAAATATGATTGGCTGATCTGCCATAACCATTTAACAGTGTTGACGAAACCCTTATTAAGAGGCTGCAACAACTTTCCTGGTCTCCTGATGAATAAATCTCTATTGTTTTCAACCTCTGTTAAAAGGCCAGTTTTGCATCTTAAAGTACCTTTCCAAGCATAGACTAATACAAATCCAAACTGTTTTAAGGAAAGGGCCTTTTATTGAAAAAAAGCCTTCACAAATCATCATATTTATAATAAGATCTTTTGATACCTTGTTTGACACGATTAAATCCTTGCATCCCCCAACTTTTACTCAAGTCTAGTCCGCTGACTCAGTCCTAAAATTAACTATTCGCAGTGAAATTACATTTCGCGAATCTCTTTCCTCGAATGATCATCGATAGAGTCCTCGAAGCTTAAAGCCGAATTCGGGTTTTCAACTGAATAAAGCGCATAAAACAGCAAACTGAAAATGGCTTTAAACTTTGTTAGTTTGGAGCAGAGGCTCTTCATACAATTGACATGCTATCGAAAGCACGATTCTAATATTCTAGTCGGCCATGATATCCAGTTTTATCTTTGTAGCGCTTTTAGAGGTGTTATCTTTTTTAATTCCCGTATTCTGTTTACAAGGTAAGTCTTCGATTTTATTTCTTTTTATATCTTCCACAGACAGAGATGGCTCAATTCCAGGGAAACTGATACTTAGATTTGAAATAATCATTTTAAATATAGTTTATTTAAAAAAAAATAATATTGACTTATGTCACTGACTATTCAAGCTTTATTTGAATTCTGACTTGTTATTAACGGAGAAAAATTACACCACGTTACTTGGGAATGCTATTCATCTAGTTATGAGCCGCTATTGCTTGCTCCCTGTTATGAATGTTTCTGATTTTAAATGTTGAGAGCTCAAAAACGTTTTTCATATCAAGGTACTCTATGTGATTTTGGGCTTCTTCTAAGAATGACTTTCCACAAAACATAAATACATTTGATTTTTTCACTGACATCACTCCTTAACAAGCTTGGATAAGAACTAAAAGTTTCACGTAAATTTAAAGCCGGTATGTGTAAAAATACATCAACCCCTAAATTCTAGTTAATTTATGCTAATCCCAAGCAACTAAAAATAACCTGATTCTAGTTCATCTTCTGTTTAAGCTTGCCCTACAAACCAATTTTAGCAGTTCTATCTGTTTATTTTTTTTTATCTTAAGCTATATCTTTACATTTTAGAGTAGCTATTATAGCTCTAGAATTCTAACAATGTTTATTTTTGCTTTGCTGTCTAGTTGAATACCTCTAATTTAGTACGTTTCTTAAGACCTTGCACTTGATCTGTTACAATAGTTAGGTTAAAGTTAATAGTTAAAACAAAAAAAATGTGGTTGCTCATCATGGTGAAAAACTGTTGCAATAATAAAACATTACTAATTGTCTCACGACGTAGTCACTTGTAATGTGGATCGCGACGTTTTGATTGTACGCTTCTTTATTAGGTTATGAGTTCTGGTGGACTAATTTGGATTTCAACAGCTGTGATTGGTGATTTTTGGCTGGCTAGCTGAGTCGTTCCCCCGGCGGCTCGCTGTCATACGCCTCTCCTGTTGTTGTGTTTCTGGATCATTCCCGTTGATGGTTCTGGAACTTCTATTTCAATATCTCGGTTTAAGTTTAGGGTGAAATCTTATATTTACAAATTCAATAACTTCCGGCAGAGTGATTCCCAGTACTGACTCAAGTTGTCGCTATTGATTTTAGCCGATAAAATTTATCGTAAGATAACTTCATCTGAGCTCAATCAATCGACCGTTTGTAGAAATGGACGATCATGGGCCCTGCAAGCGGTTCCCTTACTCTTAAAAAATCTATCTACCGCAGTAACGGTTCGGATCATTTATCACCACATTTATCACCACATAATAAGTACTCTTGCCCTGTACTACTTCAAACACAAAGTTAGGAGAGATTGCAGAACAATAACTTTATTACTATATTGTCAAGCTTTATTTTAAAATATTGAAAAATGTCATTATAGAGAATTTTCACTGTTTTACTGCGCATGTCATCCATATGCATCAATGTAATGCATGACTCTGAGCTTTCGGTTTGTTGCGTTCCCCTTACGAAGCTGAAGTCGAAGTCCACGGCTTATAACCGGAACATATTTCATTTCACTTATATTCCACGATTGTGCGAGAATTGAATCACTTTAAATTCGCGTATTTTAGTAACACACAATCTACTATCTATTTCTTTGTCGGTATAACTTAAAAAGTCCTTGAATTTAGTTAGTAAATCCTCTAGATTAAAAACGTCAAAATTAACAAAAACACAAGGGCGGAACTATATGTCAATAGTGACAGCGAGATCTATCTGTCTTGGTATGTAGAATGGCCAACATATCAACTTTATTGTCATCAACGAGCAGGCCAACTCTCTGTACTCACTGATCGCTGACGGACAATACCGCGGCACCTCACTGAACCGTAACACGTGGAAAATTCTGATTGGTTCCCAGGCCTCACTGCAACACCACTGTAATAAAGAAGGATTCATTTCCATTTGCAGCAATCAAAAAAGCCAGAATAGGTATAATTAGCAATAACGACAATGCTTGCTCTTCGTGTGATTCCAGAATCAGGTTTGGTATTGGAAGACCTCCAGATGACTCCATTACATGTGGAAATTTGGCGAAACACGGCGGAGATAATGGGGATAGATTCATTAAAGCCATGGGATACATCTTAGTGTATTGAAAAATATTCAGTTTTGATCCGGCTGAAATAACCCCGATTGCTGGTTTTCAGTGTCACGCCATATAAAGATAAAAATGAAAACCGTTCAAAAGATAAAGTCCGAAATCTGGAATAAAAAGAAGGTAAATATGCCAAGACTCTCGCGAAGATTCAGATCACAGCAATTTTTCTTAAACGAGATATGCGGAGAAATGTTTTACCCAAATTTATAGAGATTTGTATGGAGACGCCCTGCTGGTGCCCATCTACAGGGGCACCAACATGGCGGCTGGAAATCAACAAAAACATCTGTCACTGAGTTTCGCTACAAAAGCGTTAACCTATCTCTCGAGGAACTCAGAAACATTAAAATAATACTTTTTCTAATACATGAACAGTTCAGATAGCCAATTGTCCCGAATAAATCACTTTTTAAACCAATATGACAGCTCTTTTGGCCGTCATGCAAATTCCGCGTCACGCAAAAGCTTAGAAATTCAAGTGTGGTCTGTCACAAAACCAAACGAAAATTTGTATGAATATTACTTTTCAGCTGCTCTTATACATCATGAAAGTAAAATCTTAGGAGGATCAACAGTTTTGTACTTTGAATTTTAGTGACGTCATGTGAAAACCCCCAATTGTTGGGTTGCATTGTCACGCAGGGGAGATAATGGCAAGAGATCCATTAAAATCGTGGGATATATCTTGGTGCAGTGAGACAAATTATGACATCAACGATAATTCAGCTAAAATAACACAACTAAAAAGTGAAGCGCTCAACAACAAAACAAACAAACAAACAAAAAAACGAACAAACAAAACACAACAAAACAAGAAGATACTCCCAGAAAAATATTGGCGAGGTTGTGCAATTTGCTTTCCAAAATCCTTACATTATTTATGGCCATAATCTGCGAAATTTCTTATACGCTATGTATGACGTGACCATACATTCGAAACCCTATTTATGACCTGAGCCTTAAATCCAAACCCTGTTTCAGACCTGCGTTACAATTAGCTCCCTACAAGTGAATAAATGAAATATCATATATTTGAACTGCAAAGAATGATTTAAGGAAACGATTGATCAACGCGGTTACACACACAACTTTAGCAGTTATGAAATTGAAAAGCCTGAAAACATTAAAGCCTGAATGAGATTCGAACTGATGACCGCCTCAATATCCGTGAAGTGCTCTCCCAACCGAGCTATCGACCCAACTGGGAGATGGTCACAGTGCGATTTCGTAATATACCGGTATATCTAGATGTTGAAGAATACAAGTTAATATATGAAATATCATATATTTGAACTGCTGAAAATGATATGAAGATATGATTAATCATCACAGTTGTGCACACAACTTTTAGCAGTTGTGAAATTAGAGCCTGAAAATAATTTAGGCCTGAACAGAATTCGAAACCCTGACTTCTACGATACTGGTGCTGTTCCCTGGTTCAGACCAATGTTAAATTAATTGCTATAAGCATTACTTGTGAAGAGCTTTTGTTGAATTTCTTTTCAAAGGTAATGAAAAAGTGGCTTCTTCTTATAGATATACGCAGTGCAAAACACATACCCTATTTATGACCAAAACGGCTGAGAACCATACCCTATGGGGCCGCACGTACCTATATAGCCAATATGAAGGAGTACCCCCTCCCCGGGAAAAAAAAGGCACTACAGGTTATATCTGTAATTTTTCTTAAAACTTAACGAGCCTTTGGGAAAGTAAAATTTTGAAAGAGTTTTGAAAAGTCACAATTATCCTCCTGATATGACTAACCATTAAAATTAAATTAGCAAAGCAAGTGCATTAATTTGCAGCAGTAAAGCTAAAAATCGATGATAAACTGATTTATTTTCAGCTAGTCAAAATGAGGGAGGGTTTTTTTTTGTTATTTTATTTCAGTTAAGTTCTTGGCCCTTTTTGAGCTATCAATTGAATTTCTCAACTTCCAGTAAATGTCTGACGTCATTTCTACCTAACAGTTAGAATTTCGACCAGCTCTAGATCTCAGTTATCAGCTTAATTTAAGTTTGTAAAATTATGATGCAGGCAATTTAATTTGTTACGTATCATGTAATGTTATTTAATAATGTCATCACCATTGTTGATGGAATTGCCTATCTGTTTGCTCATTGTTGACATGCGACTGACTGTCCATTTTATCTGTGGTAGTGGGCTTAATTCTTTGGCCCTGTCTACACTACACCAGAGGAGTTTGAAAACGGAGCTTTATTTCTTTGGTTAGGCCTTCCGTACACACTAATCCGGAGAAATTGTCCACCGAAAACGGAGCTTTTCGAAAACGTTCTTGAAAACAGAGGAATTTGAAAACGGAGCTTTGCGTTTTAGTGTGGACGGAAAACATTTTAAAAACGGAGCTTTTCGAAAACGATCACGTCACGATAATCAGGTGATTTGCCTGCCCGAGTATTCCTCAAACACAAATCCAAAATGGCGGCCGAAATGGTGGTTGCCATATTAATTTCGCTACGTGGGTTCAACTAAAACCTTGCTATGCGCATGCTCAGCGGTGCGCTAAAGCGTTTCTGCCGCCTGTGAATGTTGCGTTTTCGAATTTCTCCCTCGTAGAGTGGATGGAAAATATTACATCCGCTTTCTAGTGTGGACAAAAAACATTCGATGCGTTTTCAGAGAGACACCTCCGTTTTCAAAAGGTTTAATTAGCAAAACAATAGCTTTGCATGAGCATTATAAATCTTTGTACATTTCGTCGCCGTTCTTTGCCAAACAACAACGTGAAATGACTAAGTTTAGCGTATTTTGAAGAACCTTAGCCACGACGGCAAATATTTTCAATTTCCTTATGGAATTAATTGCTGATATTACTATTTAGTTTGAGCAGGTTTTTAGACAGATTTGCGCTCTAAATGGACTTTAGTAACTTACGAATTTCGAGAGTAAACTAGGCGTCGTCCCTGCCTTCGCCGTCTTTAGTGCTTAAGTTCCCTATTAAGAAGCTACGTATACTACGACAATTCCGAAGACAACGTCGATTAAAAAAATTAATCTATATTTTACCAACGAATCTCGGGATACCCTTTAAGCCCGTGTTTTCACGTGAGATGTTTACCTTGGTTTTGTTCTTACTTTACTGAAGTGAAGTTTTCAGTCATGTAAACTCAGTAACAAACCTCGGTAAGCCGTGGAAAAATTAAAAGTAAGCCAACCTAGATTTGTCGACAGTTGAACGCCTCATCAGGCATGGTTTAGCTCAGTAACCGACGGTAACCGAGGAAAAGCAGACGTTGTCGCGACATCTTGGTAGGAAGTGTTCACGCGTTCATCGTGTAAAAAAAGAGAGAAAATAGACAAAGATTCCTCCTGATATAAGTAGACTGCAAGTCAAAAGGGAAAAAAGGCTAAACGAACTCATGTTGACGCAAAAAAAAAAATCCTGGATCGCAGTTTCCCTTTCATCGTCAAGTACTGTAAGTGTTTCCTTTCTGTTAGAAGTTCACTAGCTCGGTAGTGGTGTACAGGCAGGCGCAACTAAAACAAGAAGCTATTTCTCCGAAGCAAATAGAGTTTCGTTTCCGGAAAAATACTTAGTCTGAGAAAGGCTGGGGTTTTGATATCTCGTATATGAGAAGTCCCGGGGTGAAGGGGATTTGTGCTAATGCACTGCTTTCTGATTCGCTTAGTTGCCAGAGCTTAAGGTTTTTCGTCGAGGCGAGATATAGTACTGAATTGAACCCATTCAATGAGAAAAGGAAGAGCTTTAAATTAATTCAAGTTTTCTATTCGGTCAGTTAGTCTTTAGTTAACATAGTTTTAAAAACCAAAGGAAAAAAAGAGAAATTATGTTATGTAACTTGTGACGTAATTATGCCCAGTACTTGGTTGGGCGACCCGAAGCAAAACGAAGAAATTAACTTCCAGTTTGGCGGCCATGAAGTCCTGTAGTTCTATGCTTCGTGCAACACCAGCCGTCCCCACTAAAACGTTTTTAAGGCTTCGAATCAATGCATTTTTAGTCGGAAAAATCCTTTTGCTTTTCCACCTAAAGACTGCGCTTTGTTGCATGTTGATTCTCTTTCACGTTAAGATAAAATAACCGTATTTAGATCAAACTCAGAAGCGATGCGTTTCTGAAATTTCTTTTCAAAATCCGTTTGTAGCGGGAAACCAACTCAATGCAGGCGTGCTCAGCCAATCAGTATCAAGCAATTTTGCCCTCTTGATTACCTAAAGTGCCCTCGTGATTAAGAAAAAATGCCCTCTGTCTCAGCCAATCAGCATTCAGGAATTTTCCCCGCATGTGATAAGCCCTGAAAACTTCCATTTACTTACCGGAGTAATGTTATATAGAACCGCTAACCATGTGCACGGGTTTATATAAGAAGATTTTGTGCCCTTCTGGGTTGTAAGCTCTAAATCAATAACCAAAAAGAACATGTATTGCTTTTGCAAGTATATAGTCTCGTCGAATATTAACTGACTTTACTTTCAATCAACCGTCATTTTGGATATTACTTAAATACATTGCAGGTAAATTAATAAAAAATGATTAGTTAAGAAAGTTATTTTTAAAAAAAAGAGCCTTTAGGCTATCCCTTACCAAACCAGCTGTATTTTTAAACTGATTTTAAACTGTTTTGAATGTATTTTGACGATTTAAACAGTATTTTGAAGCCACTGTAGGGTATTTTTGTTGTATTTTATAAGAATTTCAAAATTTTGCTTTGTCTTTGTAATGTATTACAAGTAGAGTTAAAACATATTTCATGACATTGAAATAATTTTCCCTCTATTTTTGATGTAGTTTGAGCCTAAAACAGGGTTGAAATAGGGGATTTAAAATGTATTTAACAGGGTGGGCACAAACATTTTGTTCAAACAGTTTTCAAATACTAGTTGAACACTGTTTTGAATGCTATGTTGGCAATGGCTGTAGGTTTAAAAAGTATTTGACAAAAAAATAGTCTTTAAAATAGGATATTTCAAATGTATTTGACATGTCAAGAACATAAAACATGTCTTAAATAGGAAGTTTAAAACCTACTTCAGATTATCAAGTTTTAAAATACAATCAAAGCAGTCTGTTTTAAACATATTTTAAATTTCAGTCAGGTAAGTATACTGTTTAAAAAGTAGTTTTAATTGATTAGAGCAATGCCTAACTTAAAACCGATTTTAAATACACTGTTTTTGAACTAATTGTTAAACTAGCCCAATGGAAACTTCATGCAATCAACATAATTTGCATCCCTTTTCTGAAAACTGCTTATACTGTCAAGTGTCTTTAAGTTTGTGGGGTACATTGTTTAGATCTACAAAAACAGCAAGTAAGTTCTATATTACATGTAGTGCATGCTCTCAAGTGGAACTATGTTGCTCATTTTTATCACCTGAGCTGCACAGTGTAAATACAAGAAAAATGGCCAAGCAATGTTTCAAAATGTCGACGGGAGAAGTAACCTTGAAAGCAATTCAAACCTTGTCCACTGTCTGATCATATGTACATGTACATGTATGACTAATTGTCATTTGAATAAAAAGTGAAAGCCAGCCTGAAATTTTCTTTTCAAAAACAACACGAGGGGCAAAGCTCTTTGGAGCAAGACAATCCCATTACTTCTCAGAGGGGAAATAAAGATTTGGCTGAGAATAATCCACCAGTGCCCAGCAGTCCCTGAAAGAGGGCCCTTCTATAGAACAAAATGAAAGGCAAAGATGGAATAATTCTAGGCCCCTTCGAAGGAGTTTTCCGACAGTCACAGTTGCCACATTTGTTGACAATTGAGGTTCAGGTTGAGAGCATGTTTTAGGGGGTGTGCACATGTACAAATTTATAAGTTGTGGCAAAAGTGCAACCACTTTAAAAATTTACAAGAAGCAATCAAATCTATAACTCAAGGTAAATTGAGCTAAGTAATTGATTGACATTAATTATTATTGAATCAGGCCACTCCTTATGGCAAAACCTCCCATCACTCACAAAGTAGACAGAATTAAGATCTCACAATCAACTCCCGGGAAATCACAGCTACATATGTACATATACTAAACATTAAAGTGAAAATTTTGAGGTAGACTTAACTTGCTTGCAGCAATTGGCCAATTATTGATTGAGGTCAGTCATCATGTACACTACATGCACATGATTCAACATAACATTACATAAATTTTGCAAAAAGTACCCACACAGAGTGCACCAGGAAGATCTCAAAACAAATCAAAAGACTGAATATGAAAAAGAACATTTGCAAATGCCTTGAATATCTAATAACCAGTCAGTGTTACTGATTGTGGTCACTCATCATGGTATACATATACTCTAACTGATCTTGCAAAATGCAGTCACTCACAAAGTACATCAAAATCAAGGTCTCACAACCAAATTCCATTTTTTGTTTTAAGCAAGTGGTTTCTTCTTGCTTCCCAGATTAGCTGTTACAGGTTTTCAGATTTGACATTCATTCTATTTTGAGGTCAAAATTGGTTTGAACTAATGTTTTGTACAATGTACAACAGTTTAGTCGTTACTGTTAACAAAGTAGGAAAATTGCTTGGGTAACAATCAGTCAGTGTTACTGATTGTGGTTACTCATAATGGTGTACATGCTTCAAGATCCTGCAAAGTGCGGTCACTCACAAGGTACATCAAAATCAAGAACCCACAACCAAATTCTATTTTATTGTTTTCAGCAAGTCGTTTTTTCTTGCTTTCCAGATGAGCTGTTACATGTTCTCTGATTTGACAGTCACTTTATTCTGAGGTCAAAATTGGTTTAAACTAATGTTTTTGTACAACAGTTTAGTCCTTATTGTTAACAATGCAAGAAAACCTCTGTTGCTTTGATACATGTAGTTTTCAATGATAAAAGCTGTTGTTTTGGTCTGTTATGAGCAGACTTTTATTGAATTTCAATGATAGATGCTATTACACCCGGCATGCCGAATCCATGAAAATCGATCATCGGAAGACAATGAATACAATTAATATAACCGATACTAATTAATGAATTATTATCGATTGCTTCAATTAATCGATGAAAATCGATACTCACAATCCTAGCCCTCGTAATCGCTATCAATTATATCGATTTTCATTGATTGTTATCGATTGTCATCAATCTTAGTGGGTAACCCTGGAAAGAGGATACCTTCAATTTTCAGGCTTGCTCCCGGGACTGCTCCCGGGACTTGCTGCATATACCGCGAGCGTATCCGGCTGAATATGTAATTTGTTATTATCTTTGTTTGAGTTGGCCGTTTTTGTTGAGGCACTAGTAAATGTGATTCTCAAGGCACATGCTTCCTTCATTTCTGTAACTGTGCTATTAGCCACACCTTTCAGTACCTCAAGCAAAAAAAAAATTATCGTAAACTTTAATGGATGTTCAGGTGGCTCTATGAATGCAGCAAACTTTTATTGTTGTTGAGATGTTCAATAGTTCAACCTTGCGATGCTACCGTTTTACAGAGTTAAAAAAATATAAATAACACGGTCAAGAAAGCAATTTAAAGAAAAATGGGCTTCAACAATTAAAAGTTTTCTCTAAATTACTTTATATCGCGAACAAAGCTAATCTATTATCCATTATGTTTTTCACTGAAATTAAAACAAAACAAGAAAAATCGATAATAGCGATGAAAATCGATAAAATCGATGACAGTCGATGGAAATGGATGAAAATCAATACTCACAATTTTCTAGGTGATCAATGTTCATCGATTTTTAATCAATTAATCAATATCGATTATATTGATTGACATCGATTATATCAATTATTGGTCTTTATCGATTGGGCACGCCCGGTATTATAAGAGTCTGTGCTCTGTCCTGTTAACAAGAAGCATTCGCTAATTACATCACAGTAAGCTGGCAAAAAGTGCAGGTTTCTTTGGTTTTAAAACAAATCAAATACATGTAACTCACAATAATTGTGAATTACATTATTATTGGGTGAGGTTGAGCAAATTATAATGATTTGTTAGAGACAAGCAGATCAAGTATTTGCTAAAATTGGAGGCTGAGGCAAATAATATTGATCTGTGGCCACCCAGTTAGGTTTCAAATTTAAATCACTCTCTGAAAGCTTAGGGAAGCCATAAGAAATTTAAGTTATTTCATCTCAGTGAGAGCTAAGTTGTGTTTCAATTACACATGAGCAGAATATTATTTGCAGCAAACACATCTAGATGGTACTACACATGAGCTGATCACTACATGTATTTGTAGGCAGTTATTTATAGGTCATGTGGTGGGCTCTCAGTGGCAGAAACTTTGTGAACAACGACATTATAGAACACTCAGACACCTTTGCACATTTGCTTGGGTGCCATCTTGAAACTTAGAGCGCAAGCTTCAAGATCTGGCGCACGGCAAATGACAACTACTGAACCAGGACTTGGAATATTTCACTATTAATAATCTATTATTGTGCACAGTTGTACATGTATCAATTGCATTATCCACTTACCAATTCATTCATTTGCTAGTTGGTTATTTTGCTACTTGTTAAATTTTCTCCTGTTCGTGAAAATGTTACGTCCAAAGAAGAATAAAAAATCGCTCACTAGACCACATAAAAAGCTCTGCTGGCGCTAAATCAAGCTGATTCCTTAAATCTTGTTTCATTTTTCTCCTTCCTGTCAGGTAATTCCTTCCTCCAGAACCTTTGTTGTGCTTAGCCATATATATATATATATATATATATATATATATATA
>CM042750.1:6110624-6126802 GCA_022496165.2 Catalaphyllia jardinei
CCCACTCGCCTTACCACTCTTATAACACTTTCTCAGAAAACTTAGTTACTAAGATTTGCATTTACTGTTTGAGTAAAGCGGTATATTGAAAGAGTTTTGAAACTAAATAGAACCCTTCAATTACCTCGGAGTTTTTCATTTCTCTTCTATCGGCAGCGTTTATTGATTTCCCGGGAAGAGGAACAATTGCGTCTCCATCATGAGAACAAGCCGACAGCAAAATGGAAACGAAATACAGTAAAGCCAAAGAAGACGAGAACTTCTTCATAACGATAAACAAACTAGCGTTGTTGAATGCTCCTCTGGTTGTCTTCGTTCAAATAGAATACACTTTGCCGTCTGTGCCAACCACTTCTTATAGATAAACATAGAGCTTGTTGAAATAGAGACTTTAATGGAGAGACCCCTATAGAAACCAAACAAGGGTTCGATTACAAGTTAAAGTTAGTAAAGGGGTTTTAAATTGTCAGCAAAAGTAAACTTTAAAACTCCCAGCTATAATTCTTTAACATCCACAATTTTGAATACTGGGGAAAACTGTATATTAGTCACGCTTAGCATTTTATTGACTGTTCCGGCGTCCGTTTTACCTCTATTTGCAGCTCTTTCAAATGGTAAAAACCATCTGATACACATTTGAGCTATTAAGTAACGATATAAAAATTAAAAGGAAAGTCAGTCTTTTTTCTCCTTCTCCGCCCGTTTATCTTGCTTTTCTTGCCGTCCTTTCCATTTTTTTCCCCTTTACGTAGCTCTTATTTGGCCTAAAAGTGCAGTCAAAAATAGTGCTAAAGAATTGAAATCGCTCGCCAAGCAAACGTTTTTTTCTCGCCAGAAACTATCTCCAAAGTCGACGATATAAAAATTAAAAGGAAAGTCAGTCTTTTTTCTCCTTCTCCGCCCGTTTGTCTTGCTTTTCTTGCCGTCCTTTCCATTTTTTCCCCTTTACGTAGCTCTTATTTGGCCTAAAAGAGCAGTCAATATAAGGTGAAACCTTGCCCTTTAGCACTGTTTTCATAAATCCGGACAGGGTTAGGGTTTCTCTCATATTCTATATAATTAATTTGAAATTAGCCTGTATCCCTTGTGGATCCTCCATTGTCTTCCGCTAAGTTGACTTCGGTCGTGCATCATTAACTTGATCCTTAGTTGGATTTCAAATTGGAGTTATAGGCTCCCCTACCCTGTCACCTTGAAAGAAAAATTCCCCGGGAGACCACGTTCCATACCACGTAAATCACATCGTCGATTGTCGTGTAGCCAGCATGGTTGTCCTGATGGTGTAGTGGTTATCACACCCGACTAGTGTGCGGGGGGACGTAGGTTCAAATCCCGCTCAGGGCGAATTTTCTTTCAAACATTTATTCAGTCAATATGATTATTTTGGGTGTGCAGGGTTAGGGTTTCTCTCATATTCTATATATATATATATATATGTCTGGATTTATGAAAACGATGCTAAAGAAATTGAAGTCGCTCGCCAAGCAAGCGTTTTTTTCTCGCCAGAAACTATCTCCAAAGTCGACGATATAAAAATTAAAAGGAAAGTCAGTCTTTTTTCTCCTTCTCCGCCCGTTTGTCTTGCTTTTCTTGCCGTCCTTTACCTTTTTTTCCCCTTTACGTAGCTCTTATTTGGCCTAAAAGAGCAGTCAAAACAAGGTGAAATCGAGGTTTTTAGCACTGTTTTCATAAATCCAGACATATATATATATATATATATATATATATAATATGGTAACGAAACTTTCGAATGCAAATAAACAAAGTTGGGCTGATTAAGGCTCTTTAATGTCCTTGGTGTTTTTGTTTTATTTTTGGTTTACTGTACAAGTTGTGCTCCTGAGAGTTTATTTTAAAGATAATTAAACATACCCTCAGGAACACAACTTGTACTGAGTAAAGCAATAAAATTTGGCTTCTCCATGCAATACAATAATTTTGATGGCATAGAGGAGGCTGGCTAGGGTAATTAAGGAATATGTTTATTTAATTATGTTTATTTTTCATCTTTTGGTAAAATGCCTATAGCAAGTACTATTATGGCTCAAAAATTAAGATTATTTTGAGTTTTTCTTCCTACTGTAATCAAAAATTACTTGATTACAATTGCTAGTTTATTGCGTTATTGGGGTTGAAATATTGGGGAATGAATCTCAAGCAAGCTTTTGAAGAAAGGCATAGCCTCGGAGAAGAACCAATGACCAATGGATTAAAACGAGCTAAATTTGGTCTGGTAGCCTTTCATAATTCGGCTGACAGGCACTTCGATTTTATTTAAGTTGCGTATGTAATTTGAATTTTCTAGTTATCTACTTATAAACGTTATTTTCATTTATTCGTAGAGCACTTTTCATTATAACTCAGCGTACTGGAATGATACAAATGAATACAACCTTCCAGGAGGGGAGACCGGCTTTGACACGCAGGAGACCAAGTTGCCGACCTACTGGACTACGCCCTTCTCCAAGATTTGTCTCGGGATGAAGATTGGGCAACAGATCAAGTTCATTGTCATCAACAAGCAGGCCAACTCTCTGTACTCGCTGATCGCTGACGGGCAATACCGCACCACCTCACTGGGTCGCAACACGTGGAAGACGTTGGTTGGTTCAGAGGCTTCTTTACAGCCCCATTGTAACAGAGAAGGCTTCAACGCCGTGAGCACCTTGTCCAAAAATTCTAAAGCAAGAATTGGTTTCATTGGTAACAACCAAAACAACTGCATTAGCTGTGATTCCAGAATCGGTTTTGGTACAGGTGGAGCACCGGATGACTCCAACACCTGTGGAAATGAGGCTCCAGACAACGCAGATAATGGAGACAGAAAAATCAAAGCCATGGGATATATTTTGATACAATGAGAGAAATGTGGAAATAACAAAGAATAAGAGAGAAGTGTTGATATACCCTGTTGTATTCTCAAATATAATAAATTTATGCAATCAACTAGTCTTTAATGTAAAAAGAAAAAAAAATCGCCCTAAAGGTTATAAATGCCTTGAGTGTAATAACTTTTGGTCCTAAATGTAGGATGGTCACTGGCTGCAACATTGATATTTTGGCAGAGTCTTAAAAGTTGTATGAGACGCCTTATTTGCTGTAATTGCGTACAGCAACTACTAGCATATGCTCAGTGGCTGCGGAGGGGAAGACAATACAGGATTTGAAAAAAAGATATATTCTAGAAGGTACAGCCGAACGGGATCAAGGTGTCCGAAGATTCTTAAGGGGTCAGGGGAAGCCAATTTCCTTACAAAACCTGTTGATATGTTTACTTTGAAGACAGAGTACTAACTAAGCCACCCATGTCTGCTTTCTCTGGGGCAAACTAGAAAAAAAGAATTTGCCGTCAACAGCAAAAAGTATCAACGATAAAATACGCACGCCATGAAATCTAAATGATTTTCCAACTTCACGTCACACCTCGATGACGCTCTCTGAACTCGGCTAGAAGGGCTGTGAATTTTCCATCCAAAGGCGGGCTTTGTTGTAGCTTTAAGTAACCCGATTAGCCAGGCATCCTCTTTACATTTAAAATTAGAATAAATAGATCTTACAAAGAGAAGCTTCGAAAAAGAAAAGGAGGTGAAGATAATAAACATTCATCAGAACTTACTCAATGATTAAAATATCCAAATGATTTTAAAATACATTCATTGAAATTTATGCCTTCTAATGTTTAATACTTAATTCAAGGTCTGTAAAATCCTGCCTCCTGTAAAATAAGACATGTAATGAAGATAATAAAAGTGAAATTGTGACTCACGTTTGTGGCATCTGAATATTAAAGAGCATTAATTGCGATCGCCATTAACTTAAAACATTATTTCCATTATTGCCTTTTAAAATAAAGGCAAAAGACAAAACAGTTAAATATTGTGTACATAGCATTGTAATTCCAGGTTACGGCAAGGTTTTATCACGCTAAAGACTTTGTCAAATTGTGGGCCAAAATCTATTACATTTAGGACCAAAAATTATTTTAAGGAGGCTCGAAAGTGTTTTTCGTTGCTGCAGTGTTTGTGAAACGATGGAAGATTACAAAGAAGGATATTTATTGGTGTGGGCAAACTATGTCTTCGTGCAGCTCTATTTCTGAGCTATACTTTGAAAGTACTTGTGACGTCATATCATTTACCATGGCAACGCACACGTGCACAAAAACGTCCTCTGAATTTCAAGTTTTGTAAATTATCTGAAGAACTAATTCGGTGACCTACCCTTTTTATTTCTTTGTTTAAAAGTTCCCTAAGCTCTTTAACTTTTCAGACAGTATGGAAAAAAACGTTTTCTAGTAGAATTAAATATATTTAAAGAAAATGCGATTTATGGCTTACAGAAAATTCTACTAGACAACCTTGTCCGAAACTTTTATATTTGAAGTGCCATCGTGAATGGTGCGTGCATGCAAAAAATCAAGACAGGTCACTACGCAAAAATTTCGAGCTAGAAAAAAATATCTTCTGCAGATTTTATTTCCGGTTCGCGCGATTTTACGGAAGATTTAACTTCCGGTGTGCTGATTTTGATTCATTCATCTGACGCATGTGCCTGCGCGCGCGCGTGAAGCTAAAAACCCCTTCGAGCCTTTTTAAGACAATAAATTTTCTTTAATTTTTGATCCCTTAATTTTTAATTATTTAATCATTTGTCGGTATGGCCAACTGACATAGTGGGTAATAATATCATCATTATGAGGACTAGATGATATTAATAGTGCCTTTGAGGTAACTTGATAGTGTCACAAATAAAGATCGAGAAGATTAATAAAGGAATAAACTTACCCCTCGAATAATAAAAATGCGAGAAGGACCCCGTGGACCCTTCGACATTGAACTGCACTTGATAATAGCAAATTTAGAGCTTGGCAATCTCCGATAGCATTCATCTTCCATACATGTACTTTAGACAATTACATGTTTTTGCTTCACCGTTGTTGCAGTAGGTGATTTCAGACGTAAGTATGCAACTTTATTTACAGCTAAGTGTTATCGGCGTAACAGAACACACTGCTGAAAGAGTGGTTCCCTTATACTACTACACATTAATCAGCGGAGTTTATCTCTTGGGGTACTTTCGTAGTTAACACTCGGACGTACAAGCCAACTCACACACTTTCAGTGAACCATCTTGCATCTTGCATCCGCCAATAAGAAAAGTAAAAAAAGGCAATTAATACAAAATCAAGCCGGAATGCTTGTGAAGTGTACAGATTCGTGAATTTTTACTAATTGATGAAGAAAACGGAAACAAAGTAAAATTATGTAATTTGATGCTTGCCATGGCGACACCAAAAATGATACATGCACAATTGACGTGTCACAATTTTTGCAAAGGATGAATGAACAAATACTAAAAGAGAGTAAAGAGAGTAAATTGCTTTTTTTTTTTTTGGAAAAATTTGAAAAACAGCCTTTTGTGGGTCTAATCCACCTCCCCTTCTCCCTTGTACGTCTGAGGGCTAAAATGGTATGTTGAGCTATTGCATAGATAAATGACGTTCGTGCATTCTTGATTGTTCGGTTCGTATTTAGCAAGAAGCTGACTACATTTCGATAGTGGCGCAGTGTAAATAGATGGTCATTACAAATTAAAGCAGTGGAAATTAAATTAGACAGTCCTAGTGTTTGTCTTGGATTACTTTATTTCATTTTATTTATTTGCTTAGATGACAGCTAAAGATGGCTAGATCCAGAGACATTTTTTCATCGTAATATAATCAAAAGGGTGAAAAATATGGGAAAAAATTATTTGTGTATAATTTTAAAAGGAAGATATTAAATTAAGTCATGCTGAGAAAAGTTATAAAACCGGCCACAAATTTGTCCAAACTATTTTTTTGTAATATGCAAAAAACAAAGTTACCGATATCTCAAACTATAAAAGATAATGAGTTGATAGTTTTACTTTTGTATTTTTCTTAAGTTATAGTTTCAGGTTATTCATTTTTAGATTAGTACTGCGCATCTTATGACGTCACCGGTTGTGACGTCACAGTAAGGATTTTTCAGAATTCAAAACGGACAAGTCCTTCAATTTTGTATACATAGTATTTCTGCAAAGTGTCAAATGTTCAAATTACATACTTTACGTTTGAAGTAGAAAGCTTTGGTAGTTTTGACTTTTTAATACGCCCCAAAGGGGTCACGTAAGTGGTAACCATAGGGGCGCTTGATCCAAAATATTTCTGGAATCAAGTACTGTTGCTTGCATCAGTTTCTGAAACATACCTTTAAAAGAAAAGTTATAACCTCAAGATTTCCCCAGAGAGTCTGTTGTCCGCTTAGCTTCAGAACAAAGGAAAGAGGTTTCGATCGGGATGTCCATCGAGGATATCGATCGAGGGTATCGATCAACATTCGTTCGCGGATTCCGCTGGTACACAAGATCCGAGATTCTCTTCATAATTTTAAAGTACAAGGAGAAACTGTCGCTAAGTTTAGGTTTATATCACACAAGAGAAATAAAATGGCCTAAAATCGCCTTATATTAATTTGCCTACAGTCGCCTGAAATCACCTCAAGTCGCAACGTCTTTCGTACTAATTTTGCTTAATAAATCGCCGCCCAAAGTTGCTTTCATGCACGGCTATTTAAGGTCCCGGAGTGGAAGAATTGAACTCAGAAAGGCTGACCGTACGGTTGGGGCTAACTGTTACATATGTTCCAATATTTCCTCAAGAAGGGCTTGCTTTCTTCAGAGAATGCTTACAACTGAGAAAAGTCGTTACAATTTAAACAACCAAGATAAAAGCCTATATAGTATTACAATAAAAAGTGGACCGTCGAAGTAAACTAATAATTGGCAAGAAGTCAGGCCGTGCCTGACGAAATATTAGAAAATATATAACAGTTAACCCCAACCATACAGCCAGCCTTTCCGAGTTCAGTTGCTTCAAGCCTTGGCATTCGCTGATCAGAACCTAACAGGTTCCGGTACTTTTGATTTGTTCGCTGGCCCTTTCTAGAGGTTAAAGTTTTTTTGTCCAGAGTAGGCCTACATATATATAATAGTATTGAAAAGTTGAGATCAGTAAGACCCACCTTTCTTTTCGAATAAGTAAGCCTGAGTTTTTGTTTGATAGAGATTGCACAACAACCTTTTTTTTTTGGGGGGGGGGGATGCTACTGAACTAGCCGCTAGTGAAGGAGTAAATCCGTCTATCCCCACGTTGAAACATGTTACTTACAAGAGCTGCTTTCAACAATTGGTTCAAGAAGAAAAAACAGAAATTTTATCGCAAAGGCAATTGGTATAATAACACAGGAGCCGCGAAACAGATGCAAATCGTCACTTCCCTGACGTTCCTATTGTTAACATCGTTATTGCTCTTTTCAACTTGATTGAACTAGGCAATAACTGCTCTTTCTGACTAGAACTGATATACATGCTAAAAGAGGAATCATTTTAGATACAAAGGGCTGGCGCATGTTGTAAATTTCCGGTAGAGACCATTGTGTACTTTTTAACAGAGACTCCGAAAACTTGTAGCCGAGTGAGCAACGAAAATTGAGCCTAGTTCTTGAGAAAATTTCTGCGTCTGAACGTAAACAGAAAGAAATAAAAACAGAATGAAGCGTTATTACGGCTCCTTGAAATTTATTATTTTTTATGCATCCACATTATATAATACACCATTACATCATAATCATGCAGTTCCCCCAGTTTTGCATTCATGCACTATTGCATAATTGATAACCGGCAGCGACAAGCCGGGAACCCAGATGAGAGAAGCAGAATAAGCAAATTTTGGTGTTACTTTGCAAGTGGATGCCGCATTTACTGAACTCAGATCTGTGATGCAAATTTCGTTGATCGTGTACATAATTTGGGGAATTTGGGTTGAGTCTGGCGCAGTTGCAACCCCAGGTCAGTGTGCTAACCTAAAGTAGAGCTTTTTGTAACAGTAACATCTCGACCAGCTAAGTTAATTTTAAAATATCATAAAGGTAAAAAATGTCTTTATATTAACGAACATTTTAACTCGAGAGGGAGAGAAAATAATCAAGTTCAATATTGTTTGAACTGTTAAATTTTACATGAAAGCGAAAATCTGACACTCATACTTTATTTTTTTTTTCCAAATAACTTAATTTACCACCTACAACCATCCACGAAAAATAACTTGAAAACAGTAATGATGATAATAATAATAATAATAATACTAAAAATACTAGTCCAAAGGAAGCTAGATAGGGTAATAAATAAACCGACAACTGGCAAATGGTTAATGCATTTCTTAACTGGTAGCTGCAAAAAAATAGCGAACTGAAAAATTATTTGATGTATGAAAAAAAAAGAAGTAATTTTAAATCAACATAGCAATAAAAGATAGGGTCAGTAAAGGAGCCGACATGTAATTATATTCACTTTCGCTATTGTGCAGCAAAGCTTTAAACAAATAAACTAAGAAACAAAGGCTTCGGAAAAAGCAAACACACAAACCCGACCGTGGTTCAACGCAATTGTAATGTATAAAATTTTAGTGAAAGTCAAAACGTTTGACACCTATAGCTTGGATGCTGAAGTTTTATTAACAAAGTAGAGCATTGGTGTTTAGTTCGTTCGATATCTGCATAACTATTCAGAATAGGGGGAACAAATTAAAACAACAACAAAAGCGAAACAAAGCAAAGACTATATGTTGCTTAATTATAATTATTTAAACGCAACCTTAAATCAGTGGTTAGCAGATATTTATTTAGTTTGAACAAGAAATGAAGTTGCTATTGAATATTCACAAAAAGGAATTTATGATTCCAAAACCCATCGCAAACTGTAAAAGAAAAAAAAAAGGAAAAAGAAAAATATGAAACATTTTGTGTCAAATATGGGTTGCTCTCGTCGAGTTTCGCATATAAATAATAAATTATAATAAAGTTTCCCAAGGTAGGATCGTAGCTGTGTTATTTGGAACCAAAATCTCTTGTTCCTGGCGTCAAATTAAACCCATAATTCTCCAGTTAAGTATTAAAAAGGCCATAGTAACTACAGCGTTACATTCATTTTTTGCTTAGCTGCGAAGAAAAATAGGTGCACGACGAGCACATGAATCTACGGACATTGGTAGGTACGATAGGAAATCTCTGCAGTCTCTGCAGGACCTAAGATCGATTAATTCAATATCTGGCGAAAACAACATCTTATTTTCTGACAAGAGATAGTTCCTACTTATCGGACACAAATCAAGATAAAATTTATATTTCTTTTCTAAAGACCGCAACTTTTCTTGTTCGAATTCTTTTTTTAATAAAATCGAGTGAAAAAGACTCTTCTTTATGACCAAGCTTAACAATCCGCGGCTTACAACGGGTAGTCACAGCGAATAAAACAGATAAAACGGGAACACTTTCCTTAAAGAAATGTTTACTTCTGCCTCTTCCTTCTTTTGCGTTTAACTAATTTTCAAACTTTACATGGTAACATAGGTTCATGGTTATCTGTCTCTTTCCTTATCATGATGCAGGAACTTTACGCTTACATGTACCTTGCTGTTGCCTTAGGTGTAAACACTAGAAAGGCTGTGTTTCACTCCGAGTATTTGTAGAAGAAGTACTAGTTCCATGGTCATGATTCGTCATCTTTGTTTTGTTTCTAGTTTACTAAAAAAGTCAATTCTCCGTAAGACGAGCTATGATAAAACCGCGGTCCCGAATTGCTTGCGTTGTGCGCTGAAACATACATACCGTATTATGCATAATTGTTGGAAACGGATTCGTGCTTTCTCAAAAGGGCTGAATAATCCCTCTAAAGGGTTGCATAATCCCTCGAAAAGGATTCGAGATTCCTAGAGAGGAATGAATTACCGCTGCTTTGAAGTCGCGATTTCTGCGCCATCTGAGGTCGCCCAGTGGTGTAGCTGGCATGATTGTAGATTTTGTTCTACATTGTTCACCAATATTTCAACAGAGCATGAGGTTACTAGATGGAGAATGGCCACAATAGTGCAAAACTAGTTGTGAAGTTTTGGTCTTATCGCGAAACTTTGTTTATAAATTTGAGTGCTTGGCATTAATGTCCCCTGCGTCATTGCTGTCAACGCTAGCCACCTTTGTAGGATGCAAGGACGGGAAGGTCAAGACGAGAACTGCAGTGGACGCGGGAACCTTCCGCGTGTCCTGTCGTGTCGCCAAAGATAAAATGCTAATCATAATAAGTTGTGTAATTTTCGTAAAGGACGTTAATAACTCTAGCGTCTTTTTCCATAAAGCCAATGACATCCCTTAGAGATAGAGTAGAGATAGTATCCTGATCTATTCTGTTAAGCTTAAACGATGGTAAACATACAACACGGACCCTTCTCTTTTACATATTTAAAGCAAACACTCCTGCATGGTCTGTCGGTATTTAACACTAAAAGATTCAAGAATTTTCGTGCGAACAAATTATGTGAATGAACTGGTTCAGATAGCTTTTTGCCAGCAGCGCGTTTTAGAGTCGATCCTGTCTGTAGTTGAGACGAATATTTATAATATAGTTTCAGGTTGAACGAAGACAATTTGCAAATGTGCACTTTATTTGCACGATAGCCGCTTTGAAGGCCAGTAACAATCATATTTCTAATCAAAGCCTTTCGGAAACCGCTCAAAATCTTGCAAGATCATTCGAGGACTATTTTTTTGCACATTCGATGATAGCTGTGCCTGGATATATTATGTGAAAAAAAAATACAACAACAACAACAAAAAATTATTACAAATTTTCCGTGTACTAGTCATTTTGCGTCACTTCGAAGAGCATGGGAAAACAAGTCTGCAATGTCCAACGTCCGGTCAGCGTTTAGATATCGTAGTCACTCGTAATGCTCAGTAACACTGTGTTTCTGCTGTGCTTATTTTCTGGTTTGGACAAGCAACTCCCTCTTGCGAACACTGACAAATTTGAGTAACCCAAAGTCAACCGACAAATCAGTCGCGACTAATCTTTCCTGTTCGTCTCAGTCGCACATTCGATCATTAATCTTGAAGCGATCTTCGCGCAGCCGAAGTGTGATTAGGTACGAATAATCTCTTGTTCCACATTTTGGTTTAACGAACACGCCCGATGACATAGAATCTACGGCCCTCTGGCCGTATATGAAAAAGGGTTATCATCGTGTCGTTTCTTTACAAATGGCAGAAATATCCGGAATTGTCTACAGGTTAAAGAAAATAGGTTAGTCCTTCAATGCACAACTATTTTATTATTTTGCAGGCACGTGCAGGCGACATGTACAATTTACTACTGCGAAGGACGGCTATTCTCTCCAAGGTCACGTGTTTAAAAACCTTACACTAAACTTGGATGCAGGAGATCCCTGCAGACGTCAATGTGTCATGGAGAGTCGCTGCCTGTCTGTCAACGTCGGTCCACTAGTGAACGACAACGTGATTTGCGAACTGAGCGATTCGGATCACTCTTTGCATCCTGAAGATCTCAAAGTACGAGCAGGCTTTGCCTTTATTAGCATGGAGGTGAATAAATGAATGAATACTTTTTTAAAAGATGCAAATTGTAATACTGCTAACAAGAGCACAGCTAAGTCCAAGCTCAAAGAGTAACGCGTCGTTTTCAGATATAGCTTAGTTGACAGAAAGAAAGGGTTAGAAAGGTAGGAAAACATCAAAGAAGCAAACAATTAGTCTCAGATTTCTATTGGAAGATCTTTGACCTTGCACCTCTTTTGTTTCCTGCACATTGACTTTGCGTGAATCACATAATCGCAACGCTTCTGGTGGTTATAAGTACACGTTACTTCTTTTGGTACTTTGCGGGTTTTGTGCAAGGTCATTCCCTAAAGTAGCTAACAAAGACATACAAATAAGAGCTTTGTCAACTTTTCTAACTGTATTAGCTATGTTTTAGGTAATCACTAAAACATTGTTGAGCGGTTTGTTTGTCTATTCGTTTGTTTGTTTGTTTTGCACATGTATCGCAAAGGTATTTCACAAAGGTAATGTATTTCTTTCCTTTGAGCCTCGGGAGCCAAGCAAGCAGCGGCGACTACGGTAACGAAAACGTCATTAAACAAAAGTTTTCAAAAACAAAACAACCGAGCACGTAGCACCTGCGTTGAAAATTTCTGTACACTGTTTAGCCCTTCTTAGCAAAGCAACAACGTAAAATGACCACCGTTCTGTGTAGTATGAGGAATGGATAATTTTTCGTATTTCCACATGCAATTAAACTATCTCTTTGCAGACTAGCTTAGACATATTTAGCTGGTATAATTTTTTACTAGGCTAAGTCCTCGAAATCGCCGAGGGTTATATTACAAATCTGATGAATGGAGGGTGGTGTATTTTTCTCTCCTTTTTTTTTACTTATCAGAATGCGTGCTCCAGTAGGCCTTGCTTTCATAATGCAACTTGCCTGAATGGATTTACAGTCAAGGGATATCTTTGCATCTGTCCAAGATACTTAATAGGAGAAAACTGCGAATTAGGTAACAACAGACCGTCGAATAAATGCATTGCTGAATTGCCACCACAATGTTGTATTTCTCTATCGACATTAAACTGTCTCAATTTCGACTTTTTTTTAATCATTTTAGTTCTGATCATTTTCCTACCTTCAGATCTACCAAGGACCTGCAAGGAATATTCGAAGACTAACCTGTGAGTTGAAAGAGCCCAAACTTTAATAGAAAAACTTTTCCTCCATCACGATGATCCTTAGTTATTACGAAAGGCTCCACAGATCAACAAATGTAAAAAGAACAACAATGAAAAATGTAATCTTATTTATAGTTAGCATGCACCAAGCTATAAAAGCACTAAGCTTAGCCAATTTACAAGCATTATACCGACATGAAGAAAAGAAATATTTCAACTAAACGCAGCGTAATTAGAAATCCCAGCTATCAGGAAACACCCAGGATTTGACCTGGAGACTACCGAGAATCACCTCCGGGTTATAACACCAGCGCACTAAACCACTCGGTCACGCTACCTCCATTGTGCTCTAGTTGCATGCTAATGACAAGCATGTGTCGAATTAATACATCGAAAATGAAAAAAAGAACGAAACCTACTCGGTTCGAGATAAATGGCGAGAAATGTGACGAATATAGTCACTAACTAGTCATGGTAACTATATAATACATTGACAGCCCTGCTCAGGTGGGTGAGAGCGAAACGAAAAAAAGTTTTAGCTTAACGTGAGGGTAGCTGTTCTTAAGATGGTCATGATTGTAGGAAGGGCTGCACGTAAGTTTCCCTTGAGCACAACTTCCTGATTGGTAAGGAAACCTCCACTCTAAGTCTGTTAACAGAAATCAGAATTTATTTAATCATTAACTCCTTGATATAGAATAGGTACTCGAACATATTTCAGTCCTTTACTGTCATGATCTTTTATTTTATTATATAGACAAAAGTATGTTATTGACAAACATACACCACTCGTACAATTGATATAAAACTCAATCAGGCTGAGACTCAAGAGGCATAGTTTCCACATCCTCGCTTTCCAGTGACGAATCTTTTCCTAAATTTCTCAGGTCTGAAGGCAACAAGGCTTATCTTCTGAATCTGGGATCAACAACAATTCCCGTCTACTGTCACATGACTGATGACCTTGGCTCATGCGGAGGTGGTGGATGGACACTGGTCATGAAGATCGACGGAAACAAGGTTCGTGATAAACAACAACAAAAAGTGTTCTCTTATTTTATCACGAGCTTTTTCTACCTGTTATCAAATACAGTGATAAACATAGATTTTAACAGATCTTTCAAGCTTATTAGTAGGCTGTCTAAGTTCCTGTTACCTACAACCTCGCAGGCATTTCGTGCCACTTGGATGTCTTGGAAATGAGACTGAGCATTAGCTACCACAGCAGGTTCAAGTGAATATTAATAATATGAAATGTGATAGCCACCGTTTTGATCTCTCATGCAGCTCGTTCCTGTGCTTGTTGAGTTGGAGTTACAAATTAGACCACTTGTTGGTAAATCCTCTGGCAGTATTCTAAAAAGGCTAAACATGCGCAATCGACTAACGAATTTGGTCAAACCATTTTTTTTGTTTGTTTTTCCATTATCAACTGCAGTACTAAGAAAAACTCAAAATGATCTCTGTGACACTCACACTCAGGTCCTCTGTTAATGAACAATAATTTTGTTCAAACTTAATTTTCCTTTAAGGAAACAAACAGATGGAGAGATAAAGGTTACTGGACTAGGTGTCTACAGTGGCCTTACAAGTCTTTTAAAATCCATCCCCCAACCTCCCCGCGGGGAGGGACTGTCGTATAGAAAGGACGGGAGTGCTTGTTATACCTTTTAGGAGTTAACAACGCAGTTTTGTTACCCTTAAGTTCTTCAGCCTCAAAAGGTCCACAGCGGGAGCTCTAGCAGTGCCTTTAAGGAGCATTTAGACGAAACAAATATTGTTTTAGAATTGGTACCTCTTAGTGGTTAGAGATCTTGGTTCTGTTCAAAATTTCCGACAAGTACATGTAACTCCGGTCTTTTATATAGGAGTCTCCCTCCTCCCACCCCCCACCCCCCTGGGGGGGTTCATAGCCACTGAACAAAACACAAAACGAAATTGTCTCATAAAATATAACGGAAGTTAACAGCACGCACAAGGATGCTGAGTATTGTGTACAGCTCGTATATGCACACAGCCTAAAAACAGAACTTTACGTTTTTAGATTGCAAATTGTTGTGTATTTTATGTGGGCCACAAGTTTATTAGCCTTTGGCTATTAAGCGCTACCCTCTTCAAATAAAGGCTTTTTTACTATTATTATTATTATTATTATTATTATTATTATCATTATCGATTTTGAGATAAATATTAGCGATAAAAAATCACGACGTTTCGACCTCTCCGAGGTCATTTTCAAGTGTATAAAAGTTCTCTAAATTAGCATAAATAAGTTAAAAAACAAGTTATAATAGATAAAAATGTGGCGGACACTAAGGTGTGATAAAAATATGTAAAAAATATACAAAGTGTTTAAAATATTTATAAAGTCAAAAAACAATGGAGATAAAACAATGTTACCAAGAACTACTCTAAACAAATAATTTGGCGCGAATTGAATCGCACTGTTTGTTAAGCGTCGGCATTGCGCTAAGTGCCGGATCTGACAGCAGCCTCAGAATTCCTGACGACATTAACGAGAGTCATCCCTCTATCAATTTTACAATGGAACTCGAAGAGAATGGCAAGCTTCCCTTTCTCGGAATGAATGTTATCAGGAATGGTTGCCGCCTAGACACCACGGTTTACAGAAAACCAACGGACACTGGACTTTTGCTACACTACCACAGTCACGTTGACGCCAGATATAAACGGTCACTCCTGAACACCATGCTTAACCGTGCGTTTAAGCTCTCGTCTACGTGGAAGTTTTTTCATGAGGAATGTGAACGCCTTAAAGAGGTCTTCTCCCGACTGCGCTATCCAGACGATCTTGTGCAGTCAACCATTCGCAAATTCATTGAATCCAAAGTGTCCGAGGATTCACACACCCAAGTGGCTGACAAAAGAGAAGCCCCAATCAGAATCGTGTTGCCCTTCAAGGACCAGAAATCAGCAAACGTAGTACGTAAACAGCTGGCTGACCTGAGTAGGAAGATCAACGCAGACATCAGCCCAGTTTATACAAGTAGGAAGATCAAAGATGAAATTAAAGTTAAGGAAGACAAGCCGCCTCTTGTGAGTCAACAATGCGTGGTGTATTCTTTCCAGTGTAGCCTGTGTGATGCAGGCTATGTCGGCTACACGTGCCGACACCTACACCAACGAATTGAAGAACACAAAGGATCAGCAATCGGAAACCACCTAAGAGAGCAGCATGATATGGAGCCTGAAGACATCGCGCAAAGTTTTAGAATCTTAAGAAAGTGTCAGAACAAATTTGACTGTCTTATTTTTGAAATGTTTTTTATCCAAGAACTGAAACCGACGCTTAACAAACAGTGCGATTCAATTCGCGCCAAATTATTTGTTTAGAGTAGTTCTTGGTAACATTGTTTTATCTCCATTGTTTTTTGACTTTATAAATATTTTTAACACTTTTTTATTTTTTACATATTTTTATCACACCTTAGTGTCCGCCACATTTTTATCTATTATAACTTGTTTTTTAACTTATTTATGCTAATTTAGAGAACTTTTATACGCTTGAAAATGACCTCGGAGAGGTCGAAACGTCGTGATTTTTTATCGCTAATATTTATCTCA
>CM042750.1:6160619-6173191 GCA_022496165.2 Catalaphyllia jardinei
AAGATGAGAGACCCTGGGAACGAGGTTGTGCATTCCCAACCTAGGATGTACGCCAATGATACTAGTATTACTTTTGCTGGTAGTGATGTTAATGAAATGAATGATTGTATTAATCGCGCTGCGCGTGTCATAACTTTTTCAAATTACGGCCGTAGTACTATTTAATTTTTGCGAATGGTGAACTGAGTTAAACTGGACCGTCAACGCCTTGCTGACAAATCTATGATGATGTACATAGTATGGTTCCAGATTATGTTAGTTTGCACTTTGTCCTCCGTTCAGATACCTTAACCCATACTTTAAGAGAGAGTGCCATTCCATGTCATACAGCAGAGCTTTGCTGTGGAATAGCTTAACCTTTGATATTCGTCAGTCACTCTCTCTTGATGTATTTAAATTGAAAAATTACTATTTTTGATAGTAGATCTTAGTAACTTTTATTTTGCTTTTATACTCTGCTTCCTTGAAAGAGGTTTTTTATCATTTTACCTTAGGGGGGGGGGGGGGGGGGGCTGCAGCCTGTCCCGCCCCCTGGTTTGTACGTCTATCGTATGCATGAACCATTTCTCTTACTGAACATAATGATCCAAAGGATGGAAGGCGAAAATGCCGCGGGTTTAAGTAGGATTTGTAAAAATATCTGATTAGCCAAAAATAGAAAGCCTAGAAAACGATGATGCAATTCTTTCAGTTTGGACTCTATCACGTCGTTGCTCTGTTGAGCTATCTACGTAGTCTTAGCCTTGCTTCATCGTTTTGTATTATAACATGGCGACAACAACTTGGGCGCTAAAACATCTTTTATGTGTGTTTGACTACAAAAATCTCACAATGCGGATGCTTTGTAGCCTCTCAAAAAATACAATTCTTCCAAGGTAAGCCAGATTATTTTGTATTTCAATAATTAAAGTTCATCACGAAAGGTTTGCACAAAGAACGAATGCTGCATCATCTTCTTACAGCAAGCACAAATTGGACAATTTATTAAAAAAATACCAGTTAATGAATATTCAATATGTGTCCTTAGAAAGTTGAGGAATAAGCGAACAGGGATATTGTTTTTAATCCCTGACAAAGAGCTTTCCCTATTGTTTGAAATGAATGTCAAACAATTTAACATGTAATATCCGTTAAACATTTTTCCTCTGGATTCAAAGTTCGAATCTTAAATAAAAGAAAAAAGAAAAAAAAAGAAAAAAAATAATTGCACAACCTGCTAAACAAGAAAGAAATGCTAAAGTAACCAGAGACATGTCGCTTCTATTGGCTGAAATAAGTAAGGAAAAAGTGGAAATTTAATACTCATAGTGACGTATACACTCAGTCTGTCCAGTTATAATTAGCAGCAATATCAAAGAGTTGACTGTGTGAGGGAAGACGAACCTCTCATTGGAAGACTATCCAATTTGTTCAACTCGCTAACTGTGTCATGTTTTCTGTTTTTGTCTGTCTAATTTTATTTGAGCTCTGCTCTGTGATACCAAAAGCAATCTGCTCACAAGGTTAGTTATTTCTTTATTTTCCTAACATGCATGGCAAATACGGGAAAGACTTAATTATTAAACCCGAAAAAAGTATTGTAGTGATATCTTGCTGTACCATCACATAAATTGAGGACACTGAGGCACAACAACCTAATAGTTAATATTCGTTGGCATGACGTTTTACATCTGTCTGTACATGAATATAACTGGATACTGGCGATCTGTTTACTAGTGTCATGTGCAATATATACTAGAGGCTAAAAGCCATCTTTGAACGAGCTTATCTTTTAATTTAGCAATGTGGAAATCAAAATAAATTCCAAGGGTTTGGGACACGTAACTCATATACTACTTTTCATCAGTCCTTTGGGAAGCTAAGTTTCATAAAGTTCAATTCACTTGCATTCAACTCAATTGTGTTACCAAATTTGAAGTCTTATTAATTATCGAAAGTATAGAAGTAGACAAAAGTTGTAGATGAACTGCAAAGTTGATGCTTTCTAGCCTCTTAGTTAAAAAAATAAATAAATAAATAAATAAAAAAAATAGGCAGGAAAACTAATATATCTTGTATTTAAATAATTAGCGTTCATCTGCATCATCCTCTTTGCCACAAGCACAAATTGGGGTTATTAATATGGTAATCACCACAATGTCATTTAATATATAGATATTTAATATCTTTCTTTAGCATTAGTGTAGCAGCTGTCGTAAGGGGCTTTTGTTTTATCAATGTAGCAGCTGTTCAGTATTGTTTTAGGGCTAGGGTATTGTTTCTGTTGTTCTTGTTCCATTGTGGTCTCAAAGGGTTGCAAGCCATTCATTTGAGATCTTACTGGAGCTGCTACATCACCCTCCTTTAGGGAGTCATCGAATATTTGGATAGGAATTTTGTTTTTAATCCTTGAAAAAGACCGTTCCTGCATGATTATATACCTAGATAAGCTATGCATGGTTTGTCTCAGAAACACTCCTCGTGGAATATTCTTTACCGTCTGTCTTTCGAATTTTTTACGGTATTTTAATTGCTTTTGACATCCAAACATTTTGCACGCTATTTTTAGTCTGAATATTAAATAATCAATTCAATCTTGTGCTTTGAACTTGATGGTCCCATGGAGTCATGATCATCGAAACGTCGTTCTAATTTACTATACCTCAATATAATTTTCCAGTGATCCAAGAGAGGTAAAGTATACCCGCACGAACTGTTTTTCCACTTTGTCAGTTTTTATATAAGTTGTCTCAATAACTTATTTCAGGACGAAATCGACAGCTGTTTTTCCCAAACTAGTTTTTTTTTTGGCCACACAATAAAAACTGCGCATGTTAAGGACTTGCACAACTGTTAAGCTCTCTGCTATCTTCATGACAACTGTGCCAGTATTTATAAAGATCATGACAGTACAACAGGACAACATGAATGAACATGAACTGCATGTGCTTAGAATCCCAGAAAAATACCTAATGACTAAAAAGTTACCTATGTAGTACGGAATGTCTAAGGCCCCATTTATATGGTCTCAGGTACCCGAGGCAACCCATTCCCCGAGTTACCCTGACTGAGGTAACTTTTGGCTTTTTTCTTTGCAAAATTCAACCAACCGTTTACATCAGGATCGGGAACCCGTTGCAGGGGGTGAGACAATTCGGGTCAGAGCGAGTTGCCTAGCCTCGGTAGGCAGGTAGGGTAACCCTGGCAAGCAGGACAATTTTTCTTCACCTGTTCACATGAACGCTGGCTGGCCTAACAGAGACAACCCTCGAAGTGACGAGTGTCACGTATTGCATAGATTTATAATTTAAAGCAGAAATTCGAAAAAAAAAAAAGAAAGCAAAAACAAAAACAATCACCAAGTAAAAATTAACTCGGCAAAGTCCACTTTGATGGAATGACCCAAGAAAACTCAAAGAAAGAGGGATATTTGCTCATTTCATTTTTCAATCAGGGTTATGAATAATCATGCCGGGTCAACTTTGACTCGGCCGACAGGGGCAATGTTTTCACATATAAACGCTTGATAAAGTTGTCTAGGGGGAAGGTTTGTCTCGGATACCAGAGAACATATAATTGGGGCCTAAGTAATTAGCACTTTAATTTATATTTTAAAAAAATACATAAGTCCCGAGGAAAAACAGATTTTTCACTACCAAAACTATCGTCAACAATGATTTCTGTCTCAATTTCAAATTAAAGAAAGAAAAAGATATTTCAAAGAGGCTCAAGGTCTTAATGACAAGGCTTCATTAATATCGAGTATTGAATGTTAAAATTAACCTGCTAAGGAAACAGTACAACAAAGAATTCAATCGTAACATGAGGGGACTATTTGTTTCATGTATGAAGGAAACTGTCAATAGATAGACATCCATTGGATAAAAAATGACATGGAAATGATACTGACCGACAAAAAACAAATATCCACGTCCAATTTCGTAATTGCTGCCTACTCTCGACGAGTCAATAGGTAAGGACGTTCAGGAGAAATTTTTCTAACACTGATGTTTTTTTTCTAGAAAATTTTCCAATAAAAGATGACGAGTTAGTGATGACAGAAATGTAAAAAAAAAAAAAAAAAAAGGGGGGGGGGGGGGGAGGGGGTCACCGACTTCGTTTTGGGGGAAACATGCCCGGACGAACCCCCAAATCTGAGTAAATCGGGCTTCGTTAGCGAAGAAGGCCACTGCGGCTGCAAGTCCCAAAATATTCCAATAAGAGTTTCGAAGGGAAATGTTATCTGCCCAATATGGTCGGTTATAAGGGACCTATTAAGCGAACTTGGTAAACTGGTGAGGTTCCTCGAAGAACAAGTTCGCATTTACCGACCACAACTTTACGCGCCTTACAGCCGTATGATGGCAGGATTTGATGTCTCCCGGACAGAAATCGTATCTTTTTTTTTTTTTTTTACCTTCCCACATTGATTTTTTTGTTCAGTTTTGGACAATGTGGAGATATTTGTAAATAAAATCTGTTTCTGAAAAAAAAAGTAGGGGCCACCGAACGTCCAAGATCGTTAAATTCAAGCAAAGCTATAGCAATGGTCATCTGCCTTATCATTGTTCATTTTAGTACTTAGACCGCGCGCTCAATACAGGACATGGCATGTGAAAAAGCGTGCGCAATAAGGATGCGCAGAAACAATTAATGCGAACGTTACTCAGAAGGCTAAAAGAACAACTTCGTATTGTACAAATCTATCGACAAACCATGTTTCTCCCTTGCGTCTGCTCTGCTGTGTTCTACCCAAAATTGTCTGCTCCCTTGGTAAGTTCACTAATCCAAAACTCATTGGCTTTGTTTAAACAATTATAATGCACCATATTTTAGTTTAAACAATCTATTTAGAGTTTTAATTAATGAATAGCTCTTCGACAGAAGTAAGTAAGTAAGTGGGTAAAAATTGAGCTATTTCCATCAGTCGAAGATTTCAAACACAACTTAAATTTGCTTCAAAGGAAACATTTTAAACATATTTTGTCCTATGTGTCCAAGATGTGCCAAAAAGCTGCTTCTACAACTCAATAACTTCTGATAATCTCCTTCAGGACTGCGAGGTCGTGAGCTGTATTTCCCAACCTACTACTTTTTTGCTGATAGACGATTGATCAAGCACAAGATTATTACCGTGCACGTGAATGACTTGGACCACTGCGAACTTCTTTGTTATCGACACGACAACTGTGTTAGTCTGAATATTAAAAAAGATCCTGACAGTACAACAGGACAACAGGAATGTGAGCTGAATAATTCCACTCACATGGAACATGATAAAGACCTGACAGCTAACAACGCTTACCTTTATCGCGGAGCGAAGGTGATAAAACAGAGACTTTTTAAATAATATTTGACGACGAAATATTCTCGGCGAATATTTACTAAGCCTGAGGTGAAAAAAATGTTTGCGTGGATTTTCTAGAGGTAGATATTAAGATCTGCCAAACAAAGCTAACGTCATCGACATCGTCACTAGTGAATCCATTAAAAATACGCCACTAGGGCGTAAAATTACGGAGGTTTTATGAGTGGCGTATGTTCCACGACTCGTGTCTATGTAACAGAACGTTGTATATTAATAATCATATGTTTCTGGCAAAAAGCTTATTTAAGTATTGCTTCCTTGTTTAAGAACGCCTGTGGAAAGAACCCGCCATGCCTCAACAACGCGATATGCCAGTCAGGATTTACAGATAAGGGATTTCGATGTCTGTGCTACCTAGGATTCACTGGTGAATACTGCGAGAAAGGTACACATTGAATGCTCTTTTGTTTTGTTTCGATGCTTCCTCGGCAACTTTGCACGCCCAAGTTATCCATTTTTATTTCAGCATTTCGTTTTTCAGAAATATCGTTCTTACTCCTTAGAGACTCGCTGTCAAACTGCATGCATTACACTCCTCGGCTCGACTGATTTCGTCATGAAGTGTTTTGCAGTATCTCTTTTAATCTATAATAATCTGAGGTATCTAAATTGTTTTTTAAATCAGGTATCGTTCTTCATCAACAGTTTCAGTATAATTGCTCTTTTTACTTGCTGGAATTTTATCCCTTCTTTTGCAACAAATCCCCTTGAAACGAAATATTGCAGCCCGGTTTGAGGCCAAGCCCAGCTCTAAACCCAGCTCCGGGAAGTCGGAAGAAACTTGCGCTCGGGTTGATTAGTGAACTTGGGCACGTGCTTTGATTTTATATAACTGGAAACAAGATGGTCTGGACGTCCAGCGCTGGCGCTAAGGTCCAATGCATTAATTTAGCTTCCAGTATAGTGTAAATTAACTAAAATGCCCCTGAAAGTAGTTAACTATTAGGTCGAGAGCTCATGGATAATCACAAAAACAGTTTACGAACTTGTATTTTCCAGACTTAACTTAAAATGGCTTTTCTGTTTTTGTTTTTCTCCAAGTTTAGAAATATATAACTAGAACTTCAAAGTATGCCACACTTACCTAAATGGGTTTCCCTCGTCACTAAAGCTGGTTTATATTCATCAGATGATGATCCATGAACCAATCAGCTCCAGGGCTAGACTGCGAGCAGTATCTCTTTTCCTCGAAAATCCGTGGGCAAGAACGCAAAACAAATAAGCGCGTGCGAACGTGACTGTGAACGTGACGTGGGAGCGGCGATGCCGCGAGCCGCGAGCTGCTGGTAGCGCGGGCGATGGGAAACGAGCGAAAAGAGAGCCTGCACTGGTTTCTTACAACGATTTGGCTGCTACTTTGACAAGTAAAAACAATGACACCTCCGCCCTGTTTTGAATATGATACTTCCATGTCATATTCAACGCGACTTTGAAGCTATATCCGGTATGATGAATGGTTCGACAGAATTTAGCTAAACCCATGAAAATGACCTCTCAAATGTTAATGCTGCTCGGTCAAACGGCTCTACTCTTAATTAGGGTCCTCCTAATACCACCGTCCTTTAAAAACAGATGTGAAGCATAATACTAGTAATGACAAACGATGGCCGCGGACGGACGGCTAGTTTGTAGTTCTGATGATGATCACGACTCTCCAAACACCGAGTCTTGTTCGCTTAAACCTGAGGCCTCTGAACTGGAACATCTTCGCCTTAATGGCGACAAGTTGGTGTGGTCGAACGATTTGGATACCCTTAAGAATTTTGTGGTTAATGTTTTAAAACTACTAGGGAAGTGGGTAACGCCTGGTGGCAATACGAAACAATTCAAAAGTTCCAACGGCAATGTTATGATTAACTGGTATAACAAGAAACAACAAACCCTGAACTTTCAGGGACGCGATGGCCCTGGTCTAAAGGAGAAACTAGTGGAATTGGTATGAAAGAAGCCGGGAACTTCGTCGGATTTACAATCCCCAGAACCTTTGGTATCAATCGAGCAAACAATGCAGTCATCACTATCGGAGGAAGCCAACAGTTTCCATCTAAATGGTGGAACATCGATCGACGATGAGAGCTCGCCAAGTTATCCTCAATAGCGACCAAATTTAGAAATTGTGACCGACATTGAGGGTTTAAAACTTGATTTATTGATACCTCAAAAAACAGTTGAAGAAAATTCAAAGCTTTTGTCCCTTATTAATACCAAACATCAAGATGAAAATGCTTCTTGTTCCGAACTCCTTGATTACAAGAAGAGGAGCGAAACATTATTATCCTCTGTTTCTAAAAAAGACAATGCAATCGAAGATTTGGACGAAAAATGTTTGACCTTTAAGGGCCGCGTTTTGTCATCAGAACAAGAGAATGAATCCCTTAGGCTTGCATTAACCATCATTATGCAAGAAAAGATGGATGCTGAAAACAAAAAAACCAAAGCCAAGCGAATGCTGGGTCCATGTGGACGAGAAGCGAGGCAAAAATGGAAATCGTGAACGTAGCCACAAGACAGTACTCCGTGATATCACCAAAACTCGAAAGAGTTTTGAGCCCCTTCGTCGAATTAATGAAGCACAAGTGGATGTGAGAAATGAGAATAACCGTACTGCTAATAACGATGATCGAAGTTTCAGAAGACCCTCGAGCCGGCCTATCGATGTTACAACACAAAAGAACTAATCAATCTGTATCAACCGAGTCGACAACAAAGCGCGACCAAACGCGACCTAATCGTCAAAGGAAAGTTATGCTTGCCGGGGATTATGTTCTCAAGCACCTCCAAGGCCATAAAATGTCTAGAAATTCCAGAGTTAAGATATCCTCTTTCCCAGGATGCACAACGGAAGACATGCATGATTTTATAAAGCCACTCCCACAAAAGAATCCAAACGAGATCATACTTCATGCGGGGACTAACAGCCTAAGATCCTGCGACACCCCTCGAGCTTGTGCTGATGAAATAATCGACCTGGCCACGATGGTTAGCTGTAAATCTACAGCAAAGATTGCGATATCAAGTCTTGTATGTAGATCTGACGATGAAGCCTTGGCTGCCAAATAGCTGAGGTGAACAGAATCCTCAAAGATTGCTGCACTCGGAAGAGCTGGGGATTTGTTGATCATTCAAACATTTCTACCTCGAATCACTTAAACAATTCTGGAACCTTCATTTAAACAAGTCTGGAACCTCTCGTCTTGCACAGAATTTTATAAATTATTTACGCTTAGATTTAGGACATTGCTGTCTGGGAATCCGATTCGACTGATGACCGTCCACGCGAAAACTGGGGTAAGTTCAACTGTTCTAGTATTTTTGGCGAGGTTTGGTCATCGCCTCCCTTAATATTAACAGTTTGTTCTTCCACATTGACGAACTTACAGGTTTCATGCATGATTCCAAAATTGATGTTCTGTCAATTAACGAGACTAAACTAGACTCAACCGTTCATGACAGCGATGTTTACATACCAGGTTTCGAAATAGTTAGAAATGACCGTAGAGTAAATGGAAGTAAAGGGGGCGGTGTTTGTATTTATTTGCGCTCAAATCTTAACTATGGAATACATGATGATTTGATTAATGATGACCTCGAGTGCCTTATTGTCGAAATTAGTAAGCCACGAAGTTCAGCATTCCTGCTCGGCACCTGGTATCGAACTCCAAACTCTCCGCCTGAACGTTTCAATGAATTCGAAAATGTAATTGGCAAAATTGACGCTGAAAGTAAGGAACTATATATACTTGGAGATGTTAACTGCAATTTATTGCCAGAGGCTTCTGCTCATATTTCCTCTCATCTAACAAACATTTTTGACATTTATGGTCTTAGTCAGTTCATCTCTGAACCAACACGCGTCACTCTTGTCTCTAAGACACTTATTGATTTATGTATCAACAACTCCCCAGAGAAAGTCTTAAATTCAGGTGTCATTCACCTTGGGATCAGTGATCACTCTCTTGTATTTATGACGCGTTAAGTCCATCATGACCGTTTATGCCCACGAACGATTGAAATGACTATAAGGGTTAGTGAATAAATTGCATGGAAGAGATTTAATTAAAAAGAAAGCAATTTCATCGAATGATCATGACATGTGTGAGCAATTTAAATGTGCTAGAAACCAAGCAAATAATGCAATTAAACAAGCAAAGAAGCGCTACTTTTCTGATAAATTGAAAGGGAATCCGCGCAAAACAAGGAACCTCGTTAACGAGTTAACCTCACGTAACACTAGTAAGTCGAGGAATATCTTAGAAATCCAAGTTGACAACAGAATAATAAGCAGTCCGGGCGACATGGCAGAAGCTTTTAATGATCACTTGACAAATATTGGCCAATTGCTAGCCCAAGAGGTTCCTGCTGCAGAAGTAATTCCCGAGTTTTACCTTTTACACACTGATAAAGCATTTTATCTAAAAACTCCTAGTCTCGACGTTGTTTTTAACCTATTGAGGAATATTGATGAAAAGAAAGCCACTGGCCTTGATATAATCCCAAGTAAGTTGTTAAAAATGGCTGCTAGTATTGTTACTCCATCGCTGACCGCCATATTTACAAAGTCAATTATCACTGGGATTTATCCAACAGAATGGAAAATGGCCAGGGTAACTCCGGTGTTTAATCAAAGGGTTCTTATGAGCCAACTCATTGATGCTCTTAGCCATGAAATGACTTGAGTGTTTATTGTGTATTATAGTGTTTAAGAATGTTGGTGGTGCATCAATAAGCATCAAGCTTCTTCCTGACATGTATCTTAGCTATCAGCAGGCTTACAATTGATTGATTGGGTAAATGAATCATTTGCTGTACAATAGACTAGGACAGCATAGCATCATTCTGTTGTTGTCAAGCATTTGAGTTCATTGTTTAGCAAATGTTGAGTCGTCTAAATGTAGTGAAAGCCTCACTCACTGTTTGCTTGTTACAGTTTATGTATGATATTTTATTCAAAGAAAATGTAAGTGATTAGTGCAACATTTATCAGTTAACCTTGAGAAAGCTTATGTAACTGTTTTAAACGTGTACTATGTTACGCAAAAAAAAAAAAACAGGTCTGAATGAAACTAAAGGAGAATATTCTATATCACGTGCATCATATTAAGCCTATTTTGTCAGTTTGGCTGCTTGCACGGTGGGAAGGTTGAGTGGACGGAGAGAAGCATACATGTACACAGACGTAACTGATCATTTACTTTATTACTAGCTACAACGTAGTCGCTTGGAGTTTTATTGAGGCTTGTGCCACTTGAAGTCCAATAAATACATATTATCATATTATGACATTCAAGAGCAAAGTGTCTTGTTCACAGCATTGTACAAATTTGGGTTGTGTATCATTTACAAAGAAAAGTTTTCTTGTCAACGATTTGTGCAAATGGTTAGCAAAAATGCTCGATGGTAAGTTCTGTTCAGATTGGTCACATACCATTAACTCCAAAAACTCTTAATATTTAACAAAAGTTTAACCTGATAATAATTCCAAAATGGTGGTGAATAAGTTTCACAACAAAGATATTAGGTAGTCTGACAGTTCATTAACACTAAATAAATCACTTTATTAAAGTGTCAGTCTTGATTTCTGGTGGTGGAAATTTCTCAAAACAGTATTTCAGTGTGTATTAGTCCAGGTTGTAGTGGTATTGTATGTACCAATATGTTTTATATTTCAAGGAATAAGAGAAAGTGATAATGACTATGTCGATATCTAAGGTGAGTTGGTTGAAGCTATGATGGTAAACTACAAATTGCACAACAGCTATAGGCTGGCTAAATGTTCAAAGTTCAAAGTGTGCAAGCTTAGTTTTCGAAGGAAAGCGTTGAAGTCTGATGGAGTCAGTTTGCCAAGGCAATCCACCCTGCACTCAATGTATTTATCATTTAAAGTTCTTGAGTTGTCATTGTCATTATTCATTTGACTAGTGTATCACTGTTTATAATAATTACTTATTACTTTTTTTATTATTAAATAACTATATGGGTAGCCTGAAATAATCCAGTAGATGTAACATTAACTGCTGCCCCTGAAATTAAATAGATAAAAAAAGATGAAGATCTAAATGAAAATAATTTGGAGGATATCAGAAATAGGGCACATCCCTTTTTAGTTGACCCGGGCCTAGTAGGACAAGAGTCTTGAGTGAAAGAAAACACACTGCAGATAACTCTGATCAACTCTGTTTCGAGCAATCTACGATACTGAATTGATTATTTACCTGCATTTCGACCCCATTTGGCTGATTACAATGGTCACCAAATGTTACATAGCTTTTAAAATTGTCAGTTTTGGTATCAAGGTTAGATTCATGATGTCTTAAATTGTTTTGCCTGATCGATCTGGGTCTACACGTGTAACACACGAGCGACGATAATCAGAAACGAAGTACAGATACCATTCCACTTTATGCATTTCAGGATATCATCTGTTACTGATAGATTCGACTTAGGGCCATTGTTATAACGCAAAAGTAGTCATTTGGAGTTTCAATGGAAATAGCAGTTTCAGAACGTTGTAAATACTACTGAATGGAGCTTTATAGCAATTGTCACGCAGGGATCGTAAACCTGGCGATTATTTCTGGACTTCTAGTCTGAATAGGAATTGAGTAGTTCTGGGTTGTTTCGATTTGACGTGTGGGCTGTATGTTTTGCCAAAGCAAATTCAAACATTAAAAGAAAGCAATATTTACCCACCAGAAATCGCAAAAGCTGGAAATCAAAATCCACAATTGCAATGGCTGACTTGAGCTGAGGTGTTTGCACTCCTTGAGCCCGCGATGGAGGCCGACGAATCCGACGAACATCTCGAAACAGTTTGGGCTCCACATGCCTTCAACATTTCCAACCAAATTCACTCCATGTATCAACTAAGTATACATCCCATCTGGCAGTGTCGGCGTGGACAACATTCGTTAAAATATGGCTGCCTTCTCGGGCACGTAACACGAGATGGAAGGAAGGGTAGGTACGCGGACTCATTTTCGGAGAAAAAAGAAATATTTCAAAAAATATATATAGATATGTTTTGGACTAATTTTATTTACTGAATGCCTACATTTAAGAATAAAAATTCTCTCGCGGTGTTTTGCAATCATCCAGAAAGTGATGTTTGCTATTCGTGGCCAGGTGGCAAGTTAGTTACTTGGTCAGCGGCTGCTCAAATCTAACCAATTTGTTACGTCACTTCCGTCTACGCAGATTTCTGCTAACGCCGTTTTGCCCCTCTCCG
>CM042750.1:6178291-6233291 GCA_022496165.2 Catalaphyllia jardinei
GAGGTGGCATGTGTCTCGTCTGCCTGGTCCTCTCGTGGACAGGCTCTTAAGCTATCATTAGGAAATGATAATCTATTACCGTTTAAAAGTATTTTGAACAGTTCCAATGAAGAATGAAAACTTACAAAACTGTATAGACAGGCTAATTTTTCAAACCTTCAAGTAACTCGACTGTTTTTTTTTTTTTTTTATTTTTTTTTTTTTTTTTTTTCTTTTTTTTATCTTTTTGCTGAATACCAGCAAACAGGGGTTTTTTATCTTCTTTTCTTTTTTTTTTTCTTTGACACTTGGCTATAAAAGAAAATGCTTCAAGAATTTCTTATTTTTATAAGCTTAAACTTAATACAGTGGGACCTCCTGTAAGCGGCCACCCAGCCCAAACTGTCAAGCTAATGTTGTCGCTTACGAGAGCTTATCAACAATAATTATTGTGTCAACCGTTTGCCTCATTAGCATATGCGGGACTACAGAAACTTACCACATGTAAGTATTTTATTCACATGCGAAGTCCATTTCGAGCAAAAATGGGGTACTTCCCATTCAGAAATTTCAGTTCCTTGTACTATCCAGGAATGCGATAATGTTACAAGTACTATTTCAAAAACGAGTGCGAGGGTTTCATCAGGTTTCCAAACGTGAGAAAACAAACTTGCGGAGAAGAGGAAGTGTGTGGCCGGCGGTATTCCGAGGTAACGTGTGCATTTAGTCTGATAAGATTTCTAACGTCAGTGCCAGAGGTCGGAAGTGCACAGCAAGGTAAACATGCTTTCTGTGATCTTTTTTCGCTCTTCTAGGTGTATCTGCTCTAATTCGTCACAGAAAACTACACCCAAAGAAAAGCGCTGTGTAGACTGAGAACGTAGCAGCAATCCAGAAATAGTTTTAATTAATTAGATAGTTTTGCAAAATGAAGACGAAGACTCTGATTTAGTACTTCCTTCTTGGTTATCAATTCTCCAGTTTTCATCCTTTTCCCCGAATGACTGGTGTGTATACATGCTACATCGATCATTCAAACACCTAAACATAGCCTATCCGCGTCTGATCGCGTACAGCGTGATACAAGATGGGAGAGACGTCGATGTAGCAATATAAACTAACTTTTGCTATTAGCGTACATTTTTGATGAACAAGATGTCTGATGCCTCACTCGAGCAAATGAGATTCAGTTTAGTTATGCGTCTACAAAAGCACCATGATAATGTATTCTCAAATCACATTTTTGCGGAGTTTATCGTCATCACAGCATGTATGTATTTCTCGCTTTTGTCTTGCTCAGTGTTTTATGTTTAGAGACCTTTTCCATTGATGTAAATGACACGCTGTTATTTAAAGCAAGAAAATTAAAATGTTGGTGGAACCTTTTTCTATGATTATAAAAGCAAACGTGCTTTAGATCTTTAAGAGTCGTACCTTGTTGCCGTCAATCTTCATGACCGGTGTCCATCCTCCATTTCCACATCCAAGAATTTCCACATGGCAGTAAACGGGAACAAGTATAGTATCAACTTTGAGCGTAACAAGCTGACTCTTATTCAACCTGTTGAATCATAAAGAAACGTCTTAGAACAAGAGGATTTGAGACTATTTTTTCTCTTCATTCTCTTTTCTGTAAGCGAAGCAAAAGAAAAAGTCGATAATTTCGATGTGTTCGGAGCCAAAAAATCCTCAGATTGTCTAATTAGCTTTAAAAGTCTTTGGGTTAGGGTAAGGGTTACATTCGGTTTCTTTCGTCCTTTTTGCATGGAGTAATGATGAAATCATCATTCTCTACATTTAGTCGCTCGAAGCTCTTCAGTATTTGTGACAACATGAACACGAATGTATAAATGGGGATTTAAAATGATATACCGACCAATTTATTTTTACTGATCTTCTTATCAGTGTAAAATAACAACCACCCAAAAGTATGTAGAAGAATATTTTTGAGCTTGGAATATTTCTTTTAGATGAGGACTTTATTTAGCAAGATCCCATGACATGGGCTCCTAATTGAATACCAGTAAATAGGTTGTGACCAGTTCCACTTACATCTTCCTGTCATAAGCTTCTTTGCATGTTGAGGGCTCAACTAGAATGAATACAAAGGAAATGTTGAGAGTAAATTTACAGCACTCTTATTACAAAGGGAGCCTTCTTTTCAATTAAGGCACAACTAGCGCGGTCACAAACGAAATAGCAGATGTCTACGCAAAGGCTAAGAACAAGTGTATTAGTCACTAATTAGAGTTAAGCAACTCCGACTGAAATGAATTCTCAAGGGCCGGTATTGGGGGTTTTCATATGACGTCACTAAAATTCAAACTACAAAACTATTGATCTTCCTAAGATTTAACTTTCATGATTTATAAGACAAGCTGAAAAGTAGTATTCATACAAATTTTCGCTCCGAATGGTTTCTTGGTTTAATGATAGACCACGGTTAAATTTCTAAGCTCTTGCCTGACGCGGCAGTTGGTTAAAAAAGTGATTTATTTTGAGGAATTTGGCTATCTTAACAGTTCATGTATTAGAAAAAGTACTATTTAAATGTTTCTGAGTTCCTCGAGAAATGAATTTTTATACGCTTTTGCAGCTAAACTCAGTGACAGATGTTTTGGTTGATTTCCGGGCGCCATGTATGGGCTCCAGCATGGTGGCTCCATACAAATTTCTATAAATTTGGGTAAAACATTTCTCCGCATATCTCCCTTAAGAAAAATTGCTATGATCTGAATCTTGGCGAGAGTCGATGCATATTTACCTTCTTTCTTTTTCCAGATTCTGGACTTTATCTATTAAACGGTTTTTATTTTTATTATAATATAGCGTGACACTGAAAACCAGCAATTATGATAAAGGAGAAATTTTTACGTAACTACTAGCTGTATATATTTTTTTCTCCCCTTCATTTAAAGTTTTAATGAAAGGAGTAATCAGGTATTGCATTATGCCAGAATATCAATTTATCGTACACTTCGTCTAACTTAATGAATGTAAAACAATACTTTGTACTGAATTAGTATTTACCTATGCTGCAATTAAATCCGTTTCCATGGTATCCGGGTTTGCATGTGCAGTTGTATGAACCCTCGGTATTATTGCAAACGGCATCAGAACTACAGTTGTGGGTTTCCTCAGTACATTCATCAATATCTGAAAATAAGTACAAGCTTGAGAATCGTTTGATCTGGAAGAATAAATAAAGTCATTTTACTTTACTGACCAGTCATACAGCATTGACAACTTTTACGCAGTTAGACTATCGCAAATTTTTACCTTGGCATTCCTTTCCGTCTCCAGAAAATCCTTGATGGCATCTACATTGGTATGAACCTTTAGTATTGTTGCAAGTAGCATCAGGACTACAGTATGGCACCGTTGAAGCACACTCGTCAATATCTGAGTGGAAAAAATGCATGCAATCACCACGTAAATCCAGAGATCTCGTCAATCAAATGCAAACATGAAGGTTTTACCAGAATATAATTACATATATCACATTTGGAATAATTGTCGCCATTCTCAGAATTGTGATTATCATCATTGTCGTCGTCGTCGTTCATCATCGACGTCATCATTATCATCATCATCATCATCACATCTCATTTACTAATTAATCAAAAAAAAAAAAAAACCCGGGATCCCGTAGAGATGAAAAACGTTTAGTCCTACGTACATCTCCAAGAAATATCTAGTGTATGGTAAAATTCAAGTGTAATCATAACCCTGGTGGTGATCGTTTGTGTTCCACAAAACGCGTCAAGTTTTGCACGAATGTGCCATATTCCTCAAGTGTGAAAGTATATTCAGCTGTTACACGGTTCTATATCGTGTCATTAAAAACTGGTCAGAAACATAAAAAAGCCTTCAGTCGGCGATTCGGGAAGTCGACCCAGATTTTCCACGGAAAGCCCAGTTCAAACCTGTTTAGGGTGTTCTCCATATATAAATTTGTTCGTAAATGGCTGGGGATTTCAAAGAGATAATTAGTTATAATTTGATTTTCTGGCAGTTGGACTCGAAGATCGTGTGTACAGATACTTCGAAAATCAGTTACGCTCTCGATTTCTATGCGCGATAGAAATAACGAGCTCATAATTTAATTTTTTACAAGTATTGCTAAAATAGGGATCGCAAGATGCACCTGCTCCGCTTTCTCTACAAAAGGTCACATTACGTGTACCTTTGTCGCAGTGTTCGCCCGTAAATCCAGGGTAGCACAGACATCGATATCCCTTGTCTGAAAATCCTGATTGACAAATCGCGCTGTTGTGGCATAGCGAGACCCTTCCACAGGCATTCTTAAACAAGAAAGGACAATTATATGACAGACTTATATCAAGATTCATTTAAAATACCAATGCCAAGGTGTAGTCTGCATCAAGACGTGCTTCCAGACACATCAAAATTAACATATTTATTGAATCCAAACATCGAAGAAGAGTTAAAGTTTTTTTCGTTTAGTTCTGAACATTCAAAAGTAGGCGAGAATATAATACGGTTTACAAAAGTACTCCCTCGTTTTCTCACAAAAAGGTAATAGAATGCAACTTCCCAAAACATACCACCACTGATTTATGGTTATCTTTTATTCCACAAAGGGATATATTTTCCTGGTGTAATTTTGAGAATCTGATAATCCGCGACCGATTGTTTGAGAAACCCGGCACCAGCCTGAGGCCCCGGCCAAACGCAACATTTCAACGCAACATATCGCAACTTTGTTGGGTGCAACATGTTGCGTGCGTTTGACCACCCCGTTGCGACGTGGTCAAATTTTTCATGCGACAATTATGAATGTTGCATGATGTTGTAGTCGTTTAGCCAGATTCGTACAACAATGTTGCGCCCGGGCATGAGCTCTTGTTCGATTTTCAACTCGGAACATGCCACAACACGTCGCAACAGAGTGGCCAAACGCACGCAACATGTTGCAACCAACAATGTTGCGATCTGTTGGGTTTTACGCTTGGTGTCACGTCATGGCGTCCGGTCGAAGATTTCTTCGCTCCACCATTTTCTTGTTTGTTTACGTCTTCCTTTGCCTATACAAGATTTCTTTTACTTCATACAGCCAACTTAGTGCGGATTTAGATTGCAGAATCACTTTCCATAGACACCTTCAAAGTCCTAAGCGAAATATCTCATTTTCAACTTGGACCTTTCAGCCACGTGGAAGAAGATACCTATCCGCTCGCATTTCGCTCTATCCGAACCATGAGGCCAGTTTTACTCTGACAAGAATTTCAATTTGCGGAGACGTTGAATCTAATCCAGGTCCGGCTATTAACAGCAAGATTATTACTCTATGCTCCGTGTGTCAGAAGAATGTCTGTAGTAACAACCGAGCTATTGAATGTGATGTGTGTAAACATTGGTGTCACATCAAATGTGGCGGAATTTCGCTTCGTGAATACCGACGATTGCAAAACATACAGAATTTCGACTGGACTTGTCCATCTTGCATATCTACCCTAAGAACTTTACCTTTTGTTGACATCAGCAATTTAGACTCCAGCGATGGCTCCTTTACTTCCCATGGTGATGACTCTTGTACTGAACCGGCTTCTCAACAGTCATTAGCTTCCGTAGATTACCTTGAGAACCTCTCAAGGATCTTGAACTATTCATCTAAAGATCTAAGAGTTGCACACTTGAACATTTGTAGCCTTCGTTATAAGATCGACGAATTAAGACTCCTGCAGAGGATATGTGGATTTGACATTTTGGGAATTTCTGAGACCCATCTGGACTCTTCTGTTCCTGATAACGTCTTGCAAATAGACGGTCTCCAACTTATCCGACGTGACAGAACTAAATGCAAAGGAGGAGGTGTTGCCCTGTACTATGCTGAACATCTAACGGCTGTACTCCGTAAAGATTTATTAGTCAAAGATATTGAGGCCATTTGGATACAGGTGAAATTCCCCGCCCACACTACTTTATTCTCAGTTGTTTACCGATCTGAACTCGAAACTCCGAATTTCTTTGAAAACTTTCACGGCGTTCTTGAGAAAGCCTGGTTGAAAACAGACAGTATTTTCGTCCTTGGTGACTTAAACTGCTGCTTGTTGGAAGCCCAAAACAATCCTGGCTCCACCTTAATTACATCTAAAACAAAGAATTTGCTGAGGCTTTTTGAAGATTTTAATATGCAAAATGTTATTGCTGAACCAACCCGCATAACTTACACCACAAAGTCACTGATTGATCTAATTGTTACCACCAAGGTGGATGTTGTGCGACGCACAGGAGTAATGCCACTAGGTATATCCGACCATTGCCTAGTGTATGCAACGCTTAAACTGGGCAGCAAAAGACCACCGCCGAAGATTATTCGCACCAGAAACTTTAAAAATTTTAATGCAGCGAATTTTAAGGCTGATATTGAAAAGATTCCTTTCCATATTTTGGAAATTTTTCATCACAAAGACGATGCGCTCTGGGGATGGGAACTATCGTTTAAAGATATATGCAATTCTCACGCCCCGTTTAAGGATGTGAAGGTGAGAAGTATGTCTGCTCCGTGGATTAACAACACAATTAGGCACAACATGAATCGCAGATTTAAATTATTCAAAGAGGCAAACCGGACAAAGGATCCAAGGAAATGGGCTGCATATAAGAAACTTAGAAATGAAATCACAGCTGATATACGCAGAGCCAAGGCAAAGCATTTTAAAGATCTATTAGCTGATGTCAAAACCACTGCAGAGTATTGGAACCTGCTTTCAAAGGCGAATAATCCTAAATTAAGGAAAGCGATAGGTCCATTGAAAAGAGAGGATGGATCGCTCGCAGTTGATGACAAAGAAAAATCAAACCTAGTCAATAATTTCTTCTCTAACATCAGGGAGAAACTGGCTGGAAGTCTCCAGCCCCAATATTTATCTGATCTGGTCACGTCAACTAAGATTGTTCCCTGTGTCAATAACATTGCACTGTCGCCATTGGCCATTGAGAGAAAATTAGCTAATCTGAAAACAAACAAAGCGACAGGACCCGACGATATATCACCGAAAATAGTCAAGGAAGCTGGAGATGCATTGTTAACCCCGCTGATGTTCCTTTATAATACGAGTCTGAAAGATGGCTATGTCTTTAGCCAGTTGAAGACTGCGAGAGTCAATCCTGTTTTTAAAAAGGATGACGAGACTGTTATCGGAAATTATCGTCCCATATCTCTTCTCAGTGTTCCGAGCAAAATATTAGAAACCATTGTTGCTGATTCGATCATTCACCATGCGTTTATTGAAAATAAATTAATAACAGACAAGCAATGGGCGTACAGGAGAGGATATTCTACTGAGCTGTTGCTAGTACATATGACAGAAATTTGGAGGAGTGCCATTGATTCAAACAAAGTTGTTGGTATAGTGCTGGTAGATTTCCAGAAAGCGTTCGACTGTGTCTCCCATAATGTGCTATTACGTAAATTAGAAAATGATTTTGGAATTAATGGAGTGTTACTCGACTGGCTGCGCAGTTACCTTGACAATAGAAAACAATATACTGTCTTAAATGGTACAGCATCCGATCTTAACACTGTTAAATCTGGAATACCGCAGGGTTCCGTTTTAGGACCGACCTTATTTTCTCTTTACACAAGTGATTTACCTGAAGCTATAACCACTGCGACAACCTACATGTATGCTGATGATACTACCCTATATTGCATTGGTGATTCTATCGACGCAGTAATCTCTGAACTTAACAAAGCTTTGGAAGAGCTTCTATACTGGTGCATAACAAACTCGCTTGTGCCTCATCCAAAGAAATGCGAAGCAATGATCCTCCATCGTGGTAGATTCACTGGCCCTTTGAAAGAGTTAACGTTGGCCCAGTACGCCATCAAATGGGTTACACACTCTCGTCTATTAGGCGTATTGATAGATGATCAATTAACTGGTCTCAACATGTTAGTGTTGTTAAAAAAGGCTTTGTTGATAAGTTAAACTTGTTAAAACGTAGTAGATTTCTTCCAAAGAATATGTTATTAGACTTGTATTTTAGAGTTATTATGCCGTCGATCGTATATGGTATATCAGTATGGGGAGGTCTCACAAATAAGGAAGGGTTGAAGGCATTAGAAGCTCTGCATTGTAGAGCTGCGAGAATTATCTTTGAGCTACCTTGAGAGATGTCCAACGCAGATGTTATGAAAAAGGCTAATTGGTCTTCTTTAGCCTTTATGTATAAAATTAACTTAGCTAAGCTTATGTATAAAATCTACAATAACGTGACTCCTGACGCTATGTCAGCTATTATTAAGAACAATGATAACACCAAGCGATACCAACTAAGGAAGAAACTGAAAATTGATGTCCCACGTTTTAACACCAACTACATGAGGAACTCTGTAGCTCGTAGAGGAGCAATAGTTTGGAACACGTTGGTTCCTCAACTTAATGACGATATAGACAATGTTAAGAAATACGCGATTATGGCAAGACGGTCAAAGACTCTGTTACACCTAGATTTTGACTGTATCTCCCCTCAAACATTAACCAGAAGGGAAGAAGATTTTAAGTATAATTAGTGTTAATAATAAGTCGATACTAGAGTACCACCTTGTATTTTAGAATTTTAAGCTTTTATCGTTTTAGACTTGTAAGTATTGAGTAGCTATAAAGCTGGTGTACACCCTATTTATTTTTTATTTAATTAGTTATCTCCGGACTTAGTTATTTAGACACGACCCCACAAGCGAAACGTCGCTTTAAATACTTATCGTGTATAAATAAAGATTATTGGTTTAAATGTTGCGATCGTTTGGCCGGAGCTTGCAAATGCTGGACCAACATTTTTGGGATATGTTGTGTTGAGATGTTGCTGTCGTTTGACCGGGGCTTCAGGTTGTGCGGTTAACTCTAACCAGAGATTAAAAGTTGACCGAACTATTAAGTTTCCTTGTACACATTGTATTATGTAGCTTAACATTTTCAAACTCAAAACAGAGGAACAAACAACATAAAAAGGAAACTTGAATGAAAATTTGCAACTTTGAAATCAAAATACTCGCTGGCGTTCAGTTTGCCTGATCGGGCTTTGAAAAGCCCAACCGAGGTAATTATAAATCTGAATGATGGAGAAGCTAAGCAAAAGCAATGCTTGTTAACATGCTGGAACGTAAACATACTGGCCGCGTTTTGATTGAAAATCCATGACCTGGCTAAACCCGCTAACTTCAGATTTCGAGCATATTTTCGAGCTACTTACGTCGTGCAAAACCTTGGACACAAATAATTAGGCACGGGTAACTCGGAAATGATCTATTAGAGCAGCCTCGGATGAAAATTGTAGCAAGAATTGTTTTCCGATTCCAGGAAAACTCGTCAGTCATACTATCGTATATCACAGTCGATGAGCGGATTTAGCCAGGTCATGGAGGTTTAATCAACACGCGGCCAGTATGTTTACGTGCCAGAGTAACAAGCATTGCTTTTGCTTAGCTTCTCCATCATTCAGATTTATAATTACCTGGGTTGGGGTCAAGCAAACTGAGCGAGTATTTTGATTTCAAAGTTGCAAATTTTCGAATACCACAATAAGCTAATAATGAAGTCGCAAATGAACTCCTCAGAACGAAAGAAAAATACCTAATGACTGTTTTTCTGTTATATATTTTCAGCGTTAGTTTTCATTCACAGTTGACGTAACAAAAAAGAATAAATCCTTAGCATGTAAAAACAGCCGTCCTTCTTCGCTCCCGGCCCGAGTGGCGTTTCGCGTGAAGGACGTCTGCGATTCGCCGCGGAAAATTCCATACTGATGACGTAGGCGTCGACTTCATAATTTTGAATAATCATTTGCAGTCACGAAAGGTTTGCGCCAAGCCGCAAATGTCTTACATTCTCACAAATGTACGAGTAACGCTGGCAACCCAAGACGTACAGAATATTTTAGAAATACCAGTAACTGATGAGATCCACATGGAAGATCGAAACTATGGTCTTGACTAAGCCGAATAAAGACGCATTCAACAGACTTGCGCGTCAACAGTTGCATTTGAATCATGTCGTTACATTAAGCTTGAAATACATAAGCTCGGTCCGATAGCTGAAAGAAACTATTTGAAATTCACTAGACAAGCTGATGTATAGCTTTCTCGAAGTAAAGCTACAGCGTCTCTGAAGAAAAAGGTACGAGGGCAAATATGATATCAGTTCTGTACTCTCACTGTTTACGGAGGTGTCCAAATCCACGAAGTAACACGCAGATAACAGCGGAAATCATGTAGACTTATGACCTCTAAAATTTGCCATAGCACGGTCTAACGGCTCAACGTTTCTTAAAATTCCTCCTTATAAAACAGCATGAAGTGCCCTTCATAAACACTAGTGAAGCGACAAAAAGGTCGAGTAACCGAACAAAGAACGGCAGATGTACAGATGTCACAAACCGTCGAAGTCGTGTAGGCTTGTCAACCCCAATTTACACAAACCACCGCTACAAATGTTATTTCTGACGAGTGACCTAGCCAATGAGGCTGAAATAACTATTTTGTCGGCACGAGATACAACAAGGGCCTGGGTTCCAGGCCGGGGAATCATGGGTAGAAATGTAGGGGTATATAAGACCGGTTATAACACGTGGTTGTCATCTAGGCTTCAGAACCAACCCCGTTCTTTTCGTTTCATTTTGTTTAATTTTTTTTCTTTGTTTTGTCCTTTCTTTCTCAGGTACTATGCATCCAGTCCGGTAGGATCTGCTGTACTAATTTCATTTTTTGTAAAGCTTTCGTATGATGGGCTTCAAATCATTTGGAGCTTGAGCTTTGGTTCCTACCCAGATTTCCTGCACATTTTTTCCCCACAGGGTTTTTTTTTTTGGTGGCAGTTTTTTTCTGGCCTCCGTTCAAACCGCATTTGCTATGTTAGCGGTTGCTCAGCTCAACTAGGCTTTTGTTCGTTTTCTTTTTTTTTTTTTTTTGTTCTTTAGGTTTTTATTGTAATTTATTTACATTGTACGTACGTAGGAGTTGTTGATCCCCAGCCTAACTGGCAGTGTAACTGGCTCAAACCTTGAGAACTGATATGGGGATGTAGGCCAAGATAGCCGGTTTATATTATAGTTTGATGTAATGTCTGAGTTGATGTTCCCCAGCCTAACTGGCAGTGTAACTGGCTCAAACATTGAGAGCTGATATGGGGATGTAGGCCAAGATGGGCTGTTTATATTATAGTTTGATGTAGTGTCTGAGTTGATGTTCCCCAGCCTGACTGGCAATGTAACTGGCTCAAAGCTTGAGAGCTGATATGGGGATATAGGCCAACATGGCCTGTTTATGTTATAATTTGATGTAATGTCTGAGTTGATGTTCCCCAGCTTAACTGGCAGTGTAACTGGATCAAAGCTTAAGAGCTGATATGGGGATTTAAGCCAAGATAGCCTGTTTATATTATAGTCTGATGTTATGTCGGAATTTATGTTCCCCAGCCTAACTGGCAGCGTAACTGGCACAAAGCTTGCAATGAAAGCTGTTTTGGGGAAGTAGACCAAGATGACATGTTTATCTTACAGTCGAATGTCGGATCTGTCCTCCAACCTAACTGGTATCAAGACTGCTGAGTGCTTATCCGGAGAAAAGGCCAAGTATTTTGTGTATTCAGTAATAAGAATATTGTAGCTTACCAACCTTACTGGCACTAGTAAATGACTTATAGGCGTGGAAATTGCTTTATCTTTGCTAGCTTTTCTAAGTTAAGTCATGATGTTGTGTCGGAGTTAATGTTCTGCAGCCTAACTGGCAGCCTAACTGACATAAAGCTTGAGAGCTGATATGGGGATGTAGGCCAAGATGGCTTGTTTATATCATAGTTTAATGAAATTTCGGAGTTGTTGTGGCCTAGCCTAACTGGCACAAAGATTGTAACGAGAGTTCTTTTAGAGAAGTAGACCAAGATGTCATGTTTATCTTTAAGTCAAATGCAGTGTCGGAGCTGATGTCCTACAGCCTAACTGGTACCAAGACTGCCGAGTGCTTATCTGTAGAAATAGGCCAAATAATTGGTTTATTCAGTAATAAGAGTGTTGTACCTCACCAGCCCTATTGGCACTAGCAAATAACTTGTAAGTGCGGAGATTGCTTTATCCTTGCTTGCTAGGCTAAGTCATGTAAATTGTAAATGGTTTGCATTATACAGTGTTCGCGCTGGTTCTTGCTAAGCCGTCTCCAAATAAACTTATTTGGTTCAGTAATGCTGTGTTGTTATTTGTTGTGGAGTGGAGACAAAATTATTACAAGACGCGAGATTTGTTTTGGTGAGTATTCATATTTACGGACTTAATTATGCATAATTACCGATCGAACCAATCAGCGCTCATGACCAGATGCGGGACAGATTTTCGTCATCAGTATGGAATTTTCTCAGTAATTCGCAGACGTCTTTCACGCGAAACGCCACTCGGGCCGGGAGCGAAGAAGGACGGCTGTTTTCGCAGGCTAATGAATCCTAAGCTTCAGTCTTTTTTTTCCTGCAGTTGGTGATATCCATCTTTGGAAATTATACCAAAACAATCATACGCCTCAGGCTCCACAGATCTGGGTGAACATTTTCCGAGATTCTCGGAGTCTGAGAGGAAAATTATTAAATATTGTAAAACAATTTAAACGTTTTATGTCTATCACCTTCGCTCCACGATAAAGGTAAGCGTTGTTAGTTGTCAGGTCTTCACCATGCTCCATGTGTGTGGAATTATTTAGCTCACATTCCTGCTGTCTTGTTGTACTGTCAGGATCTTTTTTAATATTAAGACTAACGCAGTTGTCACGCTGGTAACAAAGGAGTTCACAGTCGTCCAAGTCCTTTACGTGCACGGTAATAATCTTGTGCATGATCAATCGTCTATCAGCAAAAAAGTAGTAGGTAGGGAAATACAGCTCGCGATCTCGTCCTGAAAAAAGTTATCACAGGTTATTGAACAACTAAATAAATAGCGACTAAGAGAAGGACCGGTTTATTTGTCTTTTAAGCATTCCTTTCAACAAATCGACCGGGTTTTCGATGCTCTATGTTCTATAAGACTGGTTCACACTAATGACACAATGACGTAATGACACAGCGACATTAAACGCTTAGATGTTTTACAATTACAGCAGAAATTCTCGCGCACTCATTGGCTACCTTTTGTCGTCAATATGCAGAGAGATATAATTTATGATTTATGCGATGCGGCAACGAGCGAATGCAGACAACGTGAAAATTTGTTATGATAAAAAACTAATCGACGTCAGTTTTTCATGCCTCTGTCATGTTATTGACAATGAATTTCGTCATACCATTGTCAAAGTAGTTTGAGGATCCACAGCTACTTTGACAATGTTGTGACGGAATTCATAATCAATAACAGGACAGACGCATGAAAGACTGACCTCAGTTTGTTAAATGTATGAGCGTGAGATTTTTATCGCGTGATAGTAAGTATCATGCATAGAAATCGAAGGCGAATAGTCTAATTGTTTCAGTATAATTCTACGAGTCGTTCAAACCTTGATCCAAATTCTCTATGCAAACACTTCATAAACGCCAATAGGCGGTTGTCATTTTGTTAACAAGGGATTACTGCTTTGCTACTCCCTATCTATCACAGAATAGATAGTGAGTAGCGTAGCCAACCATAGAACAATCATGGAAAAAAGATGTCGACACATTTAAGCAAAAGAAACACTCTATCGGCGTCCTTTCGTATTGGCAAAAAAACATATTATTTTGTGTAGATAGCCAACCCTCTTCTCCCTCTTTTTAATATTGAAATACACTCTATTAGTCCATGGGCCACAGCCACTCAAATGTACCAGTTCGAAGGACCAAACGAGAGTGTTACGAAATTAAAGCTTGTCCGAAGGTGATTCCAATCTGAAATCGGTAGCTTTTTTTATATTTTTGAAGCATTGAAACATCACCAAAGCCCCCTGTTGCATGAAAACGAGGCTGAATTTTAAAAAGTGCTATAGAATTTATCGTTCGAAGTGAAAAGTTTATTTATGATATGAAAATAAAAGAAAGAAGCGTTTTTCATAGCTTCATTATGTTAGATTTAGGCATTTTTCAAAGACGACAACATAAGAAATAATGTGACAGAGAATTATCTCTGAAGTGTAAATTTTAGTGCTAGTTTAACCCATGAATAACCCACTGGGCGTTAGCCCCAGTAAAGGGAATCAGGGAGCCACACGAGGTAAAGAAAAAATCTTTTGACCTCGGTGGGAATCGAACCCACGATCTCCGGATTAGATCTACCGTCACTCTGCCGACGGAGCTACGAGGTCGGACAGGGAAAGTGGTGGTCGATTTAGATGGTGAATCGCGGCGAAGAGAAAGTAAGGGTACATATGAATGTTGTACCGCGTAGCACTATGGACACAAATGATGTAACAGAGAATTAACTCTGAAGCGTAAATTATAGTGCTAGTTAAACCTGTGAATAACCCACCTCGTAGCTCAGTCGGCAGAGTGACGGTAGATCTAATCCGGAGGTCGTGGTTTCGATTCCCACCGAGGTCAAAATATTTTTTCTTTACCTCGTGTGGCTCCCTGTTCCCTTTACTAGGGCTAACGCCCAGTGGGTTATTCATAGGTTAAACTAGCACTAAAATTTACACTTCAGAGTTAATTCTCTGTTACATCATTTGTGTCCATAGTGCTACGCGGCACAACATTCATATGTAACAATGCATCATGGGGAAATTTGGCGATTTCAACTAAGGCAGGTAAGTGTTTGCTTGTGACTATGTTATTATGTTTTTATCGACGAAATCGAAACTAGACGGAACAATTATTATTGCACATTACTGAAGACTATTAATACCTTAAAAATGCTTTTAATTTTGTCAATAAAGAGTAAAAATATTGCCAAAACGTACAGTCATCTGAGAGGCAAATGGAGTTTGATAACTAGATAAACACACTCTCACTCAGAGAGCATAGTTTGATTTCCGCTAAATGGTACCGGTCAAGGGATAAAAATTATTCGACGCTTTGCCTTAACTATAAACGTGATGGCAATTTCTTGGTAACTATTGACAAGTTTCCATATTTACTGTGAAGCGATATTTTACAGAAAGCACTTTACCTTGTAATATTTTGTAATTTGGATACCTACTAAATTGAAACATGGAATTTGGGGGTATTATCATCAAAGTTTCAAAACAAGCTTCATGATTTCGCTATGCCGCGTGGAAACAAGCATCCAAATGGGAAAGTTATCGTTTCTACGGTATTCGTTGGCATGACAACGAAATAAACATACGCGACGTCCCGGAAAGAAAAGTCTAATAGACACCATATATTATATCCAAGTGTCACTTCCTGCGGATATAATGATCCAAAGATATTGTTTTTTTTAATGTTGAGCATTATGTAAGTTTTTGTATCCTACTGGAGAACCCACCCCCGTCAATTTTCAGGTCATTTCACTAAAAAAAGCTACCGATTCGGCGTTGGAATCACGGATTTTCGTAGACGTCAATAAATTTAGTTCGAAAAAATCCATGATAGCACTGATCCCTCCAATTGGTACAAAAATCCCTATTTCGGGGGTCTTAACCCATGTACTATATGGACACTTTTACGTGGTTACAAAATCGAAAAAGGGGGACGGGGTCAAAAATTGTCAAAACTGGAGATAAAAAAATTTCACGCGCTCAACCAAACAGTGCCTCAGCTGCTTTTTTTCCACTATTTTAGTAGATTTAGTGTAAAATCGTTTATGTCGTTAACGTGAAAATTGACATAGAGATATAACGTAGAATTTAAAATGGAGGATGAAACGCTTGGATCATTTGCGATAATTATAGTTCTATTTCAGTCGTTTCACTTGTTTCTAATCAGATTTTCAATTGTTTTACTCTCTTGGAGTGAATAACCCCCCCCCCCCCCATCCCCTTTGGTTTTCGTTCTGTTACGGCAGAGAAAAAAACAATTTAAATCACTTAAATAGCCCTGAGATTGCTCTACCAATAACATATTTTATGTTGGTAATGACGTCATACCTTACGCGATTTCGACTCCAACTCAAGCAATACCGATAGCCATGATAATCATGGGAAAATCAACCCATGGGTTTCCTTTAAGTTCATATATGCGTATAGTGCTTTGCTTGGCAGCCATTCGGGTCCCAGAGCTCTGCTATCGAAATGGAACGCAAAAGTTGACCAGAGAAGCTATTAATATCGGGGATGCCTGGAACCCACTGGGTTGCCATGGTAACAATTTCTTTTAAGTAGAACCTTACTAGAAAAAATGGCGTCATCCCTTGGCTAATTTGCATATTTTAGGATCTTTAATATATCTGGAACGGAAAAAGGCATTTGAAAATAACTAACAGCTTTTTTCCTCTGATACAGGCTACTTCACTATCTTTTAAAATGGCTTAGATAGGAATGTCATTTTCACCACAGTGCCACTTTAAGTGAAATTTGCCGCTCACTATAAAATTGCGAATTTTATCGTTTAGGGTTTTAAATTATGGTATGCCAATTTATCCGTTTGCTAGTATTAGAAGTTGCTTGATTGTTTTTATAAATTTTATTTATTTTTCAAACAGAGGCAATTTAATGATCACGAAAGATTTATAATGGTGATACTGTAACTCTGCCAAAGTAATTATTCAAACCTTTTTCCCATCGCTGTCATCGTGGGAATAAATTTGCGTGCGAGTGATTACTCAATATAGTTGCAGAAACGCAAATTGCACGAAGACGAAAAACAGATTGCAAATCACTGAATTCCTTGCGAAACTCAGTTTTCATAAGCGTGTCGTGAGGGAAATACATGGAATTTAGGAGAAGTTTTCGTTTCACAAGTGTTTTAGGAACATCGGTTCTTGCCCTCAAAAATCATCCACCAATTCAGTTTTTTTGTCTGAGTCTTGTCTGAGTCACGACGTCACTCGTGCGCTTCGCTATGCTAGTGGCCAAAATTGCTTATATTGTTAAAGTAACGTTTAAGATAAATGCAAGTTAAGCAAGGACGAGTAAATTACTTTTACGACCATAACGCTTAACAGTTATTATCACGTACACCTCGAAAAAACTTGCATTTGCGAAGGTGACCACTTAGATAACAATGAATTTCAAAATGAAGCGTTTTTCACATAAACGACGGATAGCTAAGTCATGAACTGTAAGAAGAAAACGCAGGTGGTGTTTAAACAAAACAGCGGTCCCTAATTTAAATGAGGAAAAAGTTGAATATCCACTAATTAGTATGAGAGTGACACATAATCAGCCCAAATTGTGGCGTTAGCAACAAGACGATGCAGAGTTAATTCTTCAGACCATTCTTTTAAAACGTTCCAGAAAGCAGATCAAACTAAATATTCTGATACAAAATAAAATGAGGAATATTCTCAACTTACTGCTTTTCTTTGAAATTACAAGCTACAAAAAGTATTGGCATTGCTCTCCCCGTTTCCTCTTTCAGCAATATGTTTTGCTCTCTGTCACAGTTTTCATTTGATGAACTATGGAAAGCTTTAATAAGAAAGACAATTTCAACTAGCTTTAGTTTATCTATTTCTAGGAATTCTTGTTTCCTCTGTCAGGTGAAAAAGATAAACCCACATGGCGCAACGTGGCCAACACTTTAGGAGGCTTATTATAGATTCCATTGTGTTAAGCATGTATAGGAGATAGATTATAGCCAATCACAATTGGTTAGTTTCAAGGATTTCTTTTTGGTTGTTTTTCTTTAAACAAATCTCTTATACCCCTTTCTTTAAGTCTATGGTGGACAGAGGCATTGGTCTATCAGTAAAGTAAAGAGAACAGGTCTCTTTTCAAGGCAGTCGTTGTTTGAGAAAAACAAAACAGAAACAAAAACAAAATTCCGATCTCATGCAAACATTCGTTGACGTCCTAAACGTTATTCTGGTGGCCTGTTAATTCGTATTTAAGTGAAATTGTGCCCTTGGCAATTTGATGCAGCGTTTACTAATTCTTCATGCACTTTGTCTTGGTAAAGGCTTCATAAAACTGGATCAGTGAAAAGAGATGAAAAGCTTTAAAATTCAAGATGAAATGATGCCCGGCTTTAAGCGTTTCTTTCTTTCAGTCTTGCAGGCTTTAAAAGCATCAGCATTTCATTCCTCGTTTCCCTTTCACCGACATTATGTTTATCATGCGGCATTGGGACCTGTGTAATAATATATAATTTCTCTTAGATGGAGGGAATTGAAGTTGAGGAAATTTAGTTTTCTCAATGCTCTTAAAGAAATTCACGTCACCCACCTTGTCTGTCTTGACTTATTCTATTTTACATAGCGTGAAGCATGCATGAGATGGATTTCTAGTCCATGAGAAGTACTAATTAGCTTCCAGCCTATTTTTTTTTTCCCCAATTGTATTAACACCTCAACAACACCTAGTTTCACTCCTTGGCAGACGAGGCATTGGGAGACTTAAATGTCTTGCCGAAGAACATTAGGAAGAACAATAGGAATAGATAACTAACCTTGTGAGCAGACAACAGTTGGTATCACAAAGAAGAGCTCCAATAAAATTACCCAAACAAAAAAGGAAAACATTGCACCGGCGAAGAATTGTGCAAATCAGACGGTCTTCTTTATTCAGACGTAACTGTGGTGTTGTGACGCAACATAAACGGACGACTATGTCAGTTCTAGTATATCATTAATTTTTAATAAAGACAAAAATCCATATTTTAGCCAATAGTGGCTAGCTTTCACCGTTTACCTTGACATGCTTTCTTTGGCAGCTGGTTTACAGAAATTTATTATTTTTAATTTTTGCATCTATTTTTGGCATTTTTGTTAACCCCGATTGTAAAAATTATTTTTTAAGAGATCCTGTTCAAAGGTATACCTACTTTTCCTCGCATTTTCTCATACCGCGTATTAGCATTACGCACATTAAGGGTCGATATTCATGATAACGTTGGTGTATTCCGTTTTAGTAAACAGCCCTAAGAAAATACGTGCGCTGACTGGTTAAAAATTGTGTTTCTATAACTCGATGGAGAAACAGAAGTAGCACCAGCTGTTGACGTGATGATGGCGCGAGCAAAAGGAATTTACATTTTAATAATCAAATTTAACAAGGTGTTATCCTTTTTCTCGTCTAGTTATAGAAACACTCGTGAAAGTTTGGGAGACCTCGAAAAAGCTGTGGAAACAATCGCCTGCGGCTCGTGTTCTTACAGCATTTCTCGTTATCCCAAACTTTCACTCGTGTTTCGATGAAATAATTAGAATACTCGCTCAGGATTTCTATTGCGTGTTATATAATAACCTAAGTTATTCTCGCATTTTAATTAGTTCTCGCCTATGATCTATTAGAGGACAGATGCACGATTAAAGTCATCATTACCAAGTTTTCTCCCTCTGCCGTTTTAAAATGACGGAAAGTTTTGAGAATTAGGATAATATTTTACGTGACTGGGCAAAAGATAAGGTACAATAAGGTCTTGCCGAGGCATTGAACAGGTTCGAGAACGCAGAAAACAAAAGATAAAGCCGTTTCTTTTAGAAAATGATACAGAAATAATTTTCTAGCAGCCTCAGTCGGCAGTCGAGCGAGACTAAACCACGCACGAACTTGATCTTGGTAAGCCGAGAACCATTGCTTTACCTCGAATTTAACAAACCCAATACACAAAATGTTTCTGAGATTAATTTATTTAAAAAATTCAAAATATGTCAAAACACCTGTTGACACACTGATTGATGTCAGGAATGAAACATCAAAACATCACTTCTTAAAATCGGTAAAATGAAATGCATAATTTTGCTTTCCGATGCGAATGTTCCTGTCCGTTTCAGCAACGAGCTATGTATAGCTAACCACAGCTCACTGTCAAGAGTATCGCAGCTCAAATGTGTCTCGACACTATATTAAACTGATTTGAGAATCACCAACCACAAAAGACAAAAATCTCCACCGTCATTTATGCTCCTTTCATTCAAAACTCGAATCAAATGGCTTCTAGATTGACCGCAACCACAAGTTTCCGAGGGTATTTTTTTTTTTAACTCCTGTAATTTTGAAGGCAACGTCCAAGCTTTTCGGCTCACAGGGCTGCTCCGATGACAAAAACTGACTTGATTTTTCCAGCTTTTTTTTAAGATTTGTACATTTCGCAGTTCAATTTTGCTTTCGCTGTAAGTTTTCATTCAACGAAGAGCGACGCTCGAGTCAGGTTTGACAGTGGCGTGATTTTTCTCGACCAATCACAATTCTTTGCTACGCATAGCAACCAATGAAATTGCTTCATCTTTTTTAGATTATAGATCACGTCAAATGTTTTTTTGGTGCAAAGGCGGAGCAAACGGTCGGCTTTCGCGTTGTGTTGAAATATTTTCAAACATGGAAATGTTATCGTCGAAGCACGAGGCCCATTCGTAACGGTCTTCAAACATCGTTTAAAACACGTAAACGTGAAGTTTATTGACAACAACGAGTTTGACTGAAAATAGAACAAAATAAACAAATATTTACAACGTTTAAACACTGAGAGAACTTACTACGAGAAACACAGACTTACAGCTTTTTTCCGAAATGACTGATAGGCCTCTGGACGACGATGATCGCGAGGGAACTTACAATAATAACAACCACTAGCTCTAATAACTCGAGGATAGAAAAAGCGTTCGTTTGACCGTTGCCACCGAATTTAAAACTACTAGCCGCATTAGCATAATAGCCTAACGCGCGCGAAAATATCTAATGTCCCAGTGGGCCTTGTAGGGCAGAATAGGACGAGACTTACATTCCGGCCCCTAAATGCGACATATTATAGCATTTACCAGACAAAGCTGTAACTTTCGCAGCTTGCGTGATAGAATGATAAGTTCAGCTCTTAAATAGCGTTCAAAGAAGGGGATTCCCTTCTGAGTTCGGTAAGAGGTTCTTGATCGCGGAAATCTATGGGAACTTCAATGCCATAGTTTGTTCGCTTTGCAACTTGTATACTGAGTCCCAAACAACTCTGCTACTATGACTAGAGATGATCCAACATCTAATTAGCAGATTCAAGGAAAACAGTTTTGCCGATTGGTCGTTGTAAGATCGATCCTTTGGTCTGTAACGTTACTCTTCGCACATAACCATCTTGTGTGTTCCTATGAACATCCAAGACTCGGCCAATCGGCCAGCAGCTTCGTGCTCAGCTCAGATCAGCCACTAATACAATGTCGTCGACAGCAAAATTCCTCCTAGGCCGATTCCATTTTTGCCTTTCTTGGAAGGAAAGAAAGGTATTCTTAGATCCACCTACGCCAAAATATGTCTGCCAGGTATTGAACCTGTCGCCAGCGTCTGCGAGAGTAAATTTCATCTTTGGAGAAGAGACCAGTTGGTGCCGAAGCTTCTGAGCGAAGTAACAGCAAATGATTTGGTGTAAGAGCCTCTATATCTCTCGGGTCGTCTGAGACTTTAGTCACCGGTCTACCATTCACAATAGACTCCACTTCACACAATAACGTCGCCAAGCCTTCATCATCAAGGATCTGCTCTTTTGTCAAAGCGCCCATAACTTTTCTCACGGTCCTAATGCAACGTTCCCAGACTCCACTATGATGAGAACCTCCGGGGGGGGGGGGGGGGTTTAACGTCCATCTAACATTCCGTTGCAGCAGGAATTCGCCAATCGTGTGTTGGTTCCAGCCTTCGATCGCTTCGTGCAATTCCCTTTCCCCATGAACAAAATTCCCACCATTGTCTGATCTTGCTTCTTCGGGTTGTCCCCTTCGGGCAATGAACCGTCGCATGGCGCTAGTAAAGGAGTCTGTATCAAGACTGTGAGTAACCTCCAAATGTATGGCTCTTACGGACAAACAGGTGAACAATACCCCATATCTTTTCACAAGGCTTCTTCCTCTCCGCACAACGGACGGGCCAAAACAGTCGACTCCTACGAACGTGAAAGGCGGTTTCACAGGTGTCACGCGCTCTGTGGGCAAATCTGCCATTTGCTGCTTCCCTAATGGTGCCTGCCTCCTTCTGCAGTCGAAGCAGCCGCGTAGCACGCTCTTCACAGCATTTCTTGCTTTAAGGATCCAAAACCTTTCATGAATCAAGGACAGCACATGTTCCAGGCCTGAATGACCCGACTTTAGATGATAGTGGCGCACAATCAAATCGACAACGTGATGTTTCTTGGGCAGGATCAGTTGGTGCTTGGTGGCATTTGTATGCAAGCTTGCGTCTAACGTCCTCCGACATAAGTAAACCATCGATCTTCATTGGTGCGAGCTTGTAAACCGAGCTGGTCTTCTTAAGCAGTAATTCCTTCTCCTTGCTGCGATTTGAGCTTTTGTCTCCACTGCATCCTCCTTTCTGCTGGAGACGGGACATTTCGTCTTGAAAGCTTTGATGTTGAACAAATTTCAGAACTTCCTTCTCTGCTCTGTTAATTTCATCCGCATTAATTGACTCACTCTCCCTTCCAACTGTGGATTTCAGTGCGAAAGACGACCCCCTTTTAGACCTCTCGCACGATGCTCTTAGTTTGTCTCGATAACGTAGGATCCAGGCCACAATCTTCTTCAGTCGAGACCACGATGAGAATTTCTCAAGCAATTTGTTCATGCTATTTGCTCCAGCCTCCGAAACAGCGTAAAACGTGCGAGTTTCCCTCTTGATCTCGGGGTCGTCATCAAGTATTTCTCGGACGGTAGTCGGCTGTGCAGGCCACCTTGACTCCTGTTCCCAAAGAAAATTGGGACCGCGTATCCAACGATTCTTCTTAATGAGAGAGTCTACAGCCAGACCTCTTGAGGCGTCATCTGCCGGGTTCGCTTCGGTATTCACGTACCTCCACTGAGACGGAGAAGATACATCATGTATGATCGCCACTCTGTTAGCAACGAGGGTGTGGAATCGCCTGTCACTGCTTCTTATGTAGTTCATCACACAAGTACTGTCTGTCCAAAACACGGATTCGTGTACTGGAAGGTCAATCTCTCGTCTAATAATTTTGTCTAGCCTTGATGCCAGAACAGCAGCTGACAATTCTAGCCTCGGTATCGTTATGGACTTTAGCGGAGCAGTGCGCGCCTTTCCCATCACGAATGAACAGTGAATTGTCCCCTTGTTGTCCTTAGACCTGAGATAGGAGACTGCCCCGTAGCCTTGTTGCGAAGCGTCTGAGAAGTGGTCTAGCTGTAGCGACACAATTCTCCCGAGGTTCTCTGGCTTAAAGCAACGATCAACTGAAAAGCGTTCGAGTTTGGGCAGATCTTTCAATCATTTTAGCCAACGCTCCTTTTCCTCAGCATGGATTGGGTCATCCCACTCTATAATTTGGTTTTATCAACTGAGTTGATAATGTGAATTAGCCACCGTAAAGAGATTCAGAAGCTGACGTTTCGAGCGCTAGCCCTTCGTCGGAGCGAATCGAGGAATTGTGGGTTGTGTGTGGTTTATATACAGAAGTATGGAGCTACACTATTGGTTGGTGCCCGGCAACGTGAAAAACAGAATAAATTAGTTAACTGAAAAACGTTCGTTGATATCGTGAGGATTAAGAGTGCCGATTTGAAAAATAAATTTTTGTTCTAGAGTTTTGCGGCTTTCTGTGCTTCCTTGATGTAGGGAGAGGCCGCAGACTGTCATGTGTTGCGTAGAATGATTGGGCAGGTTAAAGTGTCTAGCGACCGGTTTAGATGCGTTTTTGTCGTCTTTCTCTACGTCACGAAGATGTTCTCGAAATCGGTCGCCTAGTCGTCTACCTGTTTCGCCGATATATAACTTTTTGCAAAGGGTGCAAGTTATACAGTAGATGACATTGACTGAGGTACAGGTAAAATGATCAGTGATCGGCACTCTTAATCCTCACGGTATCAACGAACGTTTTTCATTTAACTAATTTATTCTGTTTTTCACGTTGCCAGGCACCAACCAATAGCGTAGCTCCATACTTCTGTATATAAACCACACACAACCCACAATTCCTCGATTCGCTCCGACGAAGGGCTAGCGCTCGAAACGTCAGCTTCTGAATCTCTTTACGGTGGCTAATTCACATTAATATCTTGTAATACACCCACCGACGCAGCACCACAGTTTCTTTAGAAACTTACCCCCTTTACTCATCCCACTCTTTCAACATTTCAACATAAATCTTGCAATATCGCTTTGGCTGGGAGTATCACTGGGGCTGCAAACCCGAGCGGATCATATACTGAGGAAACGAAAGATAGCAATCCTCTTCTTGTGAGGGGCTTGTCTATTGACTTCGATCTTGAAACAGAATATGTCGCCTTCAACGTCCCAACGGACCCCAAGAGCACGCTCAACAGGCATTTGACTATCATGAAGTTCTTTAAATGAGCCGGCCCTGTCAGACTCGGGTAATGATTCGATAAGCTTACGGGAGACCCATTTAGTCAGATTAAAGCCTCCCTTTTTCTAGCAGTCTTCTGAGGTCAGCGGTCAGACGGATGGCTTCACTCTCGCTTGGAACAGACTTCAGGTAGTCATCTACATAAAAGTTTCTTTTAACTGTATTGATTACCTCGAAATCGAATCGTTGAAAGTTACCCTCGGCCGTCTTTCGAAGATCAAAGTTTGCACAACTCGGAGAGGAGACGGCGCCAAAAAGATGAACTGTCATCTGATATTCTTCGGGTCGTCTTTGGAGATCGTTGCCAGGCCACCACAAGAAACGCAGTACATCAGAATTGTCTGGACGAACACGGACCTGGTAGAACATAGATTCGATGTCGGCGATCATAGCAGTTCGCTCTGGTCGAAAACGAGTCAAAACACCAATTAGGGTATTGGTCATATCTGGGCCTTGCAACAGCACATCATTAAGAGACACCCCCTTGTACTTCGCTACACAGTCAAACACCACTCTAACTTTTCCGGGTTTCTTTGGATGAAAGACTGGGTGGTGCGGCAAGAACCAGGTAGCCCAGCCTGATCGACAAAGCCGATTATCCGAGACCCTTCTGGTATATGCTTTGTGTGAGTTTTTCTTTGTTTGAGTATTTCTGGAAGAGGACTGGATCCTTGACGAGTCTCCTTCGTAGCTCTCATTGTCGAGCAAAGAATCGTTGAACTCCATGTTGCAGAGCCACTGAAGCTGTTGATCAAGGGCAGTGTCCGCTCGAATAAAGTTTGAGGTGCGTTTAACGCTTCCGTTCCTCCCAAGTGGGCCATTGATGGCCTAACCCAGCAACGTTTTGGCTGCATATGGACCTCCATTCTGACTCTCTCTAACTTCTTTCGGTTCCAGAGCTTTAGGAACGTCATGAGTAGCCCGACATCGGCATTGATCTCCGCGATTGTTACCCCCTTCAGATGGGGCCATCTGTCAACATCTTCCTGGCGGGGGACACCCTCTGAGGCCACTGGAAGTTTAGGTGTGGAAAATACAAGGGGCAGCTCAATGAAATTTTCTTCCTCTAACTCGAATACCTCCAACTGGACAAGTTCACACTTTCTCGTAATAGTCTCTCTCTCCATTGTTGTTAATGATATGGTGGTGTCGATGCCTTTAACTCCGAGGCGCTTCATTAGTTGCTCACTGCAGAAGGATGTGTTAGAGCCACCATCCAGGAAGGCATATGTGTGTACAGCGATGTCACTCCCTTTGGCTCTCACTTTTACAGGCACTACCGGTAGTCCTGTCACTGAACCTCCGACCCCAGAAAAGGCACATTGCAGTTTGTCGACATCAACATACGCACTCTGGGCTCCAATGTCTGACTGCGTTCCGTTGGGAGCACGCACAGATGGTGGAAGCAGGAATGTCGAATGCTTGTCTTCGCAGTTTTTGGACACACGGCAGCATAATGACCGGGATCAGGCAGTTGTGGCAAACCTCTTTCTCTCTTGCAATTTTGATATCTCTCACTGACATTTCTCCTTATGAAGTCTTTGCACTGGGACAACCAATGATTAGCCTTACACAATAGACAGCTGAGGGTGGGTTCCCTGGGTCCCAGCACCAAGGCGTCATCCGAGGCACCACCATCAGTACTACTACTGGGATTATGGGCGTCAGCCGCAAACGAGAAGAGTCTTCCATTTGCTGGTCTTTTTCCGTCAAGGACGCTTTTGCTTTTCGGCTCGCTGATAATGTCTCCAAATATCGGGTGTGTTAGTATGCGGGCTTTCTTCTCTACGAAATCTGCAATGTCAGCAATCGTCACCTCCCTTGCCTTTGCCTCCGTTATTTCATCTGCATCTTCGCGCCATTTTTGTCGTAGGCTGAAAGGAAGTCTTTAGGCTGTCTGGGTTTTCAATCTTACTTAGGTATCCAATTTCATTCAATGTGTTCTTACAGGTGTTCAAGAGACCAGAAACGAACAGTAACGCTGCGCCATCTTCCGCTTTAATCGCTGGTCCATTAGTCACGCGTTCTACATAAGCAGAAGCAATCTTGTTCGGCTGCCCATACCGTTTAGCGAGCAGTTTTCGAGCCTCTCGATATCCTTCCTCCGAATCCATTGCTAAACAACTACGCATCAACTGCTGAACATCGCCCGCCGTGTACTGCACAAGGTAATACATTCTCACACTATAACTTGCGGTCTTCGCCACGATCATGCTCTCGAAGGCTCTGATGAAGCGGCAATACTCTATAGGGCCGGAAAATGTGGGAACTTCGAGCTGCAGCAATGTTAGAGCTAAAATGTGAAGCTGCTGTTGCTTTAGCAGTTGTTGCACTTGCTGGTTTTGCTGCTGTTGAATATTTAGCATATTGCGATTCTGTTCCTGTTGTTGACGTTGCAAATCCAATAATAGACGTAACCCCTCTACACTTCAAGTGGAATACTGAGATTCTTGGGCATGCGCAAAATCGTGATTGTGTTCCTTTAACTAGCGCAGACTGTTACGCTACTCACTATTTATCACAAAATAGATAGTGAGTAGCGTAGGCAATCAGCAAACGGCATTCGTGATAGACCGCTAGGAGATTTGTACTACTACTCGATAGAAACACGGTACGTGCTTTTTTTTCTTAAATTTTCGTTAAATTAGCCCCCTAGCGTGCGTTTGATAAAAATCTGGATTATTCAAATTTGTTAATATTTTGAGCAGCCTAACTGTACAGCACCGAAAATGATCTCCGACCGCAAATGATTCTCAGACTTAAAATGATCCCCAAATTGGACCGCAAATGACCCCGAGCCACAAATCCCGAACCAATGATCCCCGAAAAGGACGGTGAATGATCCCGCTGGAAAAATGAAGAATGGCATGGAATTTGCTTCCACGTATTTCTTTCTTGATTTATTTTTTCCTTATCCAAACTATAAATGTACAGAAAGGATACTGACAAAAGAAACTAAAATTTCAATATAAATTTTATGACCAAAAGTTTCATCTCGTTTTCTCTCGACGATTAGTCTGAAAAATAACGGAAACAAAAAGGTCGTAAACAACTTGTACACGTTTGTGTTAATACCACCAGGAAGGGCGATCTTAAAGTGAGACGGCTGTGGTTGCACGTGAAGAATTCAGTGGTGGATGTAGGGGAGGGGCCGCCTCCCCCCCCCCCCCCCCCCCCCCTCCCAAGCCTCCCCTTATTTTGGGAAATAAAAAAAGAAATGACTGAAGAGAAAAAGCCAGGCAGGGCGAGTAAATCCCATCCCAGTAACAACAAAAAGACCATTAAGTTCGGAATGAGAATATTCAACGGTACGTACTCGTTAAGTTTACCTTAAAAGCTGTAAAATTTCAAAAATGAACATCGAGAATTTTAAGCATTCATGAAGATTACGTAACAACAACGATTTTTACCTTGATGTTACTAAATGGCTTGCTAGTCCTTATGGCACCAAATTTTCGAAACCGATAGAAGAAATGTCAAACGAGAAATGGATGTTTTTCGGAAGAGTTTTTGCACGTCTGCGAGGAATAAACATATGGCACAATATCAGTTTACAAAAGTTCATCAATGAAATCCACTGAGAGCCGCCATTGATCGTTTCCTTCGCTCGCTGCCGGTCAACAAAACGTTTTCCACTATCTCTGACCCCGGTTTTACTAAACAAAGCATTAGACCATTTGCAAAAGACCTCAGAAAAACAGGCAACATTGCCGGCCTAATAGAGCCCATAAGAAACGGTCAGAAACCAATTTCCAATGAACAGATGAAGAAACTGTTCGACAGCGGTGAGCTCGGACGTGCAGAGAGCGAAAATGCCGCAAAACTACAGAGGACGACCTAGTTTTACCTCAGTATCCTTTTTGGCTGACCACGACAAGAGATTCAACGCCAACTAACGCCAATAATCCTGTAATTGCGAAAAATCCATCAAGGAGTTGAGTAATGAGCTGAACCCAAGGGTCGACTCGAATCTTTACCAGCCACAAAAAAACAACAGGGTCTCGGAGATTCTGAAGATGAATCCGATGCTAAAATATTTTTTGTCCCCGACTCTAAAACTGGCCAGCAACAATCTCCACATATCCAGCTCGAACTGATGCGAGGGCAACCATAACAAGGGAACGCTGATAGAGTTCTTGTCGAGAATAACTTTGACACAACGTCTGTCACATGGCGATCAAAGTTTTCCGTAGTACTTTTACAACTGTTATGTCCAAGTGCACAAATAAAACTCTTCTCGATGACTCAAACTCTGAACGCTTTTCAAACTTCCTGATCAAGGTTGAATATCCTTCGTTTGGTAGACGTTCCTTAAATTATAGATATGATGGTAATTTTCGTTCAGAAGACTCGCCGGCTTCGCTTTCAAATTTTCATTCAACGAAAGTTTACAAACGGTGCACATGTCATGTAACTTCCCACTTGCTGTTGCTTTTGCCACATGAACTTTCGGTCGTTTGATAATATTAAAAACCAGTAAAATTTAGCTATAATTCCCAAGCATATAACCGTACCGAATTTAATAAAACAATTTTTCCACTCGCGCTTGTTGGATATAAGATGGTTATAGCCAACTGGGCCCTTCGGGCCTCGTTGGCTATTTACCATCTCATATCCAACGCGCGCTCATGGAATAATTGTTAATTATTCATTGAACTCTCTAACTCTTTTCTTATTGCCCGAAAGCGTACAGTAAATTTTCAAAATCAGTGCTGGTGACGTCATAACTGCGGATTATACAAACATGCGTGTTTTCTTGTGTGAAATTCGCCTGCATCGAGGACCTGTATGTTGTTCAGACATTTCATTCGGGAAAACTAGTTTGCACGCCATATCGACAGAGCGCAGAAACGGCTGATTGGTGGATGGTAAATGACGTCAATGAGGTGGATTTTCGTACTGCGATTGCGCACATCAGTTACATGTAAAGTGACGTCAAGTGAATTTCAAGAATTTTCGTACTCAAGGGAATACGAAAATGGTTACTTGTTTAAAATTAAGGTAATAACGCATGCAGTAACATCGGCTTCCAGTACAGAAAGACTTCGTTTAATTCGTGTTTCATTCAAAAAGATCGCTGATAGCCGTGAGCTGACTTAAAGTGTTCTTAGCACCGTGCACTCGTTTCACATGGTCCACAGAGTGATTTACAAATTTTATTGCAACCAGCTTGCAGGCAAGGAAATGCTTAGCGATCCTCTCTTTGAGACTGTAACTGTAGAAAGGTCTGCTCTAAAGGTTTTTGGTTGCATGGTGTTCCCGAACTTTGGTGTTAACTTGACGGGGTCGTTCTTGCTGCATTGACCGGGCACGTGTTCGAAAATGTGGCGAACATCTCCAATTTGCTTTGGTGGCTTTTTTTCGTTTCGTCGTCGCAGTTGCCCTTGAATTCATCTGGCTGATCGTCATCGTCACTGTCGTCGCTATCCAATGCATTACCTGCGGGATACCTACATAAAAGAAGCGGTTCGAATAAAGTAAAGCACCTTTCGTCGTTTGTTCGAAGGTGAGACTAGAGCGGCCTGTCCAAAGGGCAAACTAGAATTCAACTATTTTCGAGCCCTGGTACCCGAATATTCATTGTAATGTAAAGTTCTCGTATCTGTTCTTTTAGTGAAAGGTGACAGATAGCGCAAGCCGCACGGTTGGGGACGAAAGGACCATTAGCAGGGTCACTTGGCTGCAGGCAAGTGAAGTGGAACGAGTGGCTGCAGTTATTGAAGGTAATTTATCGGGCGAATTGACTTGGATCCGGATAGCACACTCTGGTAGAGCACAACACACCAAATGAACTGGTTCATGACCGAGGAATGGGTAACCAATTGGCAAAGAACGTTGGCCTATCGTGGCGTCCAAGGCAGGAAAATAATACGGCTGAAAGGTTAAGGTATCTTGTCCTTTTGTGTTTGTCCCAATGTATGCCGAACAGGAACTCGCCTGAACTTTCAGCAATCTCATTGAGATTATTCTTGCCACATCCTCTTAAATACTGCGACAAAAAACCACTCCACAAATTCGGCATCAAAACGTCTTTCATTTAAAGCGTGAGCCACTGTTCTGATGAAATGTGGCGTGTGTTTAGGCTAAGTTGACCAATTGGGAACACTAATAAAATACACTTATAAAAATTACATATTTACAAGAAAATGATTAATTTTTTTTGTACAATTACTCTAAAATGTTCCCGCGTGCGTGGTTGAAAATTCGTAAACAGCTAAAATTTTAAAGTATACTTGAATAATCGAGTTAACAAATTGACGTCGGTTTTTCATACCTCTGTTGTGTTATAGATCATGAATCTCGTTTTCACGTTAAGTAGCTGTGGATCCACGAGCTGATAGCCAAGCGGATCCTCAGACTACTTTGACAAAGTTATGACAAAATTCATTTTTATTAACAGGATTGTTTTATCAATAACAAAAGTGCATCGCATTGCATAAATTATAAATACATGTTTCTGTCTACTTATTGACAATGAAAATTAGCCAATAGGCACGCAAAAATAGTTTTGCAGTTATTGTAAAATTTGTGCTACATCCTAGCTGTGTAGTAGTTTGAAAGAAATATACATACCAGAATCATTAAATTTAACTTTTCAGAAGATTTCCATATCAAGCGTTCAACACCATTTCTGAACAATGGCTTAAAAGCCAGTAGGGAACTCCGCTTAATCTCTTGACAGTTTCGTTTCTTTGTTTTTTCATTTTCACGTGGTTATACTGTATAATATCGCAGTATTTAAAATTCTGAGTCTTGTTTGAAGGTGCTACTTATCATCACTGTAGGTGGCAATGAAGATGTCGTTGAACAAGCCAGGTACAGCGGACTCACAAAACTTTTCTTTTTCATCTGGATTACTTAGATGCCTCCCTCTTGGGGAATAGTATTTCAGCAACGATTTATGAAACTGTTGCACAAGTGTGCTAAATGACATGTCTCCTTTATAACAGTAATAAAAATAGTATTTGTATTATACAGTGGACAAATAGAGTCTCTGTGGGATATGCCACTGCAAATCCCTATTCTGATATTTATAGGTAAACATATTTTAGTTTTCAATTTTCATAATTAGAAGGTTGCTCTTGTGTTTATTTGCTTAGTAAAATCTTCATAAAAATGTTGACCCCTTGAGAATATTGAGATTTGTCAGGTTTTTCTATACTATATTGTATACTGGGACTGGGAGTGAGGGTAGGGGTGATTTAAGTGTCCATAACTGAAGTATTTAAGCATTACAGATTTGTAAGATAAAGGGTTTATTTCATCCGTATGCTTTGATGCAGTCTTGTTGCTACAAGCCACTGAAGCTTGAAACTTCATTACTGTACCTTCTATTCAGAATTACTCAATCTGCAGTGTGGTAGATGGCTATTTGAGTTATTTCCTCCATTCTTGTGATGTGTTGTGATTACCACATGGAACTGCTGAATATTTTTTTTTTTTTTTTTTTGGGGGGGGGGGGACTAGATCAAAAACCGAGTGTCAGTCACTACATTTAAAGTCTAGTCTAAAAGATTCTTAGAATGGCCCAAACTATGTAATATATGATAGAACTGTTAATGTCATTTTGGAAGGAGATCAAAGGAAGGCTTAATTTTGTTGGCTTCCATGCTGGCTATAGTCATCTATGCATGTATCTCCTTTAACAAAGTCTGCCTTGCAGTTTCCTTTATAGCATGATGTTCTCCTCTTTCAATTCATTGTTCAGTTCAACTTTTTGTTGTTGTTTTTCCATCAGTTGTATATTTTGTCGAGTTATTTCCGAGTTATGATTTAAATAAATTAATTTAGTTATGATCTGTTTGCAACATTTGCAGCAACTTAAGATGACCTCACATTTTATTCTTTACTATTAAATTTTGTGGATATTAAAATAAAATTTTGTCCTATACTTGCTATTGATTTTTGCTATTATTTGTGGTGTTTCAATCAGGGAAATATGCTTTTCATTACAAGTGAATTAAATCTAGTCTAAGTTTTTTCAACATCTCACCAGCGTCTTCCACGTTGCACGACCCAGTGAAGTCCCGCGGTATTGGTCGTCAGCGATCAATGAGTACAGAGAGTTGGCCTTCTTGGTAATGACAATAAGTTTAATCTGTTGATCGATCTTCATACCAAGCCAAATCTTTGAGAAGGATGTGTTCCAGTAAGTCGGTAGCTTGGTCTCTTGTAAGTCAAACCCGGTCTCCCCTCCATGAAAGCTGTATTCAGTTTTACTACTCCAGTACTCCGAGTTATAATGAAAGGTGTCCTGACGAAGAATGGAAATGTATTATTATTGTTGTTAATAAATCGCACCGCTTTTAAAAAGTTCATATACGCCTGTTTTAAGTTCATCAGTGCTGTGCTATTAAGCTTAAATCATTTTAGTGAAGTAATGTACGTACTGGAGTATCTCCTATATGATATACACATTACCTTGTTGCCGTCAATCTTCATGACCGGTGTCCATCCTCCATCTCCACATCCAAAGTCTCCCATGTGACAGAGAACGGATTTTAAGTCTACAAGGAGTGTAACCAACTGGCTCACGCTCAATCTGTTGAATGTAAATAAAGATATTAAGATTGCACCTAGATAGGGGAGACAATGATCTTAACCTTACAGTTACTGTGATAAAAAAAACAGACTTGTAGGTGGTAGCTTACTTGTACAGGTCATACAGGTCCTTACAAGACTTAGTAGCTAAAAGAGATAGATGCAACTTAAGAAACTTTCATTGTTTTAATATAGGCAAACATTAGATTTGTTAGGCTCAAAGCCCTAGTTTTCAATGCAAAACAAAAAGCCAGGAGCGTGCATTTACATAACCTAAAACGCGTCTATACACCTTTCGTCTTTTATTCAGTCTCCTGGTGAGGCCACGATCCTTTTGCTTAGCACCAGGTGAATGATGTCTAGAACTTGCACAAAAGCAATTCCACAAATGGCCTCAACATGCATTTTTTTTTGTTCTCAAACGTTTAATCCATGCCCTTAATGACCCAAGCATTATATAAATTAGATCTACCTTTCTCGCAAAATTCTCCAATAAAACCTCTCTCACAAGAGCATTCAAAAGTGTCAGTTTTATAGTTCGTCAGACAGATACCTCCATTTTGAAGCGGCGAAGAGGAGCATAGTGACTAAAAAGACAAAACCTTAATGTTATATATGGTGCAAATAGATTAATAATAATAATTATAATAATAATAATACTACTACTAATAATAATAATAATTTATTTACTTATAACGCGCAAGTATCAATACACATTTTTACCTGCGCGGAACTAAATTCATTAAAAAAACTAAGAGAGTTGTTAAAAAAGACAAAATTTCCTAGGGCTAATCTAAAAGCTAAGGATTGAGAAACCTCCAAGAGTTCACCAAGTTTAAAATGCCATTCTCTAATTAACTTAGTATAAGGCCTTTTGTAAATGATCATAGAAAATCGATTTTAAATTATCCAGGTGACACAAATTAGCACAATGCTAACAAGTAGTCCCACAAAAAAGCCGGCGCTGCCTCCTTTTTTGTGCCATTCTGGGCGAGGGTGACAAAAACAATTTGGAGCTCGGGGAGTGAAGCTTGCACAGAACTATAATACCAGAAGCAGGCTAAAAGCACCAAAAACTTTCTTTATCTCGATGTGGTAGTGATGCGCACTTATGTTTCCTTTGAACTCCGTAGGGTAGACAACAACTCGCACCAAAGATTCTCACTGGCTGCTTTAGAAGCTGCCAGGTTCACAGAAAAGCACACAAAAGATTTCTGATGCATTTAAAGATACAATCAAAGATGTCCCATACTTCCACTGTTTCAACTCTAGACACAATCAGATGGTGAAACTCTTCTGCTACAAAGAGATGATGTGTAATCGATTGTAAGGAAAGATAGCAAATACCCTCTTGAAGCAAAATGATTGATCCTGTTTAAAAAGATGACAAAAGTAGTCAAAGATCGAGTCGAAAGTGCAAGTTGGTTTATACAGCTTATAAAAGTGCTATTTACTGTTTTTTTTTTCTTTTTTTTTTCACATTTCTATTATTCCAAGTCTGCATTAAAGGATTTACCATTGTATTCCATTATTTAACTGCTGTTATCAAGAGTTTCTTCTGGTCATGATCCTGGAGAGCTAAGCTCCTTATAACTTCTCCCTATCTCCCCCACCCACCACCCACCCACTTACACCTATGTTGACTCAGCGGTAATGAAACTTAACTGCCGGCAACGCAGAGCATATAAACTTGTTTACCTCAGTGGGTTAATCGTGAAATCTTGTTATGCCTTAATGACATTTAATCATCATGAATCACGAATTCCAAAATTTTATAGATACGTTTTAGTTTTGTTTTGTTTTCTTCTTCACGTGACGACGTGAATACAACACTGTAAACAAGTTCAGTGAAAAATAAGAAGAAAGGGCAAAATATATAGTAAACTAAATATAAGCCCTATATGATTAAATGCAAAAAAACTGGTATAAAAGGGAAAAGAGTAACACATAACAAGTAAGTAAATAATGTTAAAAGTAATAATAAAGAACAAAATAACACTGGCAAGAGTGCTTTTTAAAATAGTTTACTAGTTGACTCACTACGTATACATCAGGAATGTCATTCCAATAATACCATTTAATAATAGTTGGGCACAATTTTCTTTTTTTCTCTCAGTTGCTAGAAGACTGACACGAAATACGAATTATTAATCGTTTCTATGGCAGGGGGCACAAAGTGCCCGCACTGCTTTCAACTGAAACCTTTCTAATTAAAAAAAAATTCATCAAGGTGTATTCATATACATCTAAATTCGCTTCGAACAACATAACAAGTTTTGAATCAATACAGTACTCGTGCCAACTTTTCACCAGTCCTTTCGCTTGGGGGCGACAAATATTTATGAAATGTAACACCATATATCTTGGTCTCTCGACGTTTTCGACAATATCGAAAGAAACTCTTTGCGGTATTTTTAAAGGAAGGGCAGCGTAGAATTATTTTCTCTAATTCAGCTGCCAAAAGCTATGAATGTAATAGAGCAAAATTTGGCTGTTTTCTCAAAAACAAAGCAAAATAAGATATTGAGCTATGTTTTTGAAAAATAGTGAATAAATTATAGAAACAGCAGAGCTTACCTTGTGTTCAAGTGGCTTCTAGTAGTGAAAACTCAATTTGTAACTGGATCCACTGGATAAGAACATAAAACATGGTTAAAAGGATAGTTTTCAAACTGAACGTAACAAAGTGTTTCAGAGTAGCTGAGATTATTTCCTTGGTTTAAAATTACAAAGCATAAGATGAAATGATTTATTTTTCAAAGTCAGTGCTCAGCGTTCCGTACGCGTAGTAATTTAGCCTTTTGCATTGTTTTCGATCTTTTGACGCATTGTGTAATTGGTGAATTTGTTCCAAACAATCTCAAAGAACCATGTACACAGATTCTGCTGTAAACATTGATTGGTTCAAAATCGTATTTCTTCTTTTTTTTTAAGAACAGAACTAGCACGGACTGTGGGCATATTGTAAAACATGGACTGGATTTGTAAAACATGGATTTGTAAAATATGGTTTTATCAACTCAGTGGATAAAACCAAATTACCTTGTAATACTCCCACCGACGCAGCACCACAGTTTCTTACCCCCTTTGTAAAATATGGATTTGTAAAACATGGACTTGACTGGATTTGTAAAACATGGATTTGTAAAATTTGGATTTCAAAACAAATATATTTTTTTGGAAAAATCTGGTGTCTACACCTTAGGCTAATTTTGTTTGGACTCAGTACCCGCAGGCAAAGAAAGATTTTGTGATGATTACATCTAACTGTTAATTGCTACCGTTTTGTCGAAAAATATTAAACTTTCCCACCCTTTGCAATGCAGGTTCTTCGTTCCTTAACCAATTTTCCTCTTTCCCTTTCAAAAAACGTTATATCCAGGATGCCCGGAAGTGGAAAAAATTTGTTGACCTTTGGCCGAAATAATTTTGCATAATTTAAAGAGAGCGCGAAAGTTTGTATTCCGCAGGTGGAGATGTCGGCGTTTGAGGTTCATCGAACTTACTGAAACTACATTTCCAAGTGCTGTTATTGCTTTTTCATTTTGTTCTAATTTGTCAATTTTTGTACTAAGATGGTCGATAGACAGAAGACGCAGAAAAATGAGCGGAAAACCCAAGCTAAAGAAAATGATTTACAGCAGCGTTTAGGGGCCAAGCGAAGGTTTTTAAGATTCATTCAGCCTGTAGTGTACCCTCAAGAAGGCAATCAGAATGATTACCTCTTCTACCGTACAGTTGATGCCAACTTTATTAAGAAAGTTGAGGTAATGACAAAGTTAGTTAGAAATTTCTAACATGTTCAATTAAGAACCTTGTTTTCCATGAAATGAAATATACGGTAAATTGCATTTATTCATGAACAGCGTAAAAAGGTATTTAGGTCGGGATAATGACAAAGGAAGTGAGGGAGAATAAAAAGGTGACGTACCAATACAAAGCTCAAATAAGGCCGATTCAAACGTCGAACTTTACATGTGTTGAACCTAATAATTAGATTCGGCACACGTAAAGTTCGATGTTTGAATCAATTAGGTTGGGCAAATTTTTATTTGGGTCGACCTGCCGTTGTATTCGGCCGGGCTTGTCGAATACAACGGCAACAGATCGGCAAAAGATCGACTGTAAGCGGTGTTCCGTATGAAAACGAGCGCAGCGGGTTGGAAAGCATGTAGTTTGGTGGCGCCCTATGAGTCATGCTTTTGAGAGAGGAAACCGATGGCAAGAACGAACTGGACGAGGAACTGTGATGTTCCTTTGGGAATAAGCAATCAAATTAAAGTCAAACCAAATTCAAGACTCGTCTTCGGCTGATTAATACTAACTACATCTTCTTGGATTTCTTCTACCCTCCCTGATCGCTCTTGCAAGAAAAGAAAGCTCATTTCCAGGATTTGTCCTTCAACCACATTTTCCGCCATTTTGATCAGCAATAACCGCCGTTTGCAACAGTGTCATGTTCACTTTTGCAATAAAGTTCGATTCAATTAGGTTCGACGTTTGAATCAACTGCCGAACCTAATTATTTGGGTCGACCCCAATCGGTATTAGGCTCGGCACATGTAAAGTTCGACGTTTGTACCGGGCCTAACTTTGTTATTTGTATTATAAAAGGGCACTAAACTGGTATAAGAATGAAACAAATGAACTATTTGGTTTTGTTTGCTTTTTCAAATAGATTTTCTTACAAATCCGTGTTTTTCAAATCCAGTCCAGTCCATGTTTTACCAATCTAGTCCAGTCCATATTTTGCAAAGACATGTTTTGAAAATCCAGTCCATGTTTTACAATTCCAGTCCAAGTTTTAGAAATTGAAGTCAGTCCATGTTTTACAATTTGCTCGAACTGTCGACGAAACCAGATGACGTATACAAGGAGAATTTACATTTTGATGTTCAAAGTCAACAAGTTGTTTTCCTTTTTTCCTTGAGGAATGTTCAAAAAGAAATAGAACATGTTCTCCGTGTTCTTATCGAGTTGTAAAAGCTCTCGAGAAATTTTGGGATAACTTTTACAAGGTGTGAAACACTCACCTGTCGGCTTGTGTTCCTGCCGCCATATCTCACTCTCGCTATCTCATTCCGATGAACAAATTAACGTCAGTTTTCCATGAGTCTGTCCTGTTATCAATTATAAATTTCGTCATAACATTGTCAAAGTAGCTGTGGATCCGCGAGGCGATAGCCAAATGGATCCGCAGACTACTCTGTTATGACTAAATTCATTCAAATTCATGTGTCTCTCCGCTTATTGACAATACAAATTAGCCAATGAGCGCGCGAGAATTTCTACAGTTATCGTAACATTTTTAATTGAAATCAAGAAAACGAAATTTTACTGCATACAATTTAAAAGGTCTGGAGCTATATTTAAGACAAGTTAAAAACAACACTTTGCTAAGAGAGGAACGGTAATAAATAGCAGCTTCTTACTAGACGTTTTAATTTTTCGGCTTATAACATGTATTGGAAATCCTGATGTTGGTTCGGGTAGTAACATGACTAAAATTTAAAAACAGACGTTTTTGTCATTAAAACTAATTGTCAGGCAAACGAAGAAAAGCTATACAAAGAAAGTATATTCTCCAACTGTTTATAAAAAGGTCAGTTCGGATTTTCATGAGAATAAGATGAATCGAATATTAGAAATTTGGTAAAGTACAGTATTTTTAACCGTTTGAAAAAATAAAAGTAAATAAAAACATAACAAACGAATTTACTTTGTTAAGGTAAATTGAAAACCACTGCGAAGTGTAAAATTTTTCAAGTTTTATTTTGGCACAGATACATTTCTGCTTGGTAAGGCTTAGAGGTTAAGTCTGCAAACGAGCCAAGTGGTCCATCATACTGGAGCTAATCCCAGCTTCAGTAGCATGATGCGACTTAAGGCTATCCAAACGAGAAATGTTTCGCGACCAAACATCATCACCAAACATTGTTTGGTCACCAAACATACTGATGTTGCAGTGCATGAGTGGCCAAAAGTTTAAAACACGTTTAATAAAACATAGGTTTGACTCCACAAGCAAAGAACTATGGGCCACAAATTACCCAGCGTATCTAGCTTGAGGAGGCTGGAAGGGGTTTTTGGTTGCTGCAGTGTTTGTGAAACGATGGAAGATTACAAAGAAGGATATTTATTAGTGTGGGCAACCTATGGGTCAACTTGCAACTCTATTGCTGGGCTATACTTTGAGGGTCCATGTGATGTCATATCGGTCACCATGGCAACGCACAAATTCCACAAAAATGTCCACTAAATTTTAGTGTTTGTAAATTATCTGAAAAACTAATTCGATGACCTACCAATTTTTTATTTCTTTGTTAGAAAGTTCCGTAAATTCTTAAACTTTTCAGACAGTGTGGAAAAAAGTTATCTAGTAGAATTAAAAGTATTTAAAGAAAATGCGATTTATGGCTTACAGAAAATTCTACTAGAAAATTTTCCCCCAAAGTCTTATATTTGAAGTGTCATCGTGAATGGTGCGTACATGTAAAATATCAAGATAGGTCACCGAACAAAATTTAGAGCTACAAACAAATATTTTCTGCACATTTTATTTCCGGTTCGGGCGATTTCACGCAAGATTTAACTTCTGGTGTGCTAATTTGGATTCATTCAGCTGACGCGTGTGTCTTAGTAATGGCATGTGTAGATTGCGTGCGCGCGTGCAACTGAAAACCCTTTCGAGCCTCCTTAAGGACGGTGCCTACTAAATAGAAAGGTTTTTGCGCAAGGCTGGGACCCCTGGTTAAAAGTAGATCTTTGCAAGGGCTATTGAAATATACAAAGAAAAATTGGGGTAGTGACGCATTTTTCGAGATAATTAGCCTTGAATCTCAACAAAAATGCTGACATCAGCATTTTACCGAAAACAGAAGGAAAGGGTATTTCTTCGCAGATTTCCTTAGAATTCGCTTTTACATACAGAAAAGCAAACACATTTTTTAAAGATCTTTAAAGTGCATGGCAAATGGTGCCATGAAAACCATTTTTTTTTGTTAATTTGTATAAAGTTTGACAGATTTTATACAAACAAACAAAAATTTGCTGAACGCGGAAAGGCCTAGGTAAGAGTTTAGCGATTTCTAAGCAGCGATTTTCCCAGTAAAATCTCATAAGATAAAAGAGATGAAACGAGGAGACAAAGGTAAACTGTTCATTCTTTTCGTTTCTTTATTTATTCTCCGCCTACTCGTCAAGATTGTGGAGAAGTTGAGTGACATGACTACCATGGCATTTTGCAAAAGAGTTGTGAATTAAGCTTTTTTATATTTCCCCGGTGCTCTAGTATGTCTACACAGTATTTGAAAACTCGTTGCAATGAATCTGAATAAAACTAAGAACTAGATTCGTTTACTTTGGCATGATTACATATATCTTATCAGACGTTTTGTTGATAAGTAGTATCGCTGAGTATTTTTATGAGATGTGCCGTATTTTGGCGAGCCCGTAGGGCGAGTCAAAATACAAACAACGAGTACAAATTCTCAGTGATACTACTCAACAAAACGTCTAATAAGATATTAATTATCCAACACGCCAAATTTTCATGTCCATGCGGGCGCGAATTTCGCGGATATTTATTTACGGGGAATGCGTGACAGAAGTGTGCGCCGGAAGCGGAACAGAATTGGCGCGGAAATTCCAGCTAACCTGAAATTGCTTTTCTTGACTGCTTTCCTCCCTTTGATATATGTAATAAACTTGGATCAATATTCGCCAGCCATTCCAACTCGTCGTTGTCACAAAAATAATTTAATTTGTCCGCTATTTTTTCATAACTTCGTAACTTCAATCCTTTTCGTCGCTTGCATGTTGCGAGAAAACCAGTCTAACTAGTCCTCTGGGGTACAAATACCGCGTGATATTTGTACTCCTTTTGGGCGTTATTTGTACTTTACGAAGTGCAGTTGCATAATAAATTGACATAAATAGCTAAATGGATGAGATATAATACGAGAGATAAATAGACTATCTGTTGGTTTAAAAATGGAAAACTAATGTACCTAGAACTGATCATGATTTTTCGGCTTACGCTATCTTTAAGACCCAGTCTGAACTCTTTTGGTAAGGATAAACTTCGGAGCAAGGCTGAGAGCTGGCCGTTGTTCTGTTCAGTGGTAAGCATTTGTCGCTTTGGTTACTCGTAAAAAACAGCATGACAAAACCTTCATGTGAGAAAATTACTGAATTATAAACATATACCTGAAGTTATGAAAACCGGGTGGGCAAACCTAAACTTTTTGCGTAACTTTTCACAACTTTCACAACTTAGCTTCTTTACTGTGTTGTTCACGGCTGATATCGGGGTTTTTTTATTCTTTTTTTTCAACTTGCTTTCTGGTTAGGGATTTGTTTTCAAGTGGCTGTAGACATAATTAACTCCCCTCCCCACCCGCCCGTCCCGCCCCTATGTTTTTTGTCCCTTCCCACAACTCCCTCTTTAATACAAGTGACACTGAGGTATTTGCGCCTAAAGCTGGTTTCGGTGCCGTTTAGCAGTTTACTTTTAGATATTGTGCAGTGATAATTGTTAAACAGAAATGTCACGTAACTTATTCGTCTGTAATAATCTGTCTGTATTTCCAAAAACGTACCCCAAGATTTAAACGCCTCGATTCGTGTAATTGGTCTTCTTCTTCTTCTTCTTCCGTAAAGAAGTGGGTGGTGGGTGGGGGGATTGGGAGGGATTCCTTAATGGCAGAAGCTTGTAGAGCTTACCTAGTCTAAAATGTTATCTATCTTTTGGTTATTTAGTCCAACTACGATAGCCTTGTGAAGAGCTAGCTCTAGGAGAAAATTGTATCAAGATTATCAGTGACAAGTCAAATTCTCTAGGTATGTTTCTGGAAATACAGACAGATATTAGGCTCAAATGTCACGAAACGGCGTCTTATATGTTGAACATGCGAAATCCTATTGTTTATCGGACTGCGAAAAAAGTTCCTATATAAGCCTTAACCAGTGCAGCGAAAGTGTGTGATTGTGTGATTTCCGCATGGTGTTGACAGGTATGTGATGTCTTGTTTAAGTGCGGTTTCACCAAAATAGTCTGTGCCAGGCATTGATGTTAAGCTTAGTTTATCGTAACTTGGAAAAATCATTTCTAGACTCAGGAAAATTGGATCTAGGTCTAGTTTCAGCGAGCTCTAATGGCATTGAACCATAAGCCACAGTCTTTGTGCAGACAAGGTGACAAGTTGTGCACTATGTTTCATTCAGTTTGTTGTCTATTCCATGCGAAATCCTGTTGTTTATCGGACCGCGAAAAAAGTAGTGTTTTGCTGACTGCATAAGTTCCTATGTAACCCTTAACCAGGCACTCTCTTGACCAGGCACTCAACTTAAAAATTTCTAGACTGAAATGACACCGCTTTGAAACTTCGCCGGAAGTCAGGTTACTAAACGAATGTTCCAAAATTTGCGTCATTTTAAAGTTCGGCTCGTTGGAATGCTTCTAGGGACCATTAACTTACTGCACGGCGTCAGATATAGGACGAATTTTATTGTTTTTAATTGCCAAGTAGTAGAATGAGTCCTTATCTTTGCTAACCCTGTTTTAAAAAATTCAGGCATTACATATTTTCCCCTTTAATTTTCTGCATCTCATCAGGGAGTCACAGTGAATTTGAGCTACCTCGAAATAAAGCTCTTGCAAGAATCTGATACCTTACAAAGGGGATGGTATTATTTACGTAAAATTCTGACGATCATTTCTACAGGTTTCCAAATGAGTCTGCCTTAGAAACCGTTCCACACTATGCCCTTCAGTCAATAGTTTTATTAGGGCGCGTTCGTTTGGGATCAATCCGGAATAAGAATAATTGGAATAATGCGAGTAAGCGTTTGTCTGGGAGCTATTCTCATTCCGGAATACCTAGATTTCCATTCCGGCTATCCTGTTCCCAGGAGCAGAATAGCTGGAATATATTCCGGAGTATATTCTTATTCCGGAATATCCCAAACGAACGCGCCTTAAGTCATGTTCAGTTATAAACTAATAATTTATCATCTCTTGTCTTTTGTTGATGACAGTCACTTTATTTACACTCCCTATTTGGTTAATATAACTTACGGAAATAGAAGTGATGATTATTTTGGCTTGCCTCTGTGGTCATTTGGTCACAATGAAAAGAAACCAACACGCCTTAGAATATGGAGGAACATTGTTTTAAAACTAGTCATTTTTTCCCAAAATAATGGAAGATATTACAGATTATGCTGGAACGTGAGAAAAAGAATAAAACAATAAATGAGCATGTTTGTTTTGAAGGACTAACAGGGTACTGGAGTCCATATGCACAGTGATTAATATAGTAAGTTTCTAGCTAACTAGGATAAAGAAAATTCTCGCGGTGCCGTATTAAGTTCCTTAGCTTTGGCAAATCGATAAAGGCGTATCAATTCCATTCGAATGTCACTTTTCATGATAGCATACACAACAAAGTTAGCAGCAGAATTGCAGTGTACTAGCAGCAAAGAGATAGACGTGACAAGTGGATTTACAGGACAACGCTTAAAATGTGTACAAAACGAAACATAGATTCCAAGGCTGTTACAGACAACATACAATAAAACCATACATCCAAGAACTCTTGCTGAGGAATTTCTCCGTGCTCGGCTATGACATTCTGAGAAAGATGGTACGTGATTGTAAATGACTTGATTCACCCGTGCAGCCACCTGTCTGGTAATTTTTCGAGAAATACACAGAATACGGGCATAAACAGTCAGTAACACCACACAAGAGAAAACAGCAAAGAAAATTTCAATTGTGATAATATAGTATTTGTCGATCGCTTTTCTAAGGTGGCTGTCATACATCCAAAGTAGGCGAGCAAATGTAGCAAGAAATGAGATGGCCCAGGACATGGCTAGTATTAAAATGACTCTTGTAGTTGTCATGAGTGATGTGTATCGCAGAGAATGTACAATGGCGATATATCTGTTTATTGCCATCGCCCACAGGTTTAAAATTGAAGCGTAGAGCAGAAAATTGTAAAACGCAATCTGAATCCGCCAATCGCACCGAAACTGAAACGCACAAGCGAGTCCACTTGCTGTTGTGAACAAACCGATGCAAAAGTCTGCGATTGCCAAGGATAACACGAACCAGTTATTGGTAGTACGTAGGCGCCGTTGGAAAACGATGAAGTAGATGACGAGGCCATTTCCCGCGATTGTTAAAGCGGCGATAATTCCTCTGATGGTCCAGTACCAAATGTCTGTTGGTTCAAGTTGAACAGCCGCCGAACTGCGTGTAGTACCTGTTATGTTGGGCATAAAGATGACTTTTTGTATCGTTAGTTCAGAAAGAATTGTTGCTGCTTTTTCAGTGAAAACCTCCTCGAGTTTGTCCGTACGTTACCTGTGATTTGCCTGGGTAAAGTAGTTGCGTTTCCTTGTACGTTTTGTTCAAGACGGTTGTCTTTCAGTTGCGTTGAACCAAGTAAACCACAAGGTAACTCTATTTCAGAGCTTCTAGATCCTTCTTTTCACTTTGTTAGCTCGGTCCAGTTTTTCAACACGTTTGTCCAACATCTGCCGGATTCAAACTAAACAAAAGACAGAAAATATGCTATACAGACAGTTTCTTTAATTTGAATATACACTACAGTAAATATTTCCTCGTAAATGACACTTCCCATTCATAACAGACACTAGATGTCACTGGAAAAGTTAACAAAAGAATAACAGGATAGCTTGGGGAAATTTTTAACTAACATCCATGTAGAGCAAAAAATCGATTTTCGTTTGGTTTCCGAAATGCCTTTAAAAGGTGTAAAACATTTTAAAGGACATTTTTTTTTTGTCATATTAAAGCATTTAATCTCTCTGCAGTGGTTGTAAGAACGAACATAAATTGTAGAAAGTTCGAAACAAATAATGCCCTTTTGATCGGCATAAAGTCCACATTTTAACTTATTTCCCCTTTCATTAATTATACTTAACTCTGCCTATTCACTAACGTTTATCGACTCGCTCACCATGCAGTTTTTTTTTGCTATGCGTTTCTGGCCCACTCAGTCCGCGAACTAATATCAAACAAGATCATGGTCTCTTGCAACAAAGGAATTTTTAATTACAAAGCTACTATACTTAATGCCTTTCTCCACCTGAAATAGCCAGCGGGTTTATTAAGTGTCATCTATTAATCGTCGAACCTTTACGTCATGTTTACACAATGAGCAGGAGTTGTTCCTGACAAGGCAGCAGGCCCTGGGAACGAACGGACATTTCCCACTCTTCTTTAAGCTTTCGTGACCAAACGTTGCGTGCTTATCAAGCCATTGCCCCGTGATCGATTTCATTCTTCACAAGAATAGCGTGCGGGCACATGACTTTTTAAACCAAGCCTAAAATGACATCGCGACGTCTCCAGGATATTCCCGTCCGACACATTTTCTAGTAGCAGAGCGAGGTTATACCTTTATCCGAAGCCGTTTAACTCAAGTTTCATCTCAAAACTCCGTGATAAGCATCACGTTCACATCGCTTATCCTCGACAATAATGACAGTGTTGTTCAACACGGACACGCAAGCGAATTATGTTACGCCATGGCCCGAAACTCGACCGATTTTGAAGTGTCACTTAAAACCATAGACCGCGTCTTGTCACGATATTCAATAGGTTCTCGTTACGCCAAGTGGAAGTCAAACTTATCGTTACGTTCAAAATCCAGTGACCTTATGAAAAGAGCCCGACTGGCAGAGTTAAAGGCGATACAAGCCCAGAAGGAGGCGAGGCAACGTGCCGAAGAAGAACTCTGATTTATTCAAGAAAAACGACGGCGTGGGGAACAAAGAATTCGTGAACTTGAACAAGAAGTAGAGAGGATTCGCCCAGAAGCCAAGATCGAGCTCGAAGAAGAAACAAAAGATCCCAAGAGTCTAAGCAATCGCCTCCGTGACTTTGATGACCTAAATGACCAGGATCCGTTACTCCCCCGTGAAGCACCCTTAAACATTGCAAACGATCAGGAGTCACCTCATCCGCCCTGTCTCCTCCGCAAACCGCTGGTTTTTTGCCCACGATACGTACGTCAACTGTCCGCGAAACACTCCTTCCGTCACGCAATGAGCAAAATCACCTAGAAAATACTGGAGAGTCCTTTACCGAGTCCTGGATCTGTAACCTTAGTACTTCCCCATGAAGGAAAGTTCATGAAGATCTGAAATCTGAGAAAGAAGGTTCGCCGCCATTCATGAAATGTCTCCCTCGTTTGCCACGCTTCTCTGGTAACCCTCTTGAGTGGCTGCATTTTATGTCAATGTTTAAAAACCTCGTTCACGATATGCCACTGACCGACACCCAACGAATGACCTACCTTCAGCGCGCACTAATCGGAGACGCAAAGAGAGCCATCGGCGGAATGTTAAATCATGGCCATCTTTACAGAAATGCCCTTCTTGAACTGGAAGAGCAGTTTGGTAACGAAGAGACTATTGCCGAAGCCTACCTGCAGACGATCTTCAATCACCCCTAAGTTACTGAGGACGACTTTACTGAGCTTCAGTCGCTATACAACATTTTACAAATCGCGGTTGAAACCCTTAAAGGTCTCGGGTATAAAAGTGATTTGGAAGACACCGATAACGTAAGACGTGCCCTGCACAAGCTGCCTAACTCTTTGAAGGTACGTTAGAGAGAAAAGGGGATGGAAATTAGCCCAAAGGTCCCGTCACTACACAATTGCGACGTCTAGTTACGTGCATGTGTTCGTGCTAAAGCCTCCGTCGCTCAGAAACCGATCTCTAAACAACGTAAGCCCCCCCCCCCCCCGGTCCAGAAGGAAGTGGATGATGACAGGGCTGAACGGACCGCCGCCATTAACAAACCTCATTACGGGCGTGGGAACAACGTCCCTGCTCAATCTGTTCCCAGCGTCACAACATCAAAGACTGCAGTACTTTCAAGGCCCTAAACGTCAACCAACGTGCTCAGTTGGCAAAAGAGAAGAGGCTGTGCTTTCGTTGCCTCAGGCACCCCTCGAATAATGATCACCTGGCCAAATCATGTAATCTTCTAGGACGATGCAGAATAGAACACTGCAACAGACCACATCACCCACTAATTCACGGAGCAGTACCAGTCTTCGTGGGAACATCGCCATTCAAGACTTCAGTGCTTATTCAAGTTTTCCCTATTAATATACAAACACCCAAAGGAGCCTTCAAAACGTATGCCCTCCTCGACTCTGGGAGCCAGGCCTAGCTGATCATAGAAGAATTTGCGGACAAATTTGGCCTTCAGGGTGAAACAAGCGAACTTCACCTCGGCACCGTAAACTCCGCCCACGAAGCCAAGCCTTTCCGAAAAGTCGCCTTTAATGTTGGCGCCATTGGCGGACCAAACGTTAGAGAAATTGCGGTGAAGAAAGCATGGACAATCCCTCGGCTCAACCTCCCTTCGAAGAGAGTTACACAGCCGATGATTGACTCGTGGCTACACCTTAAAGGTCTCGACATTCCTCTGGTAGACTACAGAAACATCACGTTCCTTCTAGGAGCGAACGTTTTAGATGCCATATTGCACACCGAAGTGAGACGTGGAGTTCAAGGCCAACCAGTAGCTGTCAACACCAAAGCCGTGAAAGGGTTCGTTCCACCTGGGCGACTACACATCATCCTAATTCAAGGTGTTCTCACGACAGACGATGTACTTAATCAGCAACTGCAAGACTGGTGGCGCACATATTCTTTCGGAACTAAGTAACACCATGAATCCCTTCGAACTCATGAGGACAAAAGAGCGATAGAGATTCTCGAGAGCACCATCAGACATATTGGAGACCGTTACGAAGCCGGTCTTCTGTGGAAGAAAAAAGACGTGGAGCTGTTCGCTGACGTCGCGGAAAAACGCCTCAAATGTACTAAAAGAACTGTTAAGCGAGACCTCGCTTTAGCAGAAAAGTACAGTGGAATAATAAAGGAGTATGGAGCTAAAGGCTACGCCCGCAAATTAACCCCAGCAGAAGCGGCAATGCCATTCTCGAAACGATGGTTTCTCCCTCACCACCCGGTCCTAAACCCCAACAAGCCAGGAAAAGTTAGAAAGGTTATGGACGCAGCAGCCAAGAAAAACGGAGCCTCCATGAATGACAATCTCCTTATAGGCGCAGACTTTGTAAACAGCCCTATTGGTGTACTCATGCGCTTCCGTGAACAAATAGTGGCTATTGCAGCAGACATAGAAGCCATGTTTCACCACGTCCTGGTGATAGAAGAGGATCAACCCGCACTGAGTTTTTTCTGGCGCGAACTAGGCATTAACCGCGCCCCGGACGTGTATCAAATGCGCGTGCTAATATTTGAAGCCGCCTCTTCACCGTCCACAGCCAATTACGTCCTCCGTAGGACCGCCGAAGATAAGCGTGAGGATCCCGCTTTCTCTCAGAAAACAATAATTGGTGTATCGAAGAATTTCCACATGGACGACTTTCTCAAGTCTGTGAATCACGTCACCACCGCGTCCATGCTGCAGCAAAAAATGACGTCACTTCTCGCTCGTGGAGGTCAATGGATCAGTGAGTGAGTGAGTGAGTGAGGGAGGGAGGGAGGGAGTGAGAGACGTATGTATGTCACACCAATCCAATCAAATTTCTTGGTTTAAAGGCAAATGGTATATGAGAAGATTTGATCCCTATACAGTTCAGAACGGCCACATTTATTCTTGTACAAAAGAGGAGGAAGTATTCATATATTGGGTTTACTTTGGCATTTTCTGTGGGTTAGGTTGAGGATTTAAGTAATGGGCGAGATGATTCTTGTGGTTTGAAACAGTGCGTGAGCTAGTTGTATGCAAATGAACGAGATGTTGTTATTTTTAGTTACACAGGTAACTTGATATTTTTGTTTTTCACAAGGAGTAAATATAAATATACGTCACGCATCATTGATTTTAGTTCTTAGGAAATGTTTTAGGGAGACGGGACTATTTTGATTTGAAAGCGTTCGAACGTTTACAATAGGTACAGGTAACGATTGTTTTGTTGACTGTTGCATGCAAATATAGAGAGGTATTTTTATTTTTTGGTTACAAACGGTAATTTGACACTTTTGTTTTTCGCAAGGAGTAAATTCAATAAGAGCTAACAAATCGGCAGCACCTGTTCCCACGAGATGTTTGCTATTTTTAGTTACAGATGGTAACTTGACACTTTCGTTTTTCACAAGGGGGTAAATTCAATTAGAGCTAACAAATCGTCAGCACCTATTCCCACGAGATGCTTGCTATTTTTAGGTACAAATGCTAACTTGACACTTTTGTTTTTCGTGTCAGGGAAAATTGTTCACACGAGATATTTGCCATTTTTTGTTAGAAATAGTAACTTTTTTGAGATAAAAATTAGCCAAAGAATACGACGTTTCCATCTCGCTGAGATCATTTTCAAGTAAGAAATAAATGAATAGAATTTTGCACATAAGAAGTAAAATCGCACGTGAGAATATAAAAAGCGATAGAAATATGGAAATATGTGCTAACCGTTACAATAGATAAGTGATAAAAACTAAAATACAAAAGGCTAGATAACAATAGGATTAAAATTTTAAAAAAAGAACATAAAAATACTCTGCGCTATAGAAATAATTTTGCGCGAATGGACTCAGGCTGCGTGTTCAAAGTTGGCTTTAGTTCTTTTATGAAAAGCATATCATAAATTAAGCAGTCAAACTTGCTCTGGCACTTCCGTAAGATTTTGAATCTACGAGATATGTTGCTTGAGTCCCCCATTGATGCTTCCACATCTCTTTACGGTGGCCAATTCACATTATTAACTCAGTTGATAAAACCAGATTATCTTGTAATACTCCCACGGACGCAGCACTACACCCCCTTTACTCGTTTCTTGTTTACCGCTGCGACCACTAACGTCTTGCCTTAGTATTTTTTATTCCACAGCTTTCAGACCAGAAGACCGACCACAAGACGATGCTAAGCATGAAGAAAGTCACCAAGGAGCTACGCCAGGAAATCGTAAGTTATCTTTTTCCTTTTCCCCCTATTAGTAAAAATCTAGCTTTCCGTTTGGCCATTCTTATCTTCGCTAAGATCAGGTTTTGTAGTCACATCAAATTCATCGGCCGTTGCCTTCATGCTAAAGTTATTCCTAAGGGTTTTCGCTCCAATTTTCATGCATCTTCTCTTTCTCATTCAATCTTCGCCTAATTCAGTGTGCTCAAAATTCTTTTTCACGCAACATTATGAGGATTACTGTCAGAGCTATGTGCAAAAAACGTGACAGCCTCGACAAACCAATTCTACAATGTCGCTCTGAACTGTCTAAAATCTGTCCAACTATCTTAGTACAACCTACTCGCACCAAAATCCAGGAGGTCAATTCTAAACTTTTTAACCATTTACACCAAATTAGGGCCCATAAACTTGAACAATTAACACCGTAGTTACTATTCCAGAAAATCTTGCACTTTCTGACGCAGAGAAATCCGTCCGTTCTCGGTTAAGCAAGATGATGAAAAATTCCTTCGCCGCGTACAACTTAAAGTCTTTTTCCGTGATAAAGAGGATGATTCTAACACCTCGGACAAAGATATTTTCGAGACAATTCAGACTCGAAAATCGAAGTGGACTCCCCCGGAGGGCCAGTTTGCCTCTTTAGTTTTTTTTTTATCAATAAATGCCGTCATGACATCAATAAACTAAATTTCAATCGTAACACCAATTTTTTCAACCTTTCTTCGGAAGAGAGGGCGGCGCTTAAAAACCTTAGTAAACGCAAAGACATAATTGTCAAGACGGCCGACAAAGGCGGCGCTTTAGTTGTTTGGCGGGCCAACCTCTACCAAAAAGAAGCTTTGCGGCAACTTTCTGACATCTCTTTGTATGCTAAAGTCGATAAAGATCTCACTTCCACTAACCCACAAATTGTCAAGAGCACTATTAATGACCTTATAGTCAAACAAGAATTGCCGGCTACTACTACTAATCTCATCATCACAACTCCTAGAACTTCATGTATTTACTTTTTACCTAAAATTTACAAACCTAACAACCCAGGCCGACCTATTGTCTCTGCATGTAGTTGCCCTACCGAACTCATTTCTAGCTTTTTGGACAAAATTATGGCACCTATTGTCAGATCTTTACCGTCATACGTTAAAGACAGTCAACACGCACTCCAAATTTTTGGCAATTTCAATTTCCTGGCGAAGACAAACTTATTTTCACTATGGATATTACATCTCTTTACATCGTCATTCCTAATGGCGAAGGTCTTCTAGCCCTCAAACATTTTTATGATTTACGTTCTGTTAAGGAACCAAGCTCGGAAACACTGCTCCGCTTGGCTGACCCAGTTTTAACACTAAACTGACGACAGTTATTATGCCGACAGTTATTATAAACAAATCAATGGTGTGGCCATGGGTACCAAAATGGGACCCAGCTACGCCAATCTTTTCGTAGGCTACATTAAACTCCAATTTTTCAATCAATACAACGGCCCCAAACCTGACCTCTACCGTCGCTACATTAGGGAGCTTAAGATACAGAAGTTTTTGGGGCGACGCCGACGTGACAACCCGGGTAGACTGGGTCAGAGGTTGCTGTTTTCGAGCCACAGTTAAAGTTGTTAAGATTTCCATGACGGGCGGCTTCTACGACTTCGTCGAGTTATTTGTTGCACTTTAAAAATAAGAAGGCTTTTTATCGTAGCATGGCTACGTTTGAAGAGTTCCGCCTTCTCCTCGTCCTTTCCAACGACGATAATCTTATTAGCGATACCAAGATTTCTTGCTTTTGTACGAAATGTTTATGTCGAACTGACTCCAATTTCCATATGACGAGTAAAGTCGCTTTGGCTTGGATATTTTACATGAGTGTAGCTGAGTGCAGAGCAGAATTCAGGTTTGACAAGAAGGACCTTCCAGTTCTTGTTCAAGCCTTTTAGATTCCATCATAAATGCCCAAATTTACTTCGACAATTTTGACTTCACTGAAGTACATGTTCCTTCGGTCATTTTGAGCTAAAAGAAACAAAAGATTTCTTGAGTTGGCCGAGACGTCGTGGGATGATTTATGCCAAATGTGATAATGCAATCACTTGAATACAAATGACATAATTGACAGTATATCATAAAAACAAACAAGATCAACTAACGTTTTCACCGCGACGGCAAACCCACTTATCTCACGTCGCGGACGCGAGGGCGACGGCGGGGCCGCATGCGCAGTCAATCTCGCCCCAATCTTAATCGTTCTTCACGTCGCCGTCGCCCCGAAAACGTCTGTATCTTAAGCTTATTGACGACTGTGTCGGCGCCACTTCCTCCACCAGAGAGGAACTCAATCAATTTATAACTACCGTTAATTCGTTTCATCCGGCTCTTAAATATACCTGGGAAATATACTTCTTTAGCATTTCTATATATTAAAGTTTTTGTCGAAGGCAACGGTTTATGCACCAGTGTGCACTACAAACCCACAGATTCTCATAGTTATTTGTTGTATTGTTCTTCACATCCATCACATGTCAAGAATTCCATTCCTTATTCTCAATTTCTTAGACTTCGTCGCCTTTGTAGTGAAATGTGCGAGTTTTTCGACAAACGTTGCTATCCTGCCTCTGTTGTTGAAGCAGACCATCATCGCGCCCAACAAATTGATCGGCAGTCAGCACTACAAACGTCTCAGAAGGAGAATAACAATAGAATTCCATTCGCCCTCTCATTTCACCGACAGAACCACGCAGTTAAATCCATCATTCTAAAAAACTTTAAATTACTTCAAAATGATACCGAAACTGGCAGAATCTTTTCGCAACCGCCATTCATAAATTTCATTCAAGCGCGACAAAAACATAGGTAACTTTTTAGTCAGAAGTGCTTTTCAAACGAGTGAACAACCCGGTACTTTTAAATGTGCACGTGCACGATGCAAAACATGTCCTTTCATTTGCAGCGTTGAGAAATTGTTGGGACCTAAGGATCCATTAAGATCACTGATCATTTTACCTGTACCTCAGCCAATGTCATCTACTGTATAACTTGCACTCTTTGCAAAAAGTTATATATCGGCGAAACAGGTTGACGACTAGGCGACCGATTCCGAGAACATCTCCGCGACGTAGAGAAAGACGACTAAGACGCTTATAAACCGGTCGCTAGACACTTTAATCTGCCTAATTATTCTACGCAACATATGACAGTCTGCGGCCTCTCCCTACATCAAGGAAGCACAAAAAGCCACAAAACTCTAGAACAAAAAATTATTTTTCAGATCGGCACACTTAATCCTCACGGTATCAACGAACACTTTTCATTCAACTAATTTATTCTGTTGTTTTTCACGTTGTCAGGCACCAACCAATAGCGTAGCTCCATATTTCTGTATATAAACCACACACACCCCACAATTTCTCGATTCGCTCCGACAAAGGACTAGCGCCCGAAACGTCAGCTTCCGAATCTCTTTACGGTGGCCAATTCACATTATCAATCATCTTTAGCCCTTTATCGGTAGACTAATCAGCTCGTGGGAATTTTTCGTTAGGTATAATGGCTGTTATGTCAACTTGGACCTATTTCAAGCGAATGGAAAGCAACCGGAAATGGCCTGTTTTTCAGACCTTATATTTTCCATGCCCGTGTTTTATATCGTGAAATCTTAATATCTCTGCAAAGTTCAGCCTTTGGTTTAGTAATATCAAGAACAAATACGACGGTTGAAGCTTTTTTACTAGGAAAAAGAGTTGACTAACCTGGCCACTTCCGGTTAAGTTTTAACAAAGCGTGCCGGTAAAAATCAGCTATTTAATTTCAATTAATACCTTTTTTCTTCTAAGCTATGATTTAAAGACTCTGAAGCTAGATGTAACTGAAAAGACTTGCCGTTAATCAGAAATTTTCATGTGGTTTTATTGGGACCCATCAGATTTTGGTCCGGCAAAGGCACGGTTATAAATTACGCGAAAGTAGTCTTAAAAATTACGGATAATGGAGCGGCTGTGAAAAGGATATATTGTATACCTAACAACCCATCTCTTACTGGTTAATAACAATCTACCATTGCATTTATTTTATTCTAAACTGTAATATTAAGCTTATCATGATGAGTGAATAACAAGCCTGTGACTCCAAGTAATGAAGTGCGAATGAAATCAGGAAATTTAGTAACCCAAGCTTTGTGGTCCCATCCATTTCGTTTTATAATACACCTATTTGTGACTTCTTTTCTGAAGGAAAGCAGCCTAGCAGTCATTCTAACCATAATGCAATCACAATGTCTCCCTTAAGACTACTTGAAAATCGCTTTGAACCTTTTGGAGATTTCAAATACATACAGTCTCTCGAATTGCAGTCTCACTCTACCAGTCTATATGCAAAGTGTCTGGATAAATTCTCTTACTATAATCGCTTACCTGGCTTCAGGGATAGAGGCATGCCCCTTTCCTTTAATACCTTGAAAGTAAAGCAATATTAAAAACCTTAGCTCAGCGATAAATTGGTCCTGAGTGCGTCGTTGCGAGTAATGAAAATTCACGTCGATTCATGCGTACGTGACGAGGTCATGATATCCAACTTGTCTGTAGTTTGCTGGATTCGATTGACTTGGAATTCTGTCCGTTTCTTCTTGTCTAGATTCGTCTCCTTGCTACTTCAAAGAATGATTAGGTATAAAACTGACATGAGAACCTGAAGAACTAATGGATAATGTTATATGTACAGAATATACATTCATACCCAGTCCCCCTATGCAAACGGTCAACGTATTATAAATTATGTCTAAGACGGTCCGTTTTCTCTGCCAAGTCGCTGAATGTCTGACTAAATTGCCAGAAAATATCTCACTACAACACATTTCCTTTCTCTATCGGGATTTTTCCTTTATTGCTTTCTTAGTCAGTACAGATCCATGGTGGCAACCAGACTAAATCAGTGTACTGCATACCAAAAATTGGACAGGGGAGGAGTGGATTTTCCTTCAAAGACTACTGCTTTGATAACTTGGGAAATCCAGTATTTCAGGTTTCTTGGAGCCCTTATGAACTTGTACCTTTATTGGCTACCCAGCTGTAGAATTGCTGGTTTACTGTGATTTCCATAATAAGAAGCGATAATCCTCAGGACGACCAGTACGCTTGTTTCGGTGATATGGAAAAGTCGGCGCTTAAATTGGTTATCGCTGTTCTTCCCAGGATAATGACTGT
>CM042750.1:6238291-6241905 GCA_022496165.2 Catalaphyllia jardinei
CTAATATTTTCTAGCTCGCTGATATGCATAATCCTTTACAAATGTTTGAAGTTAGAATGCAGGACCGACATCACTGAAGAAGTATTCTTTTCATTCCATTCTTATCTGTGTGACTGCACCAAGACATACCCCATGGCTTTGATTACTTTGTTTCCATTATCTCCAGCGAGGGCCCCGTTTCCACACGTGCTGGTGTACCAAACCCGATACTTGAGTCACGCGAATTACAATCATTTTGTTCGTTACCGAGGATACCGATCCTGGCTTTAGCAGATTTAGCATTACTACCATGAACGGCATTGAACCCTTCTTTGTTGCAGTTGAGTTGTAAAGATCAGCGTCTTCCACGTTGTACGACCCAGTGAAGTCCCGCGGTATTGGCCGTCAGCGATCAATGAGTACAGCGAGTTGGCCTGCTCTTTGATGACAATAAAGTTAATCTGTTGATCGATCCAGTAAGTCGGTAACTTGGTCTCTTGTAAGTCAAACCCAGTCCCCCCTCCATGAAGGTTGTATTCAGTTTTACTACTCCAGTACTCCGAGTTATAATGAAAAGTGTCCTGCCAAAAAATGGAAATGTACTATTACTGTTAATAAATGACATCGCATGTTAAAAATGCCATAAACGCCTGTTTTAAGTACACCAATGGGGTGCTATCAAGCTTATATTAAATCTTTTTAGTGAAGTAATGTACTTACTGGACAATCTCTCATCTTGTATGATATACAATTTTCTTTGTTACCATCAATCGTCATGACCGGTGTCCATCCTCCATCTCCACATCCAAAGTCTCCCATGTGACAGAGAACGGAAATTAATTTAGAGTCTACAAGAAGTGTAACCAACTGGCTCACGTTCAATCTGTTGAATGTAAATATAGATATTAAGATTGCACCTGGATATAGATAGGGGAGAGGATGATTTAAACGTTACTGTACGTGATAAAAAAAACAGACTTGTAGAAGGTATACAGGTCCTTGCATGACTTCGCAGCTGAAAGAGACAGATGCAACTTAAGAAACGATTCATAATTTTAATACGCGCAAAATTTAATTTGCCAGACTCTAAGCCCTGGTTTTCAATTCATAACAAAAAGCCATTAGCGTGCATATTCATAACCTAAAACACGTCTATACCACTATACGTCTGTTCAGTCTTGTTCTCAGGTGAGGCCACGATTCCTTTGGTTAGCACCAGAGGAATGGTGCTAGCTATTGCCAGAGAAACCGGAAGATGAGTCAGCACTAATAACAGCAGATGCTCTCTCTTTACGCGTGTTAAGAAAATAGAGCAGTTCTTGATTTCGCCCACCCGAGAAGGCTCTATGGAGGAGATTGATCTATTCAGTTTACACTCTTTATGTCTTAATTTAAGTGCCATCTCTGTTTGCTCCTTTTTAAAAATCTCGTGCTTTTGGGTCTTTTATAGTTTAACTTGATTTAAATTCTGTGTTAAAGAATGATTAGGTATCTGGCCTAGAATATGTCTAGAACTTGCCCAAATTCCACAAATGGCCTCAAAATGCATATTTGTTTGCTCCCAAACGTTTAACCCATGCTCTTTAAATATCCCATGTAGGTATTATTTTAATGATATCTACCTTTCTCGCAACATTTTCCAATAAACCCTTTGTCACAAAAGCATTCAAAAGTGTCAGTTTTATAGTTCGGCAGGCAGATTCCTCCATTTTGACACGGCGAAGAAGAGCAAGGTGACTAAAAAGACACAACATGTTATATAAAAAATCATCTTTTTAAAATATGATGCCATCCTCTTTATAGTTTCACGGTAATTTCTGACATTTCTGTCCAATGGGAAAAGGTGCAGTGAGGTTATCCTTATGTGAATCACCAACCAGTGAGTTAAGGTCAGAGCAAAACACCTGAAACCACATACCCTATTCTTTTCGATAAGTATGTGGGTTCTTAAACGTCCACTGCGAACCATGTAACATTGAAGATGCAATTTTAAGAGACGGAAGATACAGGGGCTCGAACCCTCGACCTCCCGCACACCAGACTGGTTCTCTACCAACTGACCTAACCAGGCGGTTACATTCTTCCTTGCTGCACCCCACTTGCACGTCCTTATTAATATATTCTTGGTGCAAACAGAGTTGATAAAACGACATAAAACTGCCTAGGACTAATCTAAAAGCTAAAAAGGTGACATAATAATTAATTGAGAGACCTCCAAGAGTCCACCTAGCTTAAAATGCCACTTTGCAATTTATTTAGTATAAGGTCGTTTTTAAAATGATGATTCAAATGGTTGACAGGCCAAACATTGGTCAAGATAAGAAGACTATGGCCTTCAAAGCTTTGCTCTAACGAGTACGTTTTGCAAAGACCTCCCTTTTCTGTATGAAAGCAGTGGAGAGTCTTTATAGATCTCTCTTAGTAGAGGCTGATTTTCTATTAAGATTAGGCACAGATGGGCGATATTCTGTAACAAACGGCTAAATCTTTTTGCGCGTTTTTTGTTTATTTTGTAGAGCCGACATTCTTTCGCTAAATATTATTTCTGAGAGTGTATTTTCTATCTGCGTGTAGTGTATAGTGTATAGGCTTGTTACGTCCATTGACACTAATATTGTGCCCTTTGCGACCTTCGTTTTCTCTATAAAGTTTAGGAAATCTGTTGTGTTTTTAAGGTATGATTCCTGAGCTTTAGCAATAGGCTGAAGGAGGTAATCAACAAATGATGAGATTCGTTCTGTTGGGCTCTCACAGCCAGGTATGATTGGTCTTCCGACGGGGTTTGGTTTGTGAATCTTTGTAAGGGTATAGAAAACTGCAATTCCTGGTGGGTGGCAGAAATCATAAAACGGAGCCACTTCAAGCCGCTCATTTGGAAAAGATATATCGATGATGTCTTTTCTCTATGGAACATAAACAAAGAGGGAATAAACTCATTTATAGGCCTAGCAAATAACTATCATCCGACCATAAAATTCACGGCTGAAATTTCAGATAGTGAAATAACTGTCATGGATACATCTATATATAATGGCGATTTAAAAAAAGAATCCATTCTCGACGTGCGAACGCACTTCAAACCGACAGAAAATTTCCAATATACACATTTCACCTCCAGCCACCCTCCAGGCGTCAGGAAAGGCTTTATCAAAGGCGAAGCCTTAAGACTTCTGAGAACCAACTCTTCAAAAGCTACATTTGAAGAAAACATTACACAGTTCAAATGCAGATTACGCGACAGAGGTTATCCAGATAACCTCATAGAAAATACACTCTCAGAAACTATATTTAGCGAAAGAATGTCGGCTTCTGTTTAACAAAACGAACAAAAATGACAACACAATGTAATTTTAAAAGTAACTTTTAAAAGTAACATTTTATTAAAAATTGAAAAGTGAATCTTTCGTTTTGCACATTTATCGAGGATGAACATAACACTTTGCCAACATCAATTTCAAAGATATGTCCAGGATTGAATGCTACTGAGATTCTTGCCGGTTATGACAAGCATCACAATTTGCAATGTTTGTCATGGGAAACATGAATCTCATTACTGTTTGAACCTAGACACAAGGATACTTTTATAAAATATTAAAATTAAGCTTGACAGTGAGGCCTAAAGCACACAAAGAAAA
>CM042750.1:6251905-6272394 GCA_022496165.2 Catalaphyllia jardinei
GACCCGTAGCCCTTTCGAACTACGGGTCTAATTGTTAAATAGCCGAAAGCTTATGATTGTTTTTAACCTTTTTTAGCCAGAGAACGTTTTTATAATTTAAACATGTCTTATCCTGGTTACAGTTCTATTTTTACTAATATATATTATATTTAGCTCGTGTTTGGGCTCGCACGCTTCAGGAAAAAAGGAATATACATATTATATTTGGCACATTGTATTGAGCTTGTGTTTGGGCTCGCACTCTTTAAGAACGAAGAATACACACTGCGTTTAGCGCTTTTGGGCTCGCACACTGGCATACCAATCGACTGTCTATATTTTCACTGGTACCATTGGTACCAATGGTACCAATCGACAAGTAGTTTCTGCTCGGCTCTGAAGTGTTAATATATGTGGCTTAAAAATAGTATACCAATCGACTAACTAATTTTGCAATGGAATCGATTTGAACCAATGGCACCAATCGACAAAGTGCTTACTCGCGGCTCTCGGGTAGTAATTAGATGCCGTTTACAAATGTTATACCAATAGACTGAGGAGCTTTGCATTCGTACCAATGGTACGAATCGTAAGGCTTCTTTGACGAATAGTGATTTTTTACCAATGGTACCATTGGTGAGGGTTTCTTGACGATTGGTATTTCTTTGTGTATATTGGACATGTCTGAAAATTTGGTCTTCATTAAAATAAAATCAGTCACAATATTTTGGCTTAAGTTTCATGCGTGTTCATAATACATTCTTCCCGGAGATTCCACAAACAGACTAATTGCATCCAGTTTATGAATTTCGCAAAACTAAAATGTTTCTTATCTTATATAGTTCTGAACAATAACCTGGCTTTCATGCTAAATTTAACATCTTTATTGAATGTTATTTACAGATAGTTTTTAAGGTTTCATGCATTCGAGGTGGTTTCATAAAATCCGAACGTGAGTTGAATAAATGAAATATTACATTCATTTGCCTTAGACGGTTGTGTTGTTTTGCTCAGGGACCTCTAGGAAGGAATAGAAAAATGTGTCAAGGAGACTTTTAAGTAATGGTCCAGATAAGAACTATAGCATTTTCTATTGATCTGCGGCAATACGCTTTCTCCACATGGAAACGGTTGTGTTTTTAGACGAAGAATTAATCAATCGATGGAAAGCAGGTTTATGAAATAAAATGTATTTAAACTCTATTTTGAAAGGTAGTTTCCTTTGTGGGAAAACATTTTAACCAATCACAACAGTCGTAAACAAAGACAATAAAAGCCTCCAATTTTCCTATGTTCCCCACATAGGATTACTGTGGTATTTAGACTCGGAAGAGATTTTGTCGAAAGGAAAATAGTTGAAAAATTAAAGGTGAATAAAGATCCAGTTACCTCAAGTTTTGGTAGATTTTGCTGATTGAGCCAATCAGAAGTATGATATAACAATAGCAATGTTGTGCAAAAGTTAGCACCTTTCTGCATTCCTTGCCGCGTGTGCTTTCCTTCTTACATGGACCGTTACTTAAGACCTTGACGATAGTTCCCACTGAAGAAAAAAACAGATACAAGGGTTCATGGCACAATTTGCGCTGGCAATAATCTGGGAAGCAAACCAAAAGCGCACGGTACCACAAGAAGGGTCCCACCCAAAAGTGCAAAGAAAAGCCGTTAAAACACTGATAGGCAACCAGCATATTGCAAACACTGAGACAATAGCAATAGCCATCGTTAACACGTTTCTTTGCCTTTTAGCCCGTAGGTTTTTAGTGTTGACCGTTTGCTCGGCTGGAACCTGCTGTGTCTTGAACTTGAAATTAAAAGAATGATTGAGTAAAGCATGGCCATCAATGCAAAAGGGATCGATAGCTCGATTATAGCCAGTACTATAACGTAAACGTACAATATATAAAAAAAAATTGTTCCAAGGGACCTCACATGCCAGCTTTTCTTGATACTCAACAAATTCATAGACAAAGTAATGTGAGAACTGGGTAGTTATGGCGGGGATCCAAGTAGCAAGAATCAAGAAAGAACCCAACTTTGGGCCAATTATTGGTGGACGGAGGGATAATACCACAGCTCCAAATCGATCCAATGCTATCAGAACCAGGCTCTGGATAGACACAGCTACTGAGACAACTGTTGCGAAGGAGATCATTTTACATAAAATGTGGCCAAGAATACCACGTATCAGCCAGGAGCCGGCGTTAAGCTCTGTCAGAGCCCAAGGAAAGGCGAAAACCGAAAACATCAAATCAGAAATAGCCATGTTAACGATGAAATAGTTGATAGTTTTTCTCATGGTTTTCATCTTGTAGACAATTATTTCTACGAAAGAACTTCCAACAAGCGAGGCAACAAGAATAATGCTGTAAGCAACGGTACCTCCGATATTTACTTCTTTCATGCCATCGGGACTGAGACAGTTGCCGCCGAAACCGCATTATTGACATTGGAGTAGGGAAATTGACACGGATGTTATAATTGTTGAAAGGAATTCTGTTGCAAAGTCAATAAGAAATATTAATTCCGCAAAAGGATAATGGACTTTTTCACAAATGCGGACTAATTGACCAATATGAAAAGCAATCTACCTCACTGTTGATCATTTCGAGCAACGAAAGTGCTGCCATTGTTAAAATTTAGAGAAGTTGTCCTCATTCAAGTTTGCGAACAGTTTTTTTTTTTTAGCGTTCTACATGCTGTCAAAGCTTGCAGAAAGAGCAACACATAGAGAGGCGAAAACATCAATGGGAAAAGATTATCTTCATTTGACTCAACTGGGGCGCCCTTTATATTTTTCAATGTCTTGACTATTGTTTAAACTATTTATTCTGATTCAACTTCACTTAATTGATTTAAATTCTATTTCCTGAAGTTAAATACATATCAAACCTTCGCAATAATCTTGTTGAACAATAAACAAACAAGAAGACTTGGACTTTTATTACAGTTCTCAATTCTTTGCATTAGTGTCTATCAATTAACTTGCGTAGATCATTTTAAACTGATCTTTCTTTTGTTGAACTTTTTTACTTTAAGAAAAAAATCTTGTCAGCATAGAACAAGGGAAATGTGTAAGGAAATGTGACATTTGCAAGGTTGTTGGCCGAGTGTACACTCGGCAAGGGATTACCCTTTTCACTCTTACAAGCACATAACGCTTAATTAAAGTAAGTTAGAAATCTTCATGTTTCTCCTCTGATCTACAGTCCGGATTATCCCAATATATCAGGACAGCCGTGATTCGCATTTCAACCAATGAGAATTCGTGTTACGATTCAAGTGCCAAATTTCATAACAAAGCGATATTTCCTATATGGCGGGCGAAGGTCGGGCGAATCGTGATCTTTTGATCTGTCCATTATTTTTACTCGAACGGGAAGGTATATAATTGTGGCCTTGTATATTTTGTATTAATCAAAGTAGGATTTCAAAGGCAACTCTGTTTTTGGTTCATTGAAAGCGTCTTGAAAGAGTTAGAAGAAATCTAGTAATTGGCTTGATCGAATCACCAGCGAGATTTCTAATAGACTTCTTTAAAGAATTCTGGCATCGGTAAGTAGTTTATTTCTGTTTTTGTTCCTGAATTAGTGGAATCACATACCCTTTCATACTGAACTGCGCGTTGTTCGCGTTGTTCGATCGATCGAGAATTGCAAGTTTTATTGTTGCGTTGGTCGATTTCAACTGTTAGAGAGGCCTCATATTCAAAGAGAGTTAACAGAATATCGGCGTTGTTTACAGCCGTGGAATTTGGCATGATGAAACCAGCAAAAAATATGAACAGCTCGATGAAAAATACGCAAATACTAGAAAATAACGTGTACTCTTTACTAACCTTGAGATATGACCACAAAATCGCGTCTACATCGCTAAAACCAGAAAACTAAAGGATTAGAATACAGTTTGTGTTCTCTCACTTCCAAAATGACTGCGTATTATCCTTCTCGACGTTTCGTCGAAAAAACTCCCGGATAATGCCGGAGAAGCTCTATCTTCTTTTTCTGCATAAAAGTCCGCCATTTTCCTTGCTAACAATAGCTTCATTACGTCATATCCGTCCTAATATATCGGGATAATCCGGACTGATCTATGTCCCACTGTTTTCGAGGTTGGCCATAAACTAACAAAGAACAAATCTTTGTCCTTAGCTTACCGTAGGAACCTCGTAACTATAACCTCAGTTTCTATGAGGTTTAGCTGAGAGTAGAAATTTCCTTTTACACCCACAAAAAGCAAATATATTATATATAATCAAACACGCTTGTTACGATTGCTTTTCTTTGAGCCACGAGTTGTCGATCACAAAGTCGGTGCAAGTTTAAGTGTGCATATTATTTCAAAGTTGTTTTAGGAGTTGGTTTGCTGAATATTATTAAACACCTTGACTAGTATTTCATGGATAAATTATTTGAGATGAAATTTCTATCGAGACCAAACATTGTTCTTGGATCACTTTTGATTGATCTATTAATCTGAGTCTCTAACTATATTGAGGTGTCACACCTAGAAAAGGTTTAAAACGCTGTTTTGTTTCAAAGTTCCTACAGCGTTATCGTCCGGGTGAGGAAAGTCTTGAAAATAAATATTGTTGGTAACTGCTCTGTTTGAGATCCGATTTTCGGTTTTGTCTGTGTCAAGATAATCGTTGTGAGGTACCCCCTAGTTGTTGAAACATGCTAAGAGGCGTTTATTCTAAGTTCGTGCACCATCTTTTTAGAGTTGGTTTTTGAAAATAGTTTGCATTGTAGGATAAGCATTGAGTAGAATCCCACTTAAGCTAAGATATATTTTATTGTGTAAATATTGTCCCCGTCCGTCCCTCCGTTCTTCCTTCCTTCCTTCCTTCCTTCCCTCCTTCCTTTCATTCATTCATTCATTCAGTCAGTCTATAATTCAAATGTATGCAAATGTATCACTTTCCAACTTTACGAATCTTAAACAATATTTTTCTAGATGAGATATTGTATATTTTATTGGCTTTTTATTCTACACGATTGTTATCTTTTATTTTGTAGTAGTTTTTATTATTATCATGTAGTAGTCATTAATTACGCAGGGCTCCTATTGATACCAGCCTAGTGCTGAAAGGGCAACCTGCCTAAATAAAGATTACTTTGACTTTGACTTTGACTTTGACTTTGACTTTGTCAGTCAGTCAGTCAGTCAGCCAGCCAGCCAGTCAGTCAGTCAATTTTGTGGTTTAGAGGTGATGTTCAGCAATGTGATTGTCGGCATCGCCGATTCTTGTTGCTCGTGTACCATGATGTTCATTCAATCCTGTGATTCAGAGGTTATTTTTTCTTTCCTTCACTATTTTGTTTTCTTCTTGGAGTGATGTTTACACCTTTGCGAGCCTTTGGTATGTATAGCTTATTTAGCGTAAAAGAAGGAGTGTGGTTACATAAAATGTATGAAATTAAAAAAGGAATAAAAAATTAAAATACAGTATCACCATTACAAATAAATGTTTAATCCTGCGCGACGACTAAGCAGGTAAATTTTGAAAGAAGGGTACGATATTATTGTCGACACTGCAGCATCAGAGTCTACAGAGTCTAATTTTCAATTATGCTTGTTACATAATCTACCTGGACGACTTGATTACGTGCAATATATTGATTTTGGAAAACTGATACTTTCCTTATCTTGAATAGTTCTGGACGACAATCTGACTTTTCTGCTCATTTCAACATCTTTATTGTGCACTATTTACAGCTACTTTTTCAGGTTTCCTACATTCAAGGTGCCTTTGCTAAACTCAGAAAGTGAGTTGACTAAGTCAGTTATTAACTTCATTTGGCTTTGATTGATATATTGTTTTCTACCCCGAACTCTAGGAAGAGATGGCGAAGTTTGCCTTAAACTTAAATAATGACCATGAAAACGAAGTGTCCAAGAGACTTTTAAGACCTTGACGATAGTTTCCACTGAAGATAAAACATATGCAAGGGTTCATGGCACAATTTGCATGAGCAATAATCCGGACAACAAACCAATGCCACACTATGGCACATGAAGGCGAACTAGTGTGGTCCATCCCAAAGGTCGAAAGAAGCGTTAAAACACTGATAGGCAACCAGCATATTACAAACAATGAAACAATAGCAATGGCCATCTTTAACACGTTGCTTTGCCTTTTTGCCCGTAGGTTTTCATTGTTGACCGTTTGCACGCCTGCAACCTTCTGTGTCTTGAGCTTAAAAAGAATGATTGAGTAAAGAATGGTTATCAACGCAAAAGGTATGTATAACTCTATTATAGACAGCACCATAATGTAAATTTGCAATATATAATATGAAGACTCGTCAAATAGTTCATTCCAATGGATCTCACATGCCAGCTTTTCTTGATACTCAACAAATTCATAGACAAAGTATATTGGGAACTGGGTCGTTATGGCGAAGATCCAAGTAGCAAGAATCAAGAAAGGACACAACTTTGGACCGATTAGTGGTGAACGGAGGGGAAATACCACAGCTCCAAATCGATCCACTGCTATCAAAACCAGACTCTGGATAGACACAGCAATGGAGACAACTGTTGCAAATGAGATCATTTTACATAAAATGTGGCCAAGAGTGCCACTTATCAGCCAGGAGCCGGCGTTAAGCTCTGTCAGAGCCCATGGAAAGGCGAAAACTGAAAACAGCAGATCAGACATGGCCATGTTTACAATAAAAAAGTTGATAGTATTTCTCATGGTTTTCATCTTGTAGACGATTCTTCCTACCAAAGAATTTCCAGCAAGCGAGGCAACAAAAATTATGCTGTAAGCAACGGTACTCCCGATGTTTACTGCTTTCAGACTATCCGGACTGAGACAGTTCGACGTTTTGTTCATGTTACCCTCATACATAATCGAATTGAGTTTTTTTCTTTAGAAACTGGGGGACAAATTCCATTCAAAATTGAAATACAACGGGGTTAGAGCACTGGACATAGTTGGTAGCAGCTGCTCAACAGGGGCGTCAAACAGTATGATGAAATAGACTGTTTTGCACTTATATGGTTTTTCGACGCCCTATTTATTTCCGCCTACATAGCGTTATTGACGCTGGAAGAAAGAAATTGTCACGAAAGTTATAACTACTAAAAGGAAAATGGTTGCAAAGTCAATTAAAAAAATATTAATTTAGACTGTGAACAGAAGAACAATGGACTTATTCTCTTTCTTTTTTTATTTCAAATGCAGTCCAGTGTCTTGAAGGTTTGCTTATAAGTTTATTTTTTGAGGGCGTTTTCTATTCTGTTAAATTACAGTAAAACACCGAGAAGCGATAACATCTTAGGGAAAGAAAGACCATTTGACTTGACCTGGGAGCCCTAATTTTTCTCGGCGAAGCCACTACAGCTATTACTTAATGTTTGCACTTTTCGCTTTGTAATCTACAAGTAAAAAGAGACCGCAGGAAACTATTGTGCAACCATCATTTTTTTTAAATTCAAATTTACTTATTTGATTTCAATTCTATTTCCTGCATAATTGCATACATATCAAGCCATGCCAGTTCATTTCGCAATAATCTTGATGAACAATAACAAACGAGAAAGAGACGCTTAATAGAACAATCTTCGATTCTTTGCATTAGAGTCTGTCAATTAACTTCCGTGGATCATGTCCAAATGACCTTCTTTGTTGAAATTTTACTTTTGAATAAAAAAAAAAACTCACCATACAACGAGGTAAGTTTGTAAGGAAGGTTATTAGCTGAGTTGCACCCGGAAAGTGATCAGCCTTTTCACTCATGTAAACGCATGACGCTCCATTTCAGTAATTTAAGGATGATAGTTATTAACTTTGATTTATGTCCCGCCCTTTTCGAGGTTAGCCATAAATCAAAAAGGAACCAAGTTCGTCTTTGCGAAAAAATTAATTCTGGTTGCCAAGCTCGGTCCGTAGCTTACAGTTTGACCTCGTTTTCTGTAGTAAGAACTTCCTTTTCTAACACAAAGGCATAGTTTTTAGAGGGAAATGGTAATGAAGTCCGGCAAACATCAAAGGGTCATCAAAGGAGAAAGCAAAGAGCGAAGATTTATGTTGGAAGATCCATGACCGTGAATCTTTAGTTTAGCACTCACACACTGTGTATGAATTACGTAACCAGCACGTTTCTCTTGGCTAGTTCCCCAGTATGGAGTAAACATCTATTGTGTTTTTTGCACGGTCAAGGCCAAAAAATCGAACCAAAACCTACAACGAAAAAATCTGTCGGGTTTCAGAACTATTCCCCTCTATTAACTATGCCAAAAGCAAATATATTATCATCGTACGATTGCATTTTTTGAGCAATGATTGGTTGATCACAAATTCATTAAAAGTTGATTATTCAACGATGGTTTACGAGCTGGCTGCTCTCGAGTAGTTTAAGGCCAGCTGGGTCAAATGCTTTTACCGGTAAAAATATTTTTTTAGTTATATTTTTGAAGGTATAAATGGCTATGGAACCAGATTTAGCACACTGTTAGGTTTTAACGTCCTGGCCCCGGTTGTTCAAAGGCTGGATAACGCTATCCACCGGATAAATCGCTCTCCAGCGGATAAGTGTCGACAAAGCAAACCACCCTATCCATTGGATAGTGATTTATCCGGTGGATAGCGTTATCCACCTTTCGAACAACTGGGGCCTGAAGATTTTAAAATGGTACTATTGACAGGTCACGTGACATGTCACGTGACGTTTAGCGGAAAATAGCCATTTTTTTGAGGAATTGGTGGCGGTTTTTATTAATATCATCTCGAGAAAACGGGTTATTGATGCAGGTCAATTATTTTCATCCTTTCACGTTTAGAATGACCGTCCCTCTTTTCACAGAAAAATTTTGTAGGGTGAAAGGTCGTCTTTTTAAAAAAAATTTGACCTTTGATCATTTATATCTTCTAAAAACGAAATCAAGGAAAATCATTCCAAACGTAGCAAAGTAGATAATTTGCATCAAAAACGCTCATTCATTGATCAATAGAAAGATGAACTGTCACGTGGTCAGGATAATATGTTAAGGCAAGGCAGGACGTCGAGTTGTATAATCAGGGAAATGTTCAGTTTGATAAAACAGATATAACAAGAGATATAGCTGTCCAACCATATTTCTACTTTATATTCCTGACCCAGGCCTTAAACTGTTTGAGGGATATTAGTGTTATATTCCAGAAAATTTAGAAGAGTTTGAATATTGTCTTTTGGCTATAGTATCTGAGATAAAAGTTCTAACGCTACCAGGCATGGATCTTTGATTACTTGCATTTGTTTAATTAATGCGTGCCTCTACGTACCTACATTGAAATGTCACATCTAGAAAAGGTTTTAGAAGAAAAAGCTGCTTTGTTTCAGAGATCGCATCACGTGATCGTCCTGGAGAGAATAGTTCTGAAAACAACTGTCGGTGATGGGTGACGTTTCGACAACCTGAGAGGAAATCGTCTCAGAGTCAGTTGGCTGTAATGTTTGTCATATGAATGTTGTGCCGCGTAGCACTATGAACACAAATGATGTAACAGAGAATTAACTCTGAAGTGTAAATTTGTACCCTTACTTTCTCTTTGCCGCGATTCACCATCTAAATCGACCCCGACTTTCTCTGCCCGACCTCGTAGCTCAGTCGGCAGAGTAACGGTAGATCTATTCCGGAGGTCGTGGGTTCGATTCCCACCGAGGTCAAAAATATTTTTTCTTTACCTCGTGTGGTTCCCTGATTCCCTTTACTAGGGCTAACACCCAGTGGGTTATTCATGGCCCAAATTAGCACTAAATTTACACTTCAGAGTTAATGTTTGTCAGTTGATTGTGTAATAAGTTTGGTCTTTTCAAAGGAATTGGTCAGTTTAGTTGTGATGATATCGACTTAAAGACTCGTGTACAGTTTGTCAATAGTTACTTGTTGGCTTTAGCCTCGATCCGTCTCAGTGCTGTTGTAGTCGAATTAAGTTGGTTGGTTTATAGAGGTCCGTTTGTTTGTATGTCGTGAATAGGCCGATTGTAAGGTGCCGCTAATTGTTGAAATGTAGTAAAGGCGTTTGTTCTAAGTTACATGTAGTGTAAAAGCTTTCCATAGTTAGTCGTTCAAAATAGCTTAGTACTTTAGGTTAGCATAGAGTAGATCGGGTCCAAAACAATTGTGTGTTCTTTCGGTTTATTTTTAGCAATGCGATTGTTAGCATCGCCGTTTCTTGTTGCTCGTTTATGCTTGGTCAATCGCCAGTCAAGGTGCCTGTCAGTCTCGCCAATGTCAATGTAGGATAACTGACAGTTGCACGGAAGACGACCACACTGTACGAACTGATGATGGATTATTTATAAAGAACATAAAATTTTAAGTTAAATTTAAAGAATGGCGAGCTCAAATTACCTTCATGTTAAGTGTTGAAATATCTGTAAGTAACAGTAAAGTTACACGTATTCAAAGATCCCAGACGATACAGGCGGAATTAAATCTAATGTCAGAATTTATCAGATTTATGATGAATGACATATGATTGTATTAAGTAGCTAGTTCCAGCTATCCTTACCACTTCTTTAGAGTTCTTTTCCCCAATTCCACATAGTACGTAGTAATAATAACTTCCTTATGGAAAATGAGCTGCCCACATTCAATTGCAATCAGAGTGAAAAATATAAACGCTTTATAGATAAAAAAAAATGATTAGATCAAACAATCTACACTTCTCTCCAAAGCACGATAAAAGCAACCTTAGAAGTTGCAGATTAAGTTCGGCAAGCCCTGCAGCCCCCCAGTAAGACCATGGTTTATTTCTAACTACTGGTGGATATATCGTAACAGGTCCCCCTGCCAATTTATACTACTACATATTCAATCAAAAACGTATTTAATACTTTAGAAGGTGTTTCTACGAAGATTCCTTGCTTTATCGTTGCATTTAATCCTAACTAATGCATTGGATCTGCTTTGCTAGATACGCCTACCAATTTACTAGAACTTCAAACAAGTTCTTACCACTTTAAAGGTTTATAAAATGCTTTTGAAGCTGTGCCTTGGAAGATTTGTTGTTATCATTGAACAAGTGCATATCTAAATGTCCTCGATGTGTTTTTCCTCATTATGCTATGGGTATCTGCCTCGTTTCCAGAAGGAAGGATGTGTTCCATTAGGTCTCTAACTTGGTCTCTTGTAGCTTTAACCCAGTCATGCCTCTTGCAAGATTGCAGTTGCCCTTGCTGCTCCAAAGGTTAAATTCATAACTGGAAAAAATTAAAATGTTGATATGAGGAGATCGTTGACTTTGCAGCAAGACAATATGCTGTAAATTCTCTGAAGGGTTTAGGACAAACAACTCAAATTTAGTGAACGAGTGAATAAATGAAAAAAGAGAGCAATTTATCAACATTTTAGAAGTCTTTTTAAATACTAAACTAGTAAGCAGCAATCTGGAAACTGAGGTTTGTAACGCCTTGTGTTACTATTTCACAGCTAGACCTCCTCCCTTTGGTAAATCCAGCAAAATCGTTATGTTTTGGGTGGAAATAGCCACTAGCATGACTTAAACAAAGGGGATTTTGTCTTGTTTGCCTTCGATAGTTATGTTAGATGATAGGGGTCGAATAATAACTTTTTAAGCAAGCAAGCAAGCAAAAAGCAAGATTATAGTGTATTGCCCAAACACAACAACCAACAACAACAACAACAACAACAACAACAAAGTGAACTTTGACAGCTATTAAATCCGAGTCCTGAGCATTAGCTTGCTGCATTTAAAACATGCAATGTAGTATGTGTAGCAGGCTTTAATGCTTATGACATTAGAATTACATGTATACAGTAATTAGTTTATTGTGCGTGAACATGTCAATTATTTGCTAGCAAATAATTGACTAGTGATGTTGCCATGCGGCAAAATATCTTGTTGTAATAATTAACTTTGTTGCTCTCGGTTCTTAGCATTTTCGTTTATTTTTAGTAATTTAAATAATACTATTGATTATTATCACATGTTAATAATAATTTTGTAAAAAGACTTTGCAAATAGAGAGATCCTGAAGTGATATAATATAGTTATCTGGTCTATCTTACGTAATGTATTGTAAGTAGTTAACTGTAATTACCGTAATGTAAGTAATTTATTACAGGTATTGTAAGTAGGTTATTGTAAGTATGTACTGTAAGAGTTGATTTAAAAATAAGAAAAATTAGCAGCTAAAAGACATACCAGAGGAATTAATTAGCCTACTACATTATCTACTTATTAAGGTGTATATTTTATAGCAACACTTAGGGAAAATGTTCGGATCAAGTGGCATGTATATTCCACCTTCCATCAAGCCTTCCCATCGTGCGCTGTATGCAAGTTGCATAGATTGTGTTGGTCAAGCACATGACAATTTTTTAAAAAATGTTATGCAATGCTTTCTCGTGGTGTACTATGAAATATCCCGCTTGCCACTTGTATTTCCTCGATAAAAAGCCCTTTTAAATTTCAAGTGACTATTGGGATATTCTAAGGTGGACCGCTCAGAAGTGTTGCATAACTAGTATATCTACTGCGTCACGTAAAATCCTCGGATTAAATTAAGCTATCCCATACTAAAGCGCACGAAAACTATATTTTTCTCAACCCACGAATTAAACTAGAAATTTCTTCGTTCTCCTTCTGATATTTCATTCTTGACACATATAAATAATCTACCCCTTACTACATAACCTGCATATAGCAAAGGGTGATTTCTTCTGGTCTTTAAAATTGGACTCTGTACGTAAAATATATTTTCTCTCGTTATTTTATATATGCTTAGAAAAATATAATAATGCAACCTATGTCTAACTGAAAACTCTGTATTATCACCGCTCAAAATGCCTCTCTCTTAAACAAGAAATCCGAGCTAGCAACGAAATACCGAAACAGAACAAATTCTTCGTGGCAACCAATCAGGAGAAGCGTCGTTCCAACCGTTCCTGAATTTTGAAACATTTATAACTGATATCTTCTTATAGACAACTCTCTGTCTGATGATCGCCTAGAGGGTGAAACGGAGTAACTAGTAATACTTTCCGTCCTATATTTTTAATAATATTTATAAATATATATAGAGATTATTCCATAATAAATATTTCCATTGCAATGAAGAATACCCACATGTCTTTCAGAGTGAAGACACTGATCTTAAATTATTGTGTTTTTTAACTTTGCCCATGCTAATCGATAACAGATTAAATTCACGTTATAATTCCACGCCAGTGTGGGATACCACTTATAGATCCTAGTTTGCTTCATTCTTAAAAGCTCTCCGAGTCTACATTTCTTACAAGCTATTTTTTCTATGTAGTAATTCTGAGTTTGTAGTTCTGTTTATTTTATATACTTTGCGTGCATATTTTTTAGACGTCGAGTAGTGTAGTTCAGTGTTCTACTGTACTGTGATATAACGATGCACATTGACGTCCAACACAGAATAGTAAATGTTCAGATGTTCTAATGTTCTGTTCTATATTTTGGATTTAGTTAAATATGAGGTGAAAAAAAAAATCATTATCCTGGTGGGTTCCCCAACCTTGCCCCAGGGCATTTCAGTCCTAGCTTCTTAAGGGAAAGTCCTGGGAACAAGGTTGGGGTTTCACGACAGCCCAAAAATCTCTCCTTGAAGAGCTGTCATATCGACTGAAATTTTTATAAACATGGTATCATTTCGAATAAATCCACCTTGCCTTAGCTCTGACTGGGAAATAAACGTCGGACAGCCCGATGCTATGTTCATGTCTGATGCAGGCCTTTTGAAACTTGAGCTGTGAGGTTCAGGGCGAAATGCATCATACGTGTCTCTGATCCTGTCTTGGTCAATTAGTCTAAAATGTACCTTTTGGACGAATGGCCAGGGCAATAAGGCGTCATATTCACCTCTCATAATCACAAAAAACATTGACATGTGAGTCCCTTTGCCAATACCATCCCCATTTGGGTACAGACGGGCACAAACTTTGTATCCAAATCGTCCAACGTAGAATGGAGGGCTATAAATCGATAGCGTTTTGCCAGAGACGGCCTCCTGAAATCGTCGACTGTAATGGTTGATTTTCCAAATGTAGGTCCCATTGTACGAGGTAGCTTCCAGCATCTGTATCTGCATGTCTTGTTCAGAGAGTTGAATTTCATGTAAAGCCATTTGATGCTCTGCTCTGTCCAATCGACGCTCGCACTCACGAGATGAAGAAGAGTTGAAACTGAAATCATGGCCATTTGGTGTCGCGGCTGATATCTTCAGATGGGCCAGTTCACTTTGCAAAATTTTTACTTTGTCTTCATGTCTTTTTATTGTGTTCACAATTTCATCCATCTGAGAAGAGACTACATCTGCGTTGGCACCACTTGGAGTCACTGGAGTTTCCAAGCCACGAAAAAGGTTTTCGATGTCCTTCTTTTGGTCAAGTACTGTCTTTTCCACAATGGATATTGTTGTGTCCTGCGTTTGTATGTTCTCTCTGACAGTCGCCAGTTCCTCGAATTGACTTCGAATTTGTTGCTCCAAAGTCCTTTTCTCGTTTTCAAGACGAGAGACTTTCTCTTCCATCTCATTGTTCTTCTTGTTTTGCTCGTGAGTTGAGTACTTTATCATATCCAGATGGGACTCAATACTGGATCTGGTGTGCTGACGAAGGTCTTCTGCATTTCCCTGTAAAGATTCATCAGAATTGTTATAATAAGAAAATTGATATCATTTGGTTCCGCTTTACATTCCTGCAATGCAGGAAGTCAATTGGCATTAAGTGTCTGCTTTTGACAGCAAAAGAACATGCACAGTCAGTCAGTCAGTAATGGTTTTACTATGCACTGTGCCCAAGTTTTCAGCAGCCCCACTGCAGTCTTCGGGGGGTATCAAGTTAGATCATTTCTTGTTTTATGATCTTAAGTTATTTATCAAAGGAATACTTTAATGTATCATAGAATGGCAGCCAACCGTTGGTTAACATCATATTGTATCAGTGCCAAGTTTCTTCAAGACATTTTAAGTAAGGCCCTAAGCACAATTTAGAGACGGAATTAAAGCAGTCTCCCAATAGTTAGCTTTACAAAGGCAAATATATATAAAAAATAAACAATAAACTCACCTTAAACTCACAGCCATGACAACTGAAAGGACACAGATGTTCTGCTTTTGGGCAATCTGTGGTCACGTGCTCCTCCATCATGCCACGTGGTATATCTCCTTTGCCACAGTCTAGGATGCATCTGATGGGAAACTTGAGACAGACCTCCAAATGATCCTAAAAACATTATACAAATTTATTAGCCTAAGCATTTTTTAGGATATTATTTTCTCTCTTGGCTGTATGCGGCATTTCGATTTGTAAATCCTCAATAGTTAGGTATATTGTATGCTGTCGTTGTTTTGGTAGTATGAAGTGACGCGGGAATATTACTACTTCCAGTAGATGGGTGCTTGTCCATAGCAAGTTTACCATCCCCGATTAGCCTTTCACTTCTTAGAGTGCGGAAGTAAGTAAAGACAATGGAGTGCAGCCTTCTTTAACACAGACACGTGCACTGACCCAGACCTGAGCTCGAACACGACCATGTATCAAAAGATTAGTATTCTGTTGCCCGGGAAATCATTAAGTAAGCACAAGGAGGTGTATGGTGTATGCATTCATGGAATCTTGGCGTTTCGTTAGCTAGGTTTAAGAATAAAGGGATGGCTCTTCGGGGAGGAGTTAAACTCTGTTGATATAAATTACCGGCTGCACTAGTCCTTTCTATAACTCAACCTCTTAAATATATACTGTTTTATTATCAAAACATTTTCGTACCTTCAAGTTGCTTTGACGAACCTCCCCACCACAGTATGTGCAGGCAACAGCCCTGTTTACACAGTCATTTTCTCTGTGACGTTTGAGATGTCTTCTTTCCATGGTTTCACCACAAGCTGCACACTGTGCGTCACCATATTGGCAACTTTCCTCGTGTCCCTGCCGGAATAAACAATGATGTTAACAATTGGGCGACCAGTGACTATTTTTTCTTGTTTTTGTATTTTTATAAACGGTCATATACATTTACCCATGCATCAGATATATCTCCACTTTATAGGCAGTCTCACTTTGCAGCTAGTCGCGCCGAAGTCAAGCCGAAGTCAAGCAATTCTTCATTGCGCGTAGCGTGACTTCTCCATATCTGTAGTTACAGCGTTACACTACACGAACTTTAGGACCCCCCTCTTATAGAGTGATTTACGAGGGACTGGTGAAATGAAACTAAATCGAATATTCCGTTGTGGCAAGAGACCCTCATTGTCTCTTGGTTGTGGTTAAATCCAGCTGATAATCACACAAACTTAAAGCACACCTCACAGAACAGTAAATACCCGAACCCTAAAGTTTGTATGTCTAGCTCTTAATCGTCCTTCTGCGCGCTTTTTTCACGGCTCATCGTCCTTAGAAAGGCCAGATAAACTGCAAAGCAGTGAACGAAAATCCTGCTTTATTGAACGTCGGATCTCACAGGAGATCTGATCAGCCAAACTGGAAAAGTAAAACGATGATAAGTGAAGGACTACTATAAGGCTGAATTTGAACCTGTAGAACAATATGTCCCAGGTGCAACATAGCGAGGTCTCTACTGTGCCCGCCGACGTGGTGCTTCTAGTAATTTGAACTTCCGTTTGTTTCCTTTTAATAGACCCTTCTCCAAAATGGCGGCCGAAAATTCAAATGAGTTAAAATTAGCTAAAACATAAAACGTATACCACCACTAGAAAGAACACCTTTACGTTTGTAAAACTGCAAAGTTTCAGCATTTGAGGTATCATATCAGCTGAGAAAAAGGGTAAGTTGAAAATTGGAAAATTTACAGACGTTTGTATGACTGGGGGTATGCATTATACCCCCAGTCATACAAACGTCTCTAAATTTTTCAATTTTCAACTTGCATTTTCTTAGCTGATATTACACTTGAAATGCTGAAACTTTGCAGGGTTACAAAACTAAAGGTGTTCTTTCTAGTGCTGGTATACGTTTTTAACTTTGACTTATTTGAAATTTCGGTCGCCATTTTGGAGAAGGGTCTATTGTCTTATTTATAAATTAGTAGCTTTAGTCATTCTTATGTTTTAATTAATGAGGGACCCACTGTAATTGGTTATGCTGTAGTGGTCTCCCTGCGTAATGATTTTTCTTTTTTTATGTATTCATGTATAAAGATTGTAGTTAGGCGAAGCTAAATAAACAAATAAATAAATTTCACTGCTTGACAGCAAGCCGATGGACAATTGGAGCTTTGTTTAGGCCGCCTCAAAATAGTAATTTCATGTTCCAAGGAAGTAAAACGATGATAAACCAAAGACTAATTGCACGGTATTTAAAACAATATTTCGGTTGGCCATACCAGCTTTCCCAGGCTTAGATGTTACTAAAATATAATGATGAAATTACAATATAATATAGTGGTAGATGTCGTGACATATATTTCGAAACTAAAAGAAGTTTTTTTTTCCTTTACAAGAAAGCATTTATGTGCTATGTGATGACTTTTTTTAGTGACCTGTGATCGAATGTTCTCGAGGGCTAAGCTAACCTGATAACTCAACTAAGCTTTCTCACGAGTAATACTGACGTTGACCTCGTCAATAGTTTCTTAAAAAGCAGCGGGAAAGGGAGTTCCCTTAAAAGGTTGTTAAGTATAATTTTAAGTAGGAATCAATGCAATTATGTTAAATTACTAAATACCTTTAAGTGTCTGAGTTCTCCCTTCCAATCACAACTTCGTTCCTTATACCGACAGAAACACTGAAGATTAAGTACTTCTCTCTCACAGCATTTGTCCCGGAAGGATTCCTCTTGCGAAATCGGTTCTCCATCGATTGGGCATTTAGGATTTCCCAGCCTGAACAACGTCAGGAAGTAAACAACGAAAATTCGTTTATTACCGGAAACAATTGAAGTTACTTATTAGTTTCATTACTGGGATCCCTTGACCGGGATACAGTTATAATCGTGCAAAGCCGGCTTGCTATATATATATTCTCTGTCTGCGTTCATTCATGGCGTTAATCATAAAGGAAAAGAGAAATTTCGAGACTTACCCAAAAAGACCACCAAAACAGTGTTTACAGAATCGATGCCCGCACGATGTCTGCCAGGGTTCACTGAAAACGTTCTTGCAGATTGGGCATTCAAGTCGCTCGTCTAGTCTGTTGACGAATTTTATCAGAGAAGTGGACTTAAAATCGGCTGCAACAACCATAGAGTATTCGCTTATCACAGAATTGTTTTCTCGGACCAGGTTCAATGTGACTTGACGTGAACTTAGTATAAGTATATATGATGTGTCTCTACGTGACTCTGTCACTGATCAATGCATTTACGTCACATAATAAGGAAACTATTTTGTGACAGTGCTGACGTAGAAAGCGTATTCTGCAATAACATTCCGGACATACTGCGCTCAAAACAAGAACTATAAGGGAATTAGGCTAATACATCTTACTATTACCCTGAATCTTACTACAAGTCGTTCCTAAAAAAAAAGAGAATATATGGTTAGTTGATAAGGAGATGAGCTAGCTGAATAATACCTCAACCAGTGGGTCACTCGATTTACTACAACGGGCTCAACAAAAAACAGCGGTTTCTAGAGGAATGATGACGTCACAAAGTCGGATTTCGCAACAGATGGAAATAACAAATGTTAACTTAAGCTGTTGCTAGGGTCGGTAAGTTCTCTTTTTAGAGCCTACTTTAATCCAGTTTAATCTGGTTTACAGACAAGACGTACATAGCTAAGAGGTTGACGTAATCTGTAAAGTTGAAGGAAATACCTGACAGTTGCAAGTATAGATCGCGATCTGCTTCTACATACTACGAGCAAGATCGTGGCTGCTGTAAACCCGGTGTAAAGAACACCATTCTTATTAGTTTATAGCTATGTCATTAACGAATCCGTCCATCCACCAGAAAAATGGAACTCGCTTGGGACAAAAAACAACAAAACACGAACGCCTGGCATTCCGCTAGACGCTCTTTAGGCTCGTCACACGTTTGACAGCGTTCAAGGCTTGCCCAATCCTAAATTATGTCCCCCAGCAGTTCCTTGTTCTGGCACTCCTTCTCCGGTGCCGCCTCCCGAGAAATCGCTTTCATTAAAAACAGTCAGAACATATTTTGTCTTATGCCCATGACTAGAAATTAGCGTCGATGACACTGAGGTAATGTTTCCATTTATGCTCACAGGTTTGAGAGCAATCTTATTTAACGAAAACTTTCGTTCTTCAATGCAACCGATGTTTCAGTTTTGTTTTACAAATAATACACCTGGATATTTTACATCTACTAATATTTTAATTGTCAGATATACAATACAATGCCCACAAATATGATGTGTTAGTTTTTATTCGGGCCTATCATGAGTTCCAGTTGAACAATTTAAGCTGAAATTCTCCTCCAGTGTCTGATTACCACTGTTGTCGCTGGTTTTACGGTCCTCTTCTCTCTTTCTCGACTTTCCCTACTACAGATCTATGCTGATAAAGCGAAATCTTCAAAACACTTGAATGGCAATTAACAAATATGCAAGGGTATTGTTTTATGTATTGCACAATTAATAATACAATGACCTTTGCGTGCAAGAATTTTCCCTCAGGATTCGATTTCCTTGCAGTTTCGAATTTTGTCACGACTAGACCTGAACACCGGTTGCACCCGGATCAGTAGACTGTAGGCTAAATATAGAAAAAAAACACTGATCAAAACTTAAATCAAATAGAAATGGTATCAACAGGACTCTCACGTTGCCATTTTTGGTGCTGCCCGACACAAGACCAGTAGCGAGCATTACAAGTAGATAATGCCTAGAACAGTCATGAAATAAGGCGTCTATATCCCTGCGGAAAGCAGTCGAGCAAAAACCGCTAACTAACCCTTTCCGTAGGCGAAAGAAAATTTATGTTATGTACTTAATCAGCTGTAAGTCGTTGTCTCATCTTATAGCAAGAATCTGAGTGACTTGTTATACTAATGACCAGTCATCCGTCTACTTTGAAGAAAGTGTCATCTCATTCAAGTAATAACACTTGATAACCAACTAAGAAGCGGATATCCAGTTACGTCTTTCTTTAAGGTCAGCTCAGAAAAATCAAATATTAAACAGCCGCGAGGGCTAAAAACCACTCATTTGAATACTATGCTTTCAATTTCCTTTTGTTTTCATTTACTGTTGCGATACCCGTTTTGTTCATTTTTGATTTATTTATGCGATGACGACAACGACATTTATCCCGTTGACACTGATAATGATTTCACTAAAAGGGAATTATTTTCATGGCCTTTTCCTTTCTATTAAGGTGTTCATTCGGTTTAGCGATCGAAACTGCTTTCAAAAGGTAAAGAGGTCTTTCATTTGCAGTTCCCCGATATCTCTGTATCATCGGAACAATCTGTTCATATTTTTCTTTTACGTCGTCTCTGATTCGAGAAGAAGATACGTCGCTGGCACGAAGCAATGAAGTACCACAATCAACATTTCGAGAACTACTATATTCTGATAATCTTACATGTGCAGTTTCGACCCTGCA
>CM042750.1:6279579-6292896 GCA_022496165.2 Catalaphyllia jardinei
CTTGACTTGAGGATATTAATTTCGGCTATAAATAGAGAATGATTGAGGTCTCTTGTTAAAAGGAAAATACTTTTCTGGAGTTAGGGTACAGCGCTAGACGAACACAAATTTAAGCGAGATGGATCTCCTTCTTTGAGTTCGCTTTTCTAATAATGCACTATTTGATGGTAAAATGAGCGCCAGTCCTCTTTTATCTCCCCCCCCCCCTCCCCCCTCACCCCATAGAAGGGGGTGAACAATAGATAAAATAACATTAAAGATACTTTAAATTCCAAAATACAATTTCACACATGAGTTCCTCTCGCAAAGATTTGGAAAACGATCTAACCAATCGGTGTTCGTCTATTATCAAAGCAGTCTTAGGCGGGAGTCGCGTTTAAAGACATTTGATCATATGTCGAGGCCATAGCAGGACCTGGCCAAAACACGAAACAAAAATTAATCCAATTAAGTATGACCCACGTAGGTCGCGCACGGTAGACATCGCTGACTTCTTTTTGCTGCTTTCGTGCAGGCATATTTCAATTTCATCGAATTTTTTAATCGTTGCTTACGCTCTTCAAAACATTCGAAGGAGGAGAGTGATCACGATGACATTTTTCAAAAGACGTAGACGAAGGATTCACAAAAGGCTTTGGCGTTTACCTTGCCCTGTGAACTCAAGGTTTGAAGTTCATTTCTACGATCCTACTTGACCAGATGATTACTTCAAGTAACAGCTTCATGTGGGAAAACCAACCTTCTAAGTACTCTTGGAATTGATGAGAATGATACGGAAAGTTTCCGTTTACCATACTTCTGTAGTGTGCAGCAGATTGCAAAATAGAACGAGTCTGTAAAACACGAGTTTTGTCCAAAAGAGGTGTCGATTGATGGTTTTGACAGAAGCTTTTGTTTTATGGCCTTCTGACTAGATATGACCAGCTCTGAGGCAGGACATCGGTCCGTTTGATCTTATGTTCTCCGCGGCTCGTATGTCCGCTGTTTCGACATAAGGGTCGCGCTTGTCTTAGAGAGGCGATGACACATTTTATGCCTATCCAAACACCGATGTCTTTGAACGCGACCCCTACCTTATTTAAATGCGAAGTTAGATATAGGCACAGTAATCTCCCCAGTTATCAGTTTAAGTGCCTATGGAATCAAATTTTAGCTCCCCTTTTTATTCCAGAAAATTAAAATCTATGTTGCACTGATTCATAATTTTCGAATTTAAGCTTTGTTCCGGCGCACAAAATAATTTTTCTATCCCTCCGAAGTTGGCAAAAAATGCAATTGTCGTTTTCCAGGGCCTGGGACTAGTGACGTCATAAGGTGTGTGAAGTTTCGAGTCAGTGTATTTCCTAACAAATGTAGCCCTCACTGAGCCGTTTTTTGGCGGTTTTATTCAGTGAAAGAAGTCCTCAGATGATGAATTATCCAGTAACACATCATGTTTGTGTGATGCTGAGTCGCTGCAGTTAGCGGTAGAAGGGGAAGGCTCTTTTAATTCGATCGTTTGGCGCTATTGAGTCGAGTCGTGGAAGAAGGAGACGTGACGGAGGAAGACGAGGACGACGAAGATGGTATACGCTTTGCTACCGCAGAATGTCGTTTCGGAACCCTGCCAATGTTCTACAGTCGACCGTAGAACATCGGCAGGGGTCCACAATTTTAGATCCTCATGAATCTCGTCATGCATAGGAAGATTCCACTAGACTGTAATCCGTTGAGGGAATATCAAACAAGTTTAAGCTAGGGTTTTACACAGCGGCCGATTTTGTCAACGCTTGACTCGTTTTCTTCTTTTTCTGCAACGGCGAGCTAATGCACTCTGCACCCAACGGTAGTTGGGTAGTTTTGGCGTGCCCATAAACAAAATGCTACCTTTATACGTTCTTTTGTACTAGGAGAGCCGTCTCACACGTCGGGAGTAAATGGGAAGCATGTCTTAAAAGCCGAAAATACTTTTGCGCACTTTCTTCTAGACGAGTTTGTTCAGTTCTTGTTGGCTTTTTGCTTTGCTTCTTGTTTAGCCGCTGTGCGACCACCTTTCCAATTAACTTCATTGTCTGTTTTTAAACCTTGAACACCTGGCATGGCTGAGGCTGTAATCACATCTCTAAAGAGAGTGGGACCTACGTCTTTGATTGTTTTCCAAGCGGTGCCTGTTAAACCTTACGTTCCACAGAAGGTTGAAATTGTATAAGCCCACTACCGATCATACTTGCTTGAAATGAAACGTGACTGTGGTAATACCTCGTCCAAATGTAGTCAGAGTTCCTGACGACACTGACAACCTGTACTTCAATAATGTCTAACAACTTTTTACGTGGCGGTATATATTGGAGATGAACTGGTTCAAAGTATTAGCTTCCTTTCCCTTCTCTTTTATAATTTACTTCGCCAATAGAATCAGTAATTTGATCTCCCAACACGCTACTACCTTCTACACCCGAGTACAGAAATAACGAACGGCAGGCATTGCCAAAGAAGTGTTTAAACGCATAGTTAAGGTTCGAGAAACGCCATTTTACATCTTAACTCAGTCGTATGTAATCCGTTAATTCACAGAAATGATACAGAAGGCTGATTTGTAGAGGGAACTTGCACCTTGACTGTTTCCATTCCATCTTGTTTTAATATCTGTTGTAAACGGTCTAAGATAACCGTGTGGTTCCATTACAACATTGGGACCTAATCTAATAGCTACTTGGGATTAGAATTGTATTATTTTTTTACAAGCCACCCCATTTGTATCATATCCAAGACCAAAATCGTGTTTTTCGACCTTACTACTATCGAGTACCACATCTTGGCCTTCTACTCTCATTTCTGGATAATAGGTCTTGTCGGTGTCCGTATTTCCATATTGTCTGTTGTCCCTATACCATCTTTAACATATATTTTCTTTTTAAAATGATGAAACACGTTGTTCAAAAACTCAGTGCCTGTCAACATATTAATGTCTACATGCTCGTTGATATCGCTAAGAAGAAACGAGACCTCTAAATAATGTTTACTCAAATGATTGGTGTTTGCGTTGTACCAGGTCATGTGCACCAAAGGCAAACTGTCCGTTAATCAACTAGGTAACGCAATCTTGCGATCTTGAACCGAGATACTGGCCAAAGCTACTCTCCAGTTAACCCTCCAGTCGTAGAAGTGTTGGTAAACTGACTTTGAAATTATTGCTGCTGTTGTTAGGACAATCGGCTAAACTACTATTGCTCGGGAGGGTGAGGATAAAGTCGTTTTTTATTTTTGAAATGAAATGTCACGGTCGTTACGCCTTGTCCAAACTTGACTAAATTTCCTGTTGCTTCAGCGACTTGTAGTTGTATAATGTCCACCGTTTCTTTACGCAGCAGTATATAATGGACATGGGACGGTTCAAAATAATAGCTTCCTTTCCTCCGCGTCGGTACTCGTTGTCACGAATAAAATCAGTGATTTGATCTCCCAATACATTAATAGCTCCTACGTCCGAGTAAACATACAAGGAGCGTGTACTGTGTTCAGATACATTATTAAAGGCCAGGTTTGGACCTAATTTGATAGCAAATTGAGGGTTTTGGTAGTCGGGGTCACCTTCAAACCAACCCATTTCTTAAGCTAGCGTTTTGTGTATCCACGTGGCAGGGTATTTAAACCGTTTAATCCTATGTCTGCCAGAGCCATCTTGGAGGTATCAAGAATAATTTCTTTGTCTCGAACGATAAACTCTGGGTAAAAGCTTTATTATTGCAACCAATTAACCATCCAAAACAATCTTTTTGGAGAATAATAAGAGGTGACAGTAAATAATATCACATCGCTTGTCAACCAAGAAGGTAAGGCGTTCTTAGGATCTAGAACCGAGATACTTGCCAAGGCTACTTTTTAGTTTCTCTCCTCCAAACGGATCAGTTTTGGTAATCTGACTTTAAAACTATTGTTTGTATTCTGCAGAAACTCTTGTAAACTGCCATGACTGGGTAGAGTTAAATAAAAATCGTCTTTCATCGTTTGTTAATTGACCTTTCTCGATCCAGCGGTTATATTTCTGAGGCCAGCCCTGCCACTGTACCAAGGCGTTCAGTATTGTTCAGTTTGACAATCTTTTCAATGCGAAAGATATCCTCACTTTTTGTACATCATGCTCGTAAAACGTTCCTTCTAACGGTGTCCAATCCCATTCTTCCAGTTTGTAAGTAAGGTACTGAAACTACACGGCTTCTCGAACGACAGACACTTCCTCAGTCCACCCTGATAAGTAGCCTTTTTTAACAATCTGAATTGTTTTGTTTAAACCTACGCGATCGCCTACTTTCAAGGTGGGTTTTTCCTTTTTTTTATCTTTGTACAAATTCTTATACACATGGGGGCTGTTTGCTTCTGTGACTTGATTAGGCGCCATTTTAGTACTTCGGTGATAAGAACGATTACACCCTTTGGCCAATGATTGTAACACAGGTGCAAAGTTCAAGGTATTGTTGGTCGTAAAATGACATTACATGCGCTGTTTGAGCATGGGATGGAATCTTTCCACAACGCTCGCTTTGGTATCCCCGCTGGTCGAAAAATGATGAATGTCATAACGTTTGAGTAAATTTTCAAAGGTTTTATTATAATTGTTTTTTCTTGCCATCTGTTTGTAACGCTCAAGCTAGACAATGATTGGTTTTTGCTTACATTTGTTGCTAACTTGCTATTGCCAAATATTTACTGACATGTAAAACACTGTGGAACAAAGAAACATCGAGTCTTTACTGCAATAAGAACTTTTCAAGAAAGGATGATATGCACAAGCATATGAAGAAGAAACACGGGGACCGTGCTTTAAAAAAGAAAGGTGGAAGACGCAGAAGTAATAGGGACGAAATATTTAAGATGAAACTAATTTTTGATCTTATTCGAGAAAAAATTGGTTCCTCCAACAATCAATATCATAGGTTAGACCTAGTGTGACTTGTTTTAGGTTCAAACTCAGTTTTTCAGAATCGCCTTGAGTCAGCAACACTGGGTTGGTAATCACTTTGGCTTCTATCATACGTTGGGCTAGCTGCTCTCCAAAGATCACGGGTTGTAATAACGCTTGTAAAGCTTGTTTTTAATTTCTTCCTTTAACAGAAGAGATCAGGGTGGTAGGATACAGCTGAGTCGAGCCAGCAGGTTGGGCGTGTCGCAGGGCTTACATTTGAAACAATAGTTCTCAGGATTGCACTGGATACGGTACCACCGCTGGTCAAACAGATAAACGTACTCATTATATTTCATTATTTACAGTATCGTGCTTCCCCAATCTGGTCTGCGTCGCAGCAACATGGTTTCGTGTAGACATACTTTGTTGTCTTAGTTGTAACTACTAATTAATTGTCGTAGTTGTAACAAGTGGTCGTCAAATAGAAATAAATCCACGTGTCTGTGCTCGTGCAAGTGATTGTCAAACGGCTCTACTTCAATGTTGGTGTGGGTTACAGTGAGGTCTTTGACTTGGTTCGAGTTGGTGTAAATGTTCATGTTGTAGTTTTTCTTATTGGAGCAAGAGACTATGATCTAAGAGAACTCATCCTCCATACATGGGCCTCTTCTCTTTTTCAATCTAATTTTAGCGCGTGGTCAAGCTGTGAGGCTATTTTAGGAAAGACACCTGATTGGCCAATTTTAAAGACGCAATAACATTGAGGTTTAATTTTAACAGTCAATCAATTACGCAAAAACCTTGTGGCCGGGAATTCTCGAAGCGCATTTCGTAAAACAGAGGGAAATCAATTCTGTCTAGCGCATTGAAAGAGCTTTCCAAAGAGATCTTTTTCTATTTAGACCGTTTACTACTGTACTTTTCGAGAAACGACTTAAGAGCGTGTTATGAATGCAATTCTTGTCAGCAGCTAGAGCGCCTAATGTGAACCAGTCATGCAGAGAAATGACAAGATTAGTTTCCGACGTAACAATCACGATAAACACATAGAAGATAATTTTCCTGACCAGCAGTTTTAAAAGGCTTTCCAGATAGGTCTCCTTCAGGGTCTCTACGGATCCACACGATGTTTTAAAATTACTTCGTTCCAGAGAAGCACCTTTTTCGGCGCGGACATCCCAAAAACTCTGGTAAATATTAAAAGCAATTTCCAAATTAAATATGCAAACATTTGCACCGGGATTTTCGGACCGAAAGTTCTAACAACCGGGAACAAGTATTGAGCTGTCCCGCGCTTTGAATAACCTTTCCAAAGAGATGTTCTTCGATTTAATCCGTTCAGTACTTTTCGAGGAACGGCTTTCGAGCGTGTTTATTGGAATGCAATTCTAGTCAGCAGTAAATATGACACAGCACTTCCGATATTAAATAAACAAAGATCTGCACCGGTTTTTGTGGAGTGGAAGTTCTAACAAACGCGAAACAAATATTTTAGCTGTCGTGCGCTTTAAAATACCTTTCGAAAGAGATGCTTTTCGCTTAAATCCATTTGGTGCCATTGTACATCAAGATGTAAGTGAATTTCCACTCACTTCAACACGAAATGTTATGTGAACAGTAGTTAGGAGAATTTGGTGGAGTATTTAAAAGCTGTAGAGGAAAAAAACCCACCCCTACTATACCAAGAATGCTCCAGAAAAGTTCAAGTGTAAATGTGATTTCTCTATGATTCTAGCCATGTCAAAGTCTGAAAATAACCCTAGCCGACTGTATCTTAAATGTCCCAAGCGAACTTGTAAACTCTTCCAGTGGATCAATGAACCACCCAGAGGTCTAGCCTTTAAATTACTTATCCCAGAAATAAGACAGTTGAAGAACTTGTTACATGTTTCTTACATCAATAAAAAAAGTTAAAAATAACAATATTGTGTGGTTTACTGTTCCATAGCTAAATCAAAATACGGAATATCTTAAATTTTAAACAAATATTTCTTGATGAGGAACGGCTGTCGTGGACATAAAAAAACGAAACCTAATTTGACGTATACATGCATATAATTCGAACTGTGTATTAAAACGAAAAAAACATACCTTTAGTAACGAAACATGGCATGGTGAGTTACAGAAAAAGGACAAATTACACTGGAATGGATATACAACGTCGGCCTTTCGACAAATTTTTCGTGTCTTGAAAACGCAATCAAATCTCTTAGCATCACATAATATGTAAACTAATTTACCGGATTAATAAGAAAAGGCACATAGGTCCAGGAGGGCGCCATTAGACGATGAGTATTGAAGGGTCTCCCTATGTCACGGTAAAACCAAAACGCTTCATCTACGCGCGTGTAATTGTCCTCTTCTGCAAAAAAAATACAAATAATAAAGTCGATCAGTTTCGTACCAGGTGTCTTGCCCGAAAAGCAATACATTTAGTTGCGAGATTCTAATACTGTTTTCAAACGGATTGTGATGAAACAAAATCGATAACGAACTGACTCCACTAATCTATAAACAGCCCAAGACAGTGGCTAAAAAAAATGCTAAACACTTTGCCGCACTACCGAAGTATTTGGAATGGGCAAACTAACAAAACCGTGTAAATACATAGTACTCCCTATATGCATTCGAGAAAACTTTTCAATAGCAGTCAACAAAGTAAAAAAGAATAGTGTTCAGGGATAAAAAAAGGTACGATCTGCCAAAACGGCGGACCAAGGCGATGTGTGGAAGGCATTGCCACGCGGCGGTACTCCTGTATCTCTTCTAACACCAAAGCCTGAAACCGATTCTTTTTTTTTTTTTTTTTTTTTTTTCGTCTCAAACATACACAGCATCGAGAAAGGGCGTTTCACGGGTCATAATTTGTTCAAACCACTTGTTCTTACTTAGGTGAGAAACGGAGAACAATAGCGCATTGTTTGTTTGCTAAGCCGACAACAATCAAATTTCAAACCTTTGGTTTACATCGACTCCTGTTGGACATAACAAGCTTGAAAATGTTGTTAGCAAAATGTGTAAAGACGCAGACCTACAGGGCCAATTCAGCAATCACAGTCTGAGGGCCACAACAGCAACACGTGGACTGGAAAAAGGAATCTCAGATAAGTTGATTATGGAGCGCACGGGCCACCGAGATAATCAGATCTTTACAAAGGTATTAGAGGCCTGATGTACCTACCAAAATTGAGGTTTTAAAAGCAATAAATTGTCGATCTGAAGGATCCGTAGGAGAAAGGGAAGCCGTTAAATATTCATGAAGTATGTAAGTTAAATCAAGGATGTTGAATAACAAAAGAAAATGTGTGATTCATGAAATAGTTTATTTTAAAAACTTTGTTGCGTAAACTTTTAGGATTGTCCCCTTGACTCAACATTTTTATTGTAATAATCCCCACATATGTTTACCTTATGCTCCCATTAATATTTGCCATATGAAATGTATTTTGTTTGGCGGAAAAACGGTCGTTGTATTTTGAACTCGGGAGATAAAAATATAAAAGACCTTATAAGACATGCAAAACGAATGGTTAATTCTATTTTTTGGTCATAGTTTCAGTCGCTGTGGGACGAATTACCGACCGAAATTCAGGACAATATATTCTTCATCAAGCTAGTAAACATATGCATGAGAAAAGTGAAATAAATTTCACCCTTTGCAAGGAAACATAAAACTTGTCATCGCGTTGAAACTTTATGGAAACTTGGACATTTGCAATGTATCTTTTCTAAATGTAATTCAAAGTATTGTAAACCTAGCACATTTCAGCAGTTTAATTTTAGACAAACAAAGTTTTAATTTTCATTTTTGTGTGATGGTCAAAACGAAAGAGTGTATTTAGGATGGGAGTTTAGAAATGCTGATGCACCCATCCCTATTGTAAAGAACTGCATTTCCAATATAGTTTTATTTCCTTTGTGGATGTGTTCACCTGCAGAAATACGAGAGTATATTCTTACGCATAGCAGAAAGCAAGAATTAAGAGATGCTGAAGAAAATATTGTAAAACAAAAACTCCACAAAGAATTAAAATTATATTTTCAATGTCACCATACATGGAATTCGTTAAAATATAATGGTCCAATAAGTGTACAAACGTAAAGTTACAGCTTTTTACACTAACACATGCAAAATTAAATGTGAAGTTTATCTAGGTTGCTCGCTGCCCGAAGCAGCCGATTATTGTAAAATGCAAGAACAATGGTGGGCTATTTTATCAAAAGTTCTTTATTTTAAAATAGAATTTTGTGTGTCAAATAAAGCTTTAATCACAATCTCCATGGGTTTACTTTAACAGGGTGGGATATTGTGGCAACCGGTTAGACCTCTAGCATGCAACATTGATCTGGTAAGTAGATAATATTTTGCCTTTTGGAGAATATCAGAGAACTATGTTTTGGCCTTTTGGTGGAGTGATAAAAAATTCGTCAGGTATCATGGCGAATGTGTCACTCAAAACAAAGCGACATTGATGTATTTAGGATCAACTTTAGACCAAGCCAAGTTTGTTATGAGAACTTTACGAGAACAAGACATGTATGCCAAGTTGAATAAAGCTTTATTTTGAACTCATGATTGTGAAAAAGGTTTGTAGCGCTTCCTCCTCCTCCTGCCCTTTATTCCATACGTTCCATCCTTTGATTAAAGCTTCTGTAAACTTCTCCAGGTTTGCCATATCCGCTATGGTAGTATCATCTAAAGCCAACATTCGTCTTGAAATTAATTGGCGGTACTTGTTGATAGATTGCAACAAACGAAACATTTCTGTTGTGATGTCGACATTTGTTGTGTTGTCCAACAGACGGCTTAAGAAATCATCTGACTCGGATTCCATATCTTTAGTTTGATTTTCCATATTTTTGGTTTTGAGTTTCCTTATCTTCAATCATTCTGTTACCTTAAAAATATACACGAAAAGCAATGCGTTATATAGGAAAGAAACAATGCCTTCCCTGGTTACTGATTGGTTAGACGCTTAATCTAGATTCTGATTAACTACAACTCTTTATTTAAAACCTGTCCTATTTCAGTCTAGAAAACAGTCCTAAGAAAACACGCGCGCTGATTGGTTAATGACCGTGTTTGTATAACTCGATTGAGACACAGAACTAGCGCGCGCTGTTGACGTAGTGATGACGCAAGCAAAGAGAATTTACATTTTGATAATCCAAGCTAACAAGTTGTTTTCCTTTTTCACGTCGCGGTGTTTTCTATCGAGTTATATAAACACTCGTGAAAGTTTGGGAGAACTCGAAAAATCTGTGAAAAACACTCGCCTGCGGCTCGCTTTCCCATAGCATTTCTCGTTGTCCCAAACTTCCACTCGTGTTTATATAACTCGATAGAAACACGGTACATGTTTTTTATTTCTTAATTTTAGAATCAAACCAATATGGCCTCAGATGATGAACTCCTAGCTAATGTGGGTGACGCTCTTGAGAGGCAATTGAGTTACGAGCAGCAAATTGGCGGCAACCCCCTCGCCAAAGAACCTGGACGGTTTGAACTTACACGTGAACCGCGTGAGTGAAGGCATGGGCTTCAGGGAAAGGCATTATACAGCCAATCTAAGGCAGCGGGTTCAGTTCGTAGAACACCAACGCTTGACTCAAGCCCTGAGCGAAGCAATTTACGCTATTTAACAATATTTGATCCTTCGTGAACGCATTCCTGGAGGCGATTATCTCTATTTTAATTTGGCGAGTACCGTTTGAACAACGCCTATGGGTACAGACGGTTGACCGCTGCCAAATGGATGGCGGGCAGCGATGGTGTCGATGGCATTTTATAGCAAATGGCGCAGGTTCTTTGAACTGGACGATTCGCTTCAGTTATCTTTTACTTAAGTCCGTGCGCCACCCCAAAGGTCTGGTATGAGAAGAAAGATGAAACCGGGGCACAGCCATCCTGAAAACTTCAAGCACTTCAAACGTAACATTGTATCATTAGGATCAAAAACAAAGGCGAGTTGTGCTGCGCTCGCGCTATTGTCACCGCCAAAGCAAAGGTGGACAACCATCCAAAATGGTCAAGTTTTAGAGATGGTAAATCTATCCAAAGAACCGAAGTGATGAAGCTAAAGTGGACATCACAAAAGCGTGTGGTTATCCTGAAATTATCAAATTTTCTATCGCTCCTTCCCTGTTCAACTATCAGATACTCGTGATTGACGAAACCCGTGGCTATTGCGTTGACGCGTTTGGTCCACCCCAAGACAAACAATTGGTGCTCCTATACAATAATCAGCACTACGATTTCTCTGGGCGCTGCTTAAAACCCTATAATGATGGAGTTCGTCATGCTTGTGAAAACAACCCAGACCATTGTCCAGTTTGCTTACAGAATGTTTGTACTGATTACCCTGAAGCTAGAACTCAGCGGCATTGAGCTTCCCTCCCGTGTGATCGGTGCAAGCCGAACTTGTATAGAGCGACTTGTGTCTAGCAACATTTCAGCAAGTCTTACAAAGGAGGAAAACGAGTAGACGCCACGAATGTCAGCGTGTGCACTCAGAGTTGCAAATGTCACACGTGTCAAAAATTATTGGTGGGTATCAAAGAGCAACAAAAACATCAATGTGGCTTTGTCGACTGTCCCCCGTGTCACGAGTACGTCAATGCGAGGGAACATAAGTGCTTTATTCAAAAAGCAAAATCGCCCGAAGAAGAGAACGAAGAGCGTCAGAAGAAACAAAAGAAAACAAAACTGGGTGCTGCGGCTGGCCTAGCGACTCTAGAGGCGAATGGGGAAGCTATCAACATCGTTCAGGAGAAAGAGAAACCGCCGCTTCATGTTTTCTTTGATATTGAAGCCATGCAAGATACCGGACGTCACGTGGCTAATCAAAAGAACTGAAGAACTGTATCGCAGACTTTCTCGAATGGTTGGATACCCTTACGGATAATGACACGAGCTCCCTCACTGTGATTGCTCAGAATTTTCAGGGCTATGACGGCTATTTCGTGGTAGACGAATATCACAGGCAGAACCGTATTGTGGAGCAAGTACGCAATGGAGAGAAGCTGATGACAGAATACGTTTCATTGACTCTTTGCCCTTCTTTCAAATGCCGCTGTCCGCTTTTCCAAAAACGTTTGGACTGACAGAGCTCAAGAAAGGCTAATAGAACCTTCTCCAAAATGGCGGCCATAAATTAAAATGAGTTAAAATAAGCTAAAACAAAAAACGAAAGAACACCTTTCCCTTAATAAAACTGCAAAATGTCAGCATTTCAGGCATCATATCAGCTGAGAAAAGGTAAGTTGAAAATTGGAAAATTTACAGAAGTTTGTATGACTGGGGGTATGCATTATTTTCAACTTACATTTTCTCAGCTGATATTACACCTGAAATGCTGAAACTTTGCAGGGTTACTAAACTAAAGGTGTTCTTTCTAGTGCTGGTATACGTTTTTAACTTTGACTTATTTGAATTTTCGGCCGCCATTTTGGAGAAGGGTCCATCCCCTCATCTCTTCAGCATTCCAGAGAATCAAGAGTACGAAGGGGCTATTCCAGACCAGCACTATTACATGCCTGAAGTCATGTCGGTAAGCGGTCGTAAAGCATTTGAAAATTGGCATTCAAGACAGACCGGTACTTTCAATTTTGCTGAGGAGCTTGTAACTTACTGCGAATCAGATGTCAAGTTACTCAAAGAAGGCTGCCTCACTTTCAAACGCCTCTTTGAACAGCATGCTTATTTCAATCCGTTTGATCACATGACCATCGTCTCTGCTTGTAACCGCAATCTAAGTCAAAATCGTATGGAAGCTAACACAATCGCCTCTGAACCTCTTCACCCGGCGCTGGCGTCTGAACAGCAATCACTCCAAAAAGGCTCTAGAGTGGCTTCACTAAGAAGATTCTCAGCGGTCAGAGCCTCGTATTCAACATGCAGGCAATGTGGAGGAATAACGTATTCCCAACTCCAACTACACCGTGGACGGCTACGATCCCGTGGAAAACAAAGTCTATCAGTTTCAGGGCTGTTTCTGGCACGGTTGTCCAAGCTGTTACCCCAAACAAAGCGAAAATCATCGCCGCTTGGAAGACAGGAGCATGGAAGATGTGCATAAGTGTACCCAAAAGAACGTAATCGACCTAGAAAGTCAAGGTTATCGTGTGACGCAAATGCGGGAGTGTCAATGGGTAAAGAAAAAACAAAACGATTCAACTGTAAGAGATTTTGTCAATCAATTAGACATTGTTGCTCTCATAAATCCCCATGAGGCTCTCTGCGGAGAACGCACCACTGCCATCAAGCTCTATCTTCAAACCGAGGCTAACGAAAAGATTGATTATTATGACCTTGCGTCCCTTTATGCTTATGTCAACAAGAACGGCGAGTATTTTGGTTCAAGAATCAAGCACAGCTATGTTACGCACTTATGGAGAACTTGTTTGCAAAGAATTTTCCAGGTCTTTTTCAACTA
>CM042750.1:6303009-6325818 GCA_022496165.2 Catalaphyllia jardinei
CCCAACAAATTGATCGGCAGTCAGCACTACAAACGTCTCAGAAGGAGAATAACAATAGAATTCCATTCACTCTCACATTTCACCCTCACAACCACGCAGTTAAATCCATCATTCTAAAAAACTTTAAATTACTTCAAAATGATCCCGATACTGGCAGAATCTTTTCGCAACCGCCATTACTTTCATTCAAACGCGACAAAAACATAGGTAACTTTTTAGTCAGAAGTGCTTTTCAAACGAGTGAAAAACCCAGTACTTTTAAATGTGCACGCGCACGATGCAAAACATGTCCTTTCATTTGCAACGTTGAGAAATTGTCGGGACCCAAGCGATCAATTAAGATCACTGATCATTTTACCTGTGCCTCAGCCAATGTCATCTACTGTATAACTTGCACTCTTTGAAAAAAGTTATATATCGGCGAAATAGGTAGATGACTAGGCGACCGATTTCGAGAACATCTTCGCGACGTAGAGAAAGAGAAGGAAGCACAGAAAGTCGCAAAACTCTAGAACAAACATTTATTTTTCAAATCGGCACTCTTAATCCTCACGGTATCAACGAACGCTTTTCATTCAACTAATTTATTCTGTTTTCACGTTGCCAGGCACCTACCAATAGCGTAGCTCCATATTTCTGTATATAAACCACACAACCCACAATTCCTCAATTCGCTCCGACGAAGGGCTAGCGCTCGAAACGTCAGCTTCTGAATCTCTTTACGGTGGCCAATACATAATTATCAACTCAGTTGGTAAAACCAAATTATCTATTAAGTGGTTAAAGAGAAGACATTATTTCCTGAAAAAATGATGAACTTGAAGGGGATTTCCTAAATTCGATAATAGTTTAATTTCCTTTTGAAAGAGAAAGAGAAGACGAGTTTCACGGAATATCAAAAAAATAAATGAAAATAGTTATGTAAACAAAAATACTATGAAAGAGCTTAATATATGTAGCATGAGAGCTGTCGGTTATGGTAAAAAAGTAAAAGATTCCTTCGAGCGTGATTCGAACCAGCGACCTAAAGATATCAACTACGCTTCTACAGTCCACCGCTCTACCAACTAAGCTATCGAAGGAACGCTTCCAAACGTAAGTGTTTAAAGGGAAGACATTATTTTATGCAAAACTGATAAACTTGAAGATGATTTACTTAATTCGATGATAGAGAAGAAAAATAGAGAACAAAAAGAAGTGTTTCACGGATAATCAAAAAAACAAATGAAAATAATTGTTTATACAAAAATACTATTAAAAAGCTCAACAAAGTAAAAGATTCCTTCGAGCCGGATTCGAACCAGCCACCTGAGGATATCAACTTCGCTTCTACAGTCCTCCGCTCTACCAACTGCAGAACTATCGAGGGAACGCTTATAAAAGTAAGTGTTTAAAGAGAAGACATTACTTCATGAAAAACTGATGAACTTGAAGGAGATTTACTAAGTTCGATGATAGTTTTCCTTTTGAAACGCAGAACAAGAAGAGGTACAACGTAACTCGGAACGATTCAGTCGACTGTAAAACAGGAAATTAAAAGAACAAGAGAGCTTCCAATTATTCCACCATAAAGTTTGCATATTCTTAGACCACAAGGTGAAATTAAAGCTACACGAAAAATTCCTTGAAAATTCTAGAAAGAAAAGACGACATCACTAAAATAGTGATCATGTGAATGTACAAAATAGTCAACTACATTTGGGAGCTATTGGGGACATTAAGACACCACGCCTGAACAAACTTGAACGGCTACTCAAACTTAACTTACTCAACTGGGCATGAGCACAAAAACTCTCGAGCCACTGACATACATATCAGAGAAACAAGAGGTATTGTTTGACTATTATGAGGGAACAGAAATGATCTGATATTAACAAGAACTTCGGGAAAGAAAGGAATAGAATTGATTGAATTCATCAATGTTGAACAAGAGTATCTGATTATACATCAGCGTCTAAATGTTCCGCTGTTGCCTTCATCCGTATGTGTAAGAATGCGTCTAAAGCGCTAAAATATCAGTTGAACAAACGAGTTCCCAGCACCTGTTTATTTGTTATTTACTTGACAGCAGTTCGTCTTATTATACAATAAGTAGCAGACCCTAGGTACAACCACACTACTAACACCGTGCAATCGACTGCTTGCGAATTGTTTGTGTTTCTATCGATCAGCACATTATCTACCAGTTTCTAACAATGTTATGCCAGCCTTCGTCTCACTGCACCAGGATGTAACCCAGGACTTTGATGTTTTAGTCTCCATTGTCCGGACTTACAAAAGCAACGTTTCCACACGTGTTGGAGTCATCAGAATTCCCTCCTGAACAAAACCAATTCTGGAGTCGCAAGTGGTCCAGTCATTTTGGTCGTTACCAATGATATCGATTCTTGCTTTAGAATATAAGCTATCAGAACACGCAGCATTGAACCCTTCCTTATTACAGCCAATCTGTAAGGACGCCTCTGGACTAATCAGCGTCTTCCACGTGTTACGACCCAGTGAAGTGGCACGGTATTGCCCGTCAGCGATCAGTGAGTACAGATCCTAGAGAGTTGGCCTGCTTGTTGATAACGGTGAACTTCATTTGTTGGCCAATTTCCATACCAATGCAGATCTTTGAGAAGGATGTGTTCCAGTAGGTCGGCAACTTGGTCTGTTGTGAGTCAAACCCAGTCTGCCCTCCAGGAAGGTTGTATTCAGTTTTATTGCTCCAGTACCCCGAGTTATAATGAAAAGTGGCCTGATTAGAAAAAAAAAAGGATAAAACATTGGCACAGCATTTATGGACACCACTGAGTTTCATTTAAGTCAGTCCGTCTGTCAATCGTTCGTCCGTTCGTTCGTTCGTTCGTTCGTCCGTTCGTTCGATATCTTGTTTTAACTTCTTTTCTTGTTTCTTTTTCTTTCGCCTCCTCTTTTTTATTTTATTGTTTTTAAACCTTTGTTCTTTGCTTATTCATCCTTACTCTAGTAGGTCTTTCTGAATTAATCTGAATTAACCTGAATTAATTGGACTTTAATTAATTTAAAGGTAGTCCATAGTCTGTTAGACAAATCTGTTCCGTATCAACGTTTTACAACAAAGAATTAAAACAAGCAAAGCAGCTCAAATAATTTTCTGATTATTATAAACTTTGTTAGATTCCGCCCATGGAAAGTTATTTTCATGAAATTTACGCAAGAAGGACTGGCGCTTACAGGGTATCCAAATTGCGGACTCTTTGTCGACCCCACCACTGACTTGCTTCCTTGACTGAGGCACATTAATTTCAGCTATAAATAGAGGATTGAGATCTCTTGTTAAAAAGAAAAAGGACCTCCTCAGGAGCTAGGATACAGCGTTAGAAGAATGCAAATTTAAGCGATGGATCTCCTTGTTTTTAGTTCGCTCTTCTAATACTGCAGTTAATAGTGAAATGAGCGCCAGTCCTCTTTTACCCCCCCCCCCCCCCTACCTTATAGAAGGAGATAGATAATAGATAAAATAAAATTTAAAATACTTTGGATTTCAAAATAAAATTTCACACAAGCGCAGTTCCTCTCGCGAAGATTTGTGAAACGATCTAACCAATCACTGTTCATCTATTATCAATACAGTCTTATTTAAATGCGAATCTAGATATAGGCACAGTAATCTCCCCAGTTATCAGTTAAATTTCTATAATTTCTCAGTTATCTTTGAAAATTTCAGCCCAGAAGACTTAGCCATCAATAGATTTTGAGGCTCCCAGCTGTCTAGACCCTGAAATCGTGATTATCACACCTTGTTGCCGTCAATCTTCATGACCGGTGTCCATCCTCCATCTCCACATCCAAAGTCTCCCATGTGACAGAAAACAGAAGTTGGTGTTGACCCAACTTGGAGAGTAACCAGCTGACTTCCTCTCGACCTGTTGAATACAAATGTGTATTGCGAAGGGATTAATATTAGACTAGATAAGTAAAATCGTTTACACGACCCTGAGATCAGAGTACGAAAACGAGAAGAATTTTTAAAAACTAATACAAGTACGCATGCTTTCAATCGATCATTACATCTCACACCAATCTCGTACAGAAAATCTTCTGCTCAAAGGACAGAAACAGGAAGTAGTGAAGACTCTGGGAACGTCACTGTATTGAAATTCAGCAATCGCGCGCCCTCTTCCTCCATCTAGTAATGGCATCTTAAGGTTATCAGTAGAATGTTATTAGTATACTAATGCAATGCCACAATCTGATACCTTGAGCTATTGCACACTGGCAGCCATTATTGTGTACTGATTGGAACTCGTCTACATAAAGCCAACGTTTTCTAGACTCTCCAGCGTTTCGAGAAAGATTTAGATACATTGCCGAAAAACGCAGTTGACGGGTGTTGTACTACTTTTATAACTTACATGTACACATCATAGAGCTTCTTGGAAGACTCGGGAACTGCAAATAGGACATACGGAAAATAAGCAGTGGTTTGCTTTAGAGCCGTTCTTTTCAAATTGCCTTGTGAAGATTGCTAAAGACTTCAATGAAAACAGTTCAATGTAAATGAAGGAGATGAAATTTTAGATAGCAGAAGAATGATAGAACGAGTTATATCCTATTTTGACTGGAAATAATCTTCGACCCAATGGTAAGTTATCTTCAAATAGCAAATGCCAAAATAAATAAACTCGCGGGAAAGAGCAGAAACGGAAAGTAACAGTGTTCATATCATTAGGCACTTCTCCGTTTTATTTAACAACGAACTACAGATTCTATTTACCTTTCTCACAATTTTTTCCGCTGGCAAATTTCGTACAAAGGCATTCAAATGAGTCGTATTTGTAGTTCGCTTCACAAGTACCTCCATTTTGACAAGGCGACGAAGAACAGGATGACTGTAGAAAGATGAACATTTAGTTTGTCAATGAAAACAGTGACACAAATTGTAGTTATGTTTGTTTGTGTGTCTTGTTTTTCGTTCTTTCCCACGTGATGTCGCTGCTACGAAGGGAAAATGAAAAGAAACACGAAACAAACCGTTAATAAACCGACGAAGGGCTAGCGCTCGAAACGTCAGCTTCTGAATCTCTTTACGGTGGCTAATTCACATTATCAACTCAGTTGATAAAACCAAATTATCTTGTAATACTCCCACCGACGCAGCACCACAGTTTATTTAGAAACTTACCCCCTTTACTCGTTAATAACAAAGACAACAAAACGCTGTCATTGATTACTTAATATATTGAACCTTTTATTGAGAAATGTTTCCCACCTTAATGGAAATGTGATGTGAACTCTTGTTCCCCTCGTACTCTGTGGAGTTTCTGTATTTGTCAGAAGACAGCAGCTCGCACCAAAGTTGTCCTTAGGCTCCTTTGGAGGCAGCCATATTGACAGAAAGGCACGAAGGATTGCTGAGACATTCAAAGGTGCAATCAAAGATGTCGTGCACGGTGAATGATCCAACTCGAGTCACATTGAGATAATAGAACTCGTCTTTTACAAATTCCTTTTGTCGGAATGTATCTAAAGTTGAGTAGATATCCTCGGGATGAGGCGAAATGTTCGGCTCTGTGTAGAAAAACGTTAATATCAGGTTCCAAGACTAAATGAAAAATATTTTTGAAGTGTAAGCCCATGATGATGTTTTTGACGACATGGGATATTTTAGCAATTTAATCAGCAGCCATGCCAAGCAATGCTGATTAACCCAGTATACCTTTGAAATTATCATTGCTTTACTTTCTGATTGTTATTTTTTATACTGCGTTTTCTCCCAGGCAAAACAAAGAAAATGTAAGTTTAGAAACGTAATTGCTGCTAGAATTCTACAGCATGCATGCAGCTTGGCCAAAGTACTTCGCTTGGCGAATTAAAGTATTTCTTTCAGGCCTTTGAGCGGTTTCTCCGTAATTTAAAGTGTTCTCCTCATAATTTTCTTTAACAATATTCAAGGTACTTTTAGAGAACTAGAAGAGGTGGCTAATTGACTCAAAGTCTCACTAACATGTTATGGAAAAAAAGCATTGAACATGACAACGAAGGTACCTTGTAGAACTGCTGTCAAATTTAGTTAAATTTATCGCCTGTGTACAACTAAAGTGGAAACGTCAATTTGTAACTCGCAGACCAACGACAAAGAAAGCGGTCATATTTACATACCGAATTGACGTTCATTGCTGCGTCATCCCCCGAAAGGAAAAAAAACACTTTGCCAAAATAATTCAGAGAAAAATAAAGGAAAAATTATGCTTCCATATTGCAAGAGGAATTTCTAATACGTTCTTGTGGCAAACAAGCCACATACCGTAAATTATCTTTATCATATTTGTTTGTGGCTTTTTGCTTCTGATTGCACACCAATCCAAAACCTAGCCCTACTTAGTTCATCCCCTAAAACAAAACAAAAATACAATTTGTCGCATTGTTAAAGGATAACCAATGAAGCAAATTGCGCGTAGTGCGTCGACCACCAGGAACTTCTATGGGCAATGGGAAATAGGGCGAGTAACCCAGATATTGAATAATTTACGTGATTGCATTGTACGCTTAACGGGAACTTATATGTCTTTAGTACTGGAGCAAGATGTATCCTCCTTTGCTACTAAAACGATCTTAATGGTGTTAACGCGATGGAATACAAACATAATTTGCTGAAATTGAAATCCTGCCTGCTGAAATTTTATTTTGGAATGAGACCAATTTGGTTCTTTGCCAGTGAGTTTAGGTTAAGCGTTTACACTACGCAGTGAAATTTAAAATTTCACTCGAAATTGTACGAGCTTTTAGGCTAGTACAAGGTAAAGGAAATTTCAAATAATTATTACGAGTAGTGTAAATCATTAATTGCGCCCGCTTTAATAGATTTACTCATGTATGACAGGGAATAAAAACAAACTCATATATAATAATTTACACTGCAGCTTGTGTAGATTTAATTTAAAGTAGATTTCCCTTCCCTCGCCCAATCACAGGAAGGTTATTTTGCATGTTGTATTGGTTTTAGAACCAAGCAGAAAAACTTTAAGTCACTTTCTAAGATGAAATATCATCGAGCTATAAAGCAAACAAGCCAAGAAAACGTATTTCCTTAACAATCTTCATAAGTGAACTTATTTCGTTCAAATTTGGACCCTTGAGGGAAAGGAGAAAAAGCAGAAAAGACATAGCGTGTATTGTTAATAAAAAAAATGAGTCTTAAGAAATGAAAAACGGATAAAAAAGACTGAACTCACTTTTAGAACAGGTTGCCTCTTGTACGAGATCGGAAGAAATCAATAAAATAGTGAACACTAAACCATGAAACATAGTGAGAAGAAACGAGGGCTGGGCAAGTCTTAAATTCCAATACGAAGCTTGGCTTTTGTAACGACCAGCTTTGTTTCTGAACAAACTGAAAGCTTAAAAGTCAATATTTGGCTTTATGGGTAACTGACGGCTGCTCAAGTGCATTTTTCGTTTTCAATTTTTACCCAATCAGCTGGTTTCTCGAAGACAGGGTCTTCCATTAGTCAAGATCAGTGGAATACCCACTAATTAGCTAAATTGCTTCTCCGTTAATATCTTTGTTAGCATTCCACTAACAGTCAACAGGAAACAGTTTCATTAAGAAAAAGGATAATTAAATTCCTCTTTGTAAAAATTCTTAACAGTAAATGACATCTCATGGAATTTTTAATCTCAAAAAGCAAAAAAAATCTGCTGGAGTTTTTTTCGAGAAATATTCAATAGTTTGATTATGTTTTATGAAAATCATCTAGAGAAAAGAAAGGTTCAAATTCTTCCAACAAGAGCTATGCTTAGTGGAACAAACCATTAAGGAGAATTTGTGTGTGTCCATTTAAGTGAAGAGTCCTTTTTTTCTTCCAACTGCTTTATAAGGATGTACCTAGTACATTGGTGTGGAAAAACAAACATCCCGACGTCAAGATGACATAAATGCACAGTGGAAAACCATTGCAGTTGCGAGGTTTTAAGACAACTATCAATTGTTTATTGGCCGAGATATTGATGCCTTCGCTATAGTGCTACATCGTATTATGCAAAACAAAGAATTTTGGTTGTTTAAAGACATGATGATCATCGCAGTTCTGCACACAGCTCAAGCAGTTGTGAAATTAGGGCTTTAAAAAAGAAAAAGCAGACCTGAGAGGGAATTAAACCCATGACCTCAGCGATATGCGGTGAAAGCGCTCTACCAACTGAGCTATCAAACTGAGCAGCATGTGTCATGCGTGAATGGCTGCGATAATCAGGTCTTGATATTTTTCTCAGCAGTTCAAACATATGATATTTCATATATTCACTTACATTTTTAGCTTTAGTCACTTTTTGTGTGTTATTTATTTATTTATTTTCTTTTTATTTCAACAAAAGCCAAGGAAAAAGCAGAAAAACTCGACAAAAATCTTGCAGCTAAAGTGAAACAGCACACGTACATTTTCTTTAATTTGAAGACACAAAGATTTCATTGACAAGTTGGAAACGGTTTCGTTCAACTGCCTCTTAAGAGCTTCTGCCTGAGAGACCGGGGCAGAGTTGAAAATGAAGGTCGGCCGATTTTGCTTAAAATTGGTACACAACGTCGCTATATAGACTTATGTAATATGCCAAAGTCTTAGCTTCAACGACCTTTTCTCAGCCGAGTTCTGGTTATCCCTCGGGAGTCCTCAGAGGCTGATTTCCGATGCAATTTTGGCCACTTTTCAATATCTCTTTTAGCAACGTACAATTAACTTCAGACAAAAACAAAACCATCTTTGCAATGCCATATCCGTAGGCTTGTATGGGTAAAATCATTAGCTCACAGAAATTTTTCGTTTGGCTGTGGCTGTTATCACAACTTGGTCCTATTTGAAGCATATGGAAGCCAACCGGAAATGGCCTGGTTTTGAGAGCTTATATTTTCCATGTCCATGTTTTATTTAATTTAACATAATTTATAGAGCGCTAACTCCACTAATTGACCAAAGCGCTTTACAATTCATAATATTAAAATAATTAAAAAGATCCCACTGGTAATAAAAAATGAATAAATTAAAAACTTATTTTCAGTCTTATTTATAAAAATATCACAATAAATCCTATTCTAAATTATCAAAAGGTTAAACATTATATGCTTTTTTAAAAAGAAAGGTCTTTAAGTGTTTCTTGAATAAATTAATTGTATCTAAACTTCTAAGATCTAATGGCAGCTCATTCCAGAGTTTAGGTGCAGCAACAGAAAAGGCCCTGTCTCCGTATGTTTTAAGTCTTGACTTCGGAACTGCCAGAAGTTTTTGATCAGTAGAGCGTAGCGTACGTGAACATGTACGATAACTATCATGAAGTCTCAATATCCCTGCAAAGTTCAGCCCTCGGTTTAGTAAGATCAAGAAAAAAATACTAAGGTTAAGGCATTTTTACTAAGAAAAAACTTACAGGAAGATGACTAACCAGGCCACTTCCGGTTAAAGTTTCAACAGTACATGTCGGTAAAAACCAGCTATTAAATTTCGATTATTGCCTTTTTTCTTCTTCTAAGTTATGATTTAGAACCCTGGAGGCTAATTGTAACACAAAAGACTTGCCGTTGACCAGAAATTCTCATGTGATTTTTTGAGACCGATCAGATTTTGGTTGGGCAGCAGTACAGTTATAAATTACCTAGAAATATTCTTCAAAATTTCGGATGGAGCGGCTGTGAAAAATGAAGGATCTACTGTATACCTAACAACCCATCTCTTTTCACAGGGGGACTGGGTATGAATAAATATTCTGTACATAACATTATCTACTAGTTCTTCAGGTTCTCATGCAAGTTCTATAGCTAATCATCATCTAAAGTATTAGTGAGACGAATCTAGACGAGAAAACACTGAAGTCAATCATAGCCAGCAAACTACACAGAAGTTGGCAACGACGCACTCACGACCAATTTATCGATGGGTTAAGGTTTTTAATGTTGCTTCACGTTCAAGGAATTATAGGAAAGGGGCATGTTTCTAAACTTGAAGCCAGGTAAGCATTTATAGTAAGAGAAGTTATCCAGACACTTTGCATACAGACTGAAAGAGTGGGACTGCAATGAGCTGTAATTGCAGTATTTAAATTTTTCTAAAGGTTCAAAGCGATTTTCAAGTAGTCTCACGAGAGACATTGTAATTGCATTTAGAACGACTGCTAAGTTGTTTTCTTTCAGAAAAGAAGTCCCAGATGGGTGGATTTTAATACGAAATGGGACCACAAAGCTAGGCTATTCACTTATCATGATAAACCTAATATAGCAGTTAACACCAAAGAAGATGCAAGAGATGGGTTGTTAGGTATACAGTAGATCCTTCATTTTTCACAGCCGCTCCATCCGAAATTTTGAAGAATATTTCCAGGTAATTTATAACCGTACTGTTGCCAAACCAAAATCTGATCGCTCTCAAAAAATCACATGAGAATTTCTGGTCAACGGCAAGTCTTTTGTGTTACAATTAGCCTCCAGGGTTCTAAATCATAACTTAGAAGAAGAAAAAAGGCAATAATCGAAATTTAATAGCTGGTTTTTACCGACATGTACTGTTGAAACTTTAACCGGAAGTGGCCTGGTTAGTCATCTTCCTGTAAGTTTTTTCTTAGTAAAAATGCCTTAACCTTAGTATTTTTTTCTTGATCTTACTAAACCAAGGGCTGAACTTTGCAGGGATATTAAGACTTCATGATATAAAAGATGGGCATGGAAAATATAAGGTCTCAAAAACAGGCCATTTCCGGTTGCCTCCCATATGCTTCAAATAGGACCAAGTTGTGATAACAGCCACAGCCAAACGAAGAATTTCTGTGAGCTAATGGTTTTACCCATACAAGCCTACGGATAGGGCATTACAAAGATGGTTTTGTTTTTGTCTGAAGTAAATTTTACGTTGCTAAAAGAGAGATTAAAAATTGCATCGGAAGTCATCCTCTGAGGACCCCTGGGGGCTGATATCCAGAACTCGGCTGAAAAAAGGTCGTTAAAGCTAAAACTTTGGCATATTACATAAGTCCACATAACTACTTTGTGTACCAATTTTAAGTAAAATGGCCGACCTTCATTTTCAAGTCTGCTCCGGCCTCTCAGGCGGAAGCTCTTAACTGATTGTAAAGTGTTTTATGCCAGGCAATATGATGCTTTGTTTTTCTTCACCGTGCATTGGAATAACGTTGTAGTCAATCACAAATAAAATATATTTTATCCTGCCTTTTCAACATAGCATAACATCAAACACTATTGTTTGGAAAAAAAACAATAACAATAAAAAACAAGCGACGCACTCGAACAACAACCCAATGTCTGGCCAATACTTTACGCATGCGCAAAGCCATATCAACCGAGCAGTGGCAGCCATGGACCGCGCTGTTTCGGCCTTGTTAGGAGTCATCACCATGACAAAGCCGTTGGGCAGAAAATAAGACTAAAAACCTTATGTACTCTGCCCTTTAGGTACTTGCCAGACCGTGAAGACGTTCTTTGGACATGGTGACAAAACCTCAACCAAGAATGCCAGAAGTTGATAGGGGGTCCCACTTTCCCTGGAGTCTTTTAACATTGGGAAGTTATATCCAGCCACATGAGCGAGATGCTCTGAGTAACCTAAGTACTACTGAAGTACCAGGCCACTGTGCACATCCTTACCAGGACCAGGTCCTCTCAGCCGTTTTGCAAAAAAGGGTTCGTGGCTGTTTATTTAAGGGGAATAAATGATATACCTGGATTATATCTTAAATATTAACCGAAATTCTGAAAGTGACACTTTAGGGAACTAACAAATTTATCAGTGGTGAACGAAAAAAAAATGAAACCATTTTAAAGGAACATTTACTTCTACGATCTGGAACTGAAGCATCTGCGTCTTATTTAGTTTCACTTACTGGTGAAGGTGAACACCAATGACGCGTCAAACCGTGGTGTCGATGTGTACGTTTCTTTGTTTTCTTGTTTTGTTCTAAGCAATTGGAAAGAAATCAGGGCTTCAACGGATCACCAGTTCGAATCCCTTTGAAGCCCTTATTTTTTCAGGCTTCTTCTTTTCAATTGTACCCTGGGTGCCAGAGTTTTTTTTCTCGTCAAGACTCGCTCTGACGATCCTTACCGCTAGCGGGCGAGAAGACCTCTGTCATCTAGGGTATTCCAATTGCTTAAATTGGAAAATTTACTGCGATGATCATTCCTCACTTTCATCTGCAGCTCAACTGCAGTCTAAATACGAATTATTTCATATATTCTTCACCTCATTTCACTCCTCATGGAAAGATATAAATTGACCTCGCTCCCAATGTGTGGCTTCGTAGCGGAGCTCCGGCGACCCGAAGGGCCGTCAAGCGGAGCCCCATACCCATATTGGAAACTAAAGGAAACCCATGAGTTAATTTTCTCATGGTTATCATGGCTAGCGGTACTGCTCGTGGGCGCGTACGGACGACGGCGACGACGACGACAACGACGACGCCGATGGAGTCGCGCATGATGGCGGCCTTACTCCAAATAATAGGTTGACAGAGACAAGCAGCCTTGGTTTACCGTGTACTTCTTTGTTATTGGACATCTATGTTATGATCAATTGACACCTGTCAAAGCAAGGTATCTGCTGAACAGTATCACGTGACCATATCGCGGGCTCAAGTATATAACTCATCGAGGTCAGGTGTTTTTGAAGTTGACCGCTGACCAAGTACAGGTTTTCGATTGTATCGCGGTTAACTTGTTGAAAACAGGGCAGGATTGCTCGGGAGCCGGTTAACGCAAGCCCAGGATTAAAAATTATTCGAATTATAACTTGTTCACCTATACAATTGTTTGCTGCTTTGTTTTGCGTATATGGTGATTATAAAACTCATAACAGAAAGCCAAATAATAAACAGAAAACCTCACCGCAAAGTTACAAAACTCAAATCAAATTTCTTCCTTTTCCTGTGTTAGCTTAATAATCGGGCACTGAACAACCCGGCCAAGGAGCTACGCTTTTAGGCTGGCCTAAATCTATATATTAGATCAGTTGGTAGAGCATCGCACCGGTATTTGCGGAGGTCACGGGTTCGAATCCCGTTGACGCCCTGATTTTTTTCAGGCTTCACCTTTATAATTGCTTAAATTGGAAAATTTGCTGCAATGACTCCGCACAAACTAAAAGCTTCGAGAAATATATATATATTTAATAGTCAATAACTGTCTCTATTATCCTAAACAAATTGTAATACTGGCTGCCTGCCCCTTTTTTTAGTTATTTCAGGCAGCCAGACCCCCTATATCTATATCTATTTGAATAATGTATCTGTATGTAAGTAAGTTTGTGGGGTAAATAAATTGTTGTTGTTGTTGTTGTTGTTGTGCCCGACTGTTCTGCATGTATTCCATAATTATTCCAGCCAATCACAGACGTTCTTTTAAAGCAGTCACTTCGATCATTCAAGGAGTGGACCACTTAATGGAATAGTTCACTGTTAATTTTAAAATTTCTTTGCCATCATTCCTGTCTGTTATTGACAGGGAAAGACTTATGTTTTCTGCCGAAAACATTACGAAATTCACTCCTTTCTTGTATAATAGCTTATTTAAATTCGTAACAACAAATAATAAGGTGTGTTTACCTTTAAAAAGAAAAAAAAACCTGCTGGCAGCTTTTTATTGTGAAAAATAGTTTAATGAAGGTATTAAATTTTTATGAAAATAAACTGGAGAGAACAACAGTGCAAAGTCTCACCAGTGCCTTCCTAAAGACAAGGAAGGCATGTGGCTGTGTGACATGGCAAGCTTTTTAACAAATATCAAGACCTTTTTTTTCAGAAAGTAAGAAAAAATCATTCCCACGAGGTCATAGGTATTGTTCAACTGAGTCGATAGTGTCACATAAACTAAACTTCGTTTCGCGTTGTGCTCAGACAAGCAAATGAAATCTTTAAATTAAACGGAAAAATCTAGTGGCATAAGAAAAAAAAAACAGATCAGCCATGCACACTCTAAGAAAAAAAAATGAGTGTGTGACCGGGGGGGGGCTTCTTCTAGAACGCGTAAGGGAAAATTAAACGAGGAAGACCAAAATACAGCTAGGGAAAGCCAGCTGGATACGAACAGTGCCATAAAATAACCCAAAGCCCAAGATCGAGACGAGAGAGTGAAGGGGAACTGGAGTAAATCTGGATGTCCGATTACTCATAGAGGGGGGAGGGGCATAAGAGACTGATGAGGGCTTACCTTCATATTGTTTGTTTTAACAAGCCCACTAGATACCATTTAGTTTCACACCAGCGCGTCCCATCACCTAGTTTATTAGTCTTCAACAGCACTACATACATGAATTAGCCTGATAGACGTTCATCAAAGCTAAGATTACTTCACACGTTACATGATTAGTCTTCCACGAAGGTAACGCATTTAAAAAAGAAACTGTCACTGAACAAAAATGTAGCCCATGGCCTTGATCTTCTTATTACCGTTATCTGGGATAATGTTGGCCTCATTTCCACACGTGTTGGAGTCATCAGGATACCCTCCTGTACCAAACCCGATTCTTGAGTCACAAGAATCGCAATTATTTTCCTGATTGCTAATAATACCAATTCGTGCTTTGGAATTATAGGCACTGGAACCAACAGCATTAAAGCCTTCCTTGTTGCAGTTTAGCTGCAAGGAGGCCTGTGAGCCAATCAGCTTCTTCCACGTGTTACGACCTAGTGAGGTGGCGCGGTATTGCCCGTCAGCGATCAGTGAGTACAGAGAGTCGGCCTGTCTGATGATAGGAAAAAAGTTAATCTGATGGCCATTCTTCATACCAAGACAGATTTTGGAGAAGGGTGTGTCCCAGTAGGTTGGCAACTTGGTCTCTTGATGATCAAACCCAGTCTTGCCTCCTGGAAAATTAAAGTCGATGTTGTTGCTCCAGAGTTTGGAATCGTAACCAAAGGTAGACTATTGCGAACAAAAATAAAAAGAGTGGAAAAATATCAAGTTATATACTTAACCCTATTCAGGCTGGGGGGAGGGGCTTTTCCCCTCCCATCCACTGCTTATAATTCTCCACCAGTTGTAAGCTACACGCAAACCAAAACAATACATCCGGTTTTGAGCCCCCCTCCAGCTTTTTTTGTGTTGAATCCGTTTTATTATGACGTTTTAAACATTAATCACCTGTAAATGAAACACCTATATACCCTTTTAATAAGTCTAATATATGCCGTTTTCCACTAATGACAGGCAAACAAGAAAACAAATCGGAAAAGTTTTAGGCCTTTGTACATTTCTGAATAAAATTTGAAAGCATGAGTTGGACGTCATTAGCGGCTCGGCTCCAAACGTTTTTTTTTTTTTTTTTATCAGGTTACAAGGCCCCTCAGGTAAATAATAAGTCCCTTCGTTTACAAGCCCATCTAAAAACCCTTACAAAGTTGTATAGCCCCAAGATTTACGGATATTTCGTTGACAAGCTATTAATACAACCCGTAGTCGGATTTTCGAAGCAGTATATAACTTTATTTTGCCTTTCTCGGTAGCTTGTATGTAAAGTGAATATCCGTTACGTAACGCGTTTCCTCTCTTACTCTTACTATCGATTAGACAAACATTTCACAAGTTATACCTTAGCGCCATCAATTTTTATGACCAGGGTCCATCCACCACCGCCGCATGCGCCAAGATTAGTCATGTGACAATACACAGGAACCTTCCCAGAACCCATTTGAAGAAAGTAAGCTTTGTTGCCTTCCGATCTGATTACAAAACAAAACATGTACTAACAAAGTGAAAACAGGGGTAAAAAGTGGCTAAAAGCAACGTTAATAGTATCTCATAATATGTTATTAAAATCTTACATACTCATAATATCTAATGAGTAAAATAACCACGAGATTATGGATACCTCCATAATGTCATTTATGCTGAGGCCGGCTTTAGAATTATATCCTTTAGTGCAATCTTATCTTATTTTAATACCACATGGTAGTTCTGAAGGCTGGATTATCCGTTATCAATAATGTGGTTAAATTCGTCAAACACCGCGAATTCCGCGGGTTTTCCTTCGGTGCATTAAAAGGCCGTAGCACATTCGCTCGTCCTCTTTACTTCGCAAAATTCGAGGAGTTCACTCCAGAGAATTTTCCCACCTCCATCCCCAATCATTCCGCCTTCAGAACTTTGTTCTGTATTTTTGCTTTTTCTTATGACCCGAGTGGCCGGTTTTCACGCCCACCTACGCTAATGATCCGTCGATTTAGGTAATTATTTTGTCATCAAGTTATTTTAGTCATTAAATAGCCACCCTCGAGGTCAATTTGTTCCAGCTCTGTTGTCTCACTATAAGGGGGTACACCTAAAGACTGTTTGACATCGCTTAACACGGCCTTTCTGCCAATATCTCGGTCACGTTTTAAGCAACGCTTAATCTCTCTGCTTATTACCATAGCCACCGTATGGCGGTTTTGTGTAAATTTTGGGTGTGATTTTTGGACATTTTGGGAAATGGATATTTTTTCCTCAAAGAATAAGTTACTTTGAGGAAATTACGAAATATTGAAGATTTGATGGATTTGTAAAATTGAAATTTGAAGTGAAAAATTAGTAGACGGATACCAAACAGTCCCCTACCAACCTGGGGCTCTTTTTAGAGGGGGTCAACTTTCTGGTAGTGTTTCCAACCCATTTTAATCCTAACGATTCCTTTTAATATTACTTCAAAATTCACTCCTATTCGTGTTTACCCCCGCTTTAATTCCGGTTTCTCTTCTGGTAAACAAAATCTGCATAAGTATACGTCTTTATCTTCTTATGGACCACTTCCCCTGAGGACCAGTGGAAGCAAATGATAAAACAAATAATACAAATAAACATTTAGTCGTTATACTTCACAGCTGGCAGGAAGCATGCAGACCAGTTGGTTGTTTACAAATGTAGCCGTGTAGGGTAACTCGGGACTACTGAGAATAAAACCATCTAGTGGTCTGAATTGAAGTCAACACTAAAATGTGATGATAAACAAAATTGAAAATAGACCTCGCCTTTGTTATGCTTTGCTCCACGTATAAAATAATTTTGGTAGTGTTTTTCTAAGAGAAAAGCTAGCTTATATGGTTTCTCTCCTAGTTTAAGTCTAGTTTGCTATTTCCGTGACACATTGAGACTAAAGTACTGTGTTTTTTCTTTCGGTTTGGCGGTTCTTATATTTTAATTTCCTTATCGAGTGTAGCATATATTTGGGCTCCAACGTAACGACTTACCTGTGATTCACATAAACCTCTTTACACGATGAAAAGGAACCTGTACAAGCCAAAAAGCAATAAATTTAAGCAAAAACCAGAAACAAATGTATTTTAAAAACACCACAATCAACAACAAAATCAAGAATATTTTACCAGAACCATCAGGTGGATTTCGGCCAAAAGTGGCGTTGACTACGTGTATGAGTTCCTGGAAGTTTTTCTCCAAAGTAGTTTCAAGAGATTTGATGGTTTTCTCGATGTTGCGTGAATCTTGATTCACGTTAACGATAACTGGACTGTCGCTCTTTCTCGTGGGAGCCGGAGATGCCTTTGACCCGGTTGAAACGTTACTACTGTCATCAACTGTTGCGGATACGATCACAGTAACACAGGATAGCCACAGAATAAACCACATCATCAGAGACGAGTGCATCTTGAAAGGTAATCTCTTCTCAATTCACAACAGCTCTGTGTGAGTTACCGTCATGCAAATGTTCGCTATTAACAATAGATGGCGCCCTCACAAAACATGATGCATTTTCGTGCCAGCTACTCACAGCCAATCTCGCTTCTCCACATATTTTTTGTTTATTCCACGTTTGAAGGTATAGCAAAATATTCGAAGTCGCACTTATCTTACTCGATCAGGACGTCTTCCTTTCTAAATTTGTTCCTGTTTAAATTTGTCTTATTCCCCTATCGAATAAAGCTGGTTTGACGGGAGCTTAGTTCGCATGTTTTTGAGACGCAGGCGGCAACCGGAAGAGAACATTTCGCGTGCTAAGACCGTACTGTCTCCCAGATTTTTATATCAGTCATCTCTAATGGAAAAAAGATACTTAGCAATAGGAACGCGGTTGTGCGAGGGCAAGTTAAAATTGAAAATAGCTCACTTCAGGTTGCCGTCCGCGTCTAGAAAACGAGCGTTCTTAAGCTCCCTTTTTTACATCAATTCCGCTTAATAAAATATCGGGGCACCCCTGAACGAGGAAGAATGCAGCAGAATTCTCTGAAACACACAAACAGCCCGCCAAAGAGTAAACCGTGTACACACACTGTTTTACAATAACGGATATCTCTTCCGATATCGTTGAATCTCAACTCCTCTCGCTCACTTAATTACTGATTGCGTATTTTAAGATTCCATTGAACAAAATGGTAATTTTAACTGTTCAGTCAAGCGAAAATGAGTTGAATTAATTTATATACTTCTTAAAAGCGTTCCACATTTCAAGAAGTATTTTCGCTGTACTGATGACACTCAACTGTAATTCCTATTTAAGAGCTTTGCGTACGTATTTCTCCATCAACAGAATATTATAAAAATAAATTATTTTACACATTGTTTTCATGATTTAATACTCTTTGGCAAATGGCTATAAATAAACAGCACAAACATCCATTTAGGCTATTAAATTGAGATGAAATTAAATAATTGCTGCCCGTCTGGAATGTCCTTCTTCAGTATACGGATTTCATTCGAAGAGTTTGCTGCCATTTTATCACGGCCTTTCCGCGCGAGTTAGCCAGACCTAGCTTTCAATGAAGACGTAGTGGTGATTCGCTTCTCTAATGTCCACGTTACGTTCACAAACTTTCAAGGATGCAGAATGAACTTGAATTGTAGTTCATGCTAACGCTACAAAAGTCATTCCCAAATCCAGTTTCCGTTTGTCCCACAAGTTCTCGCCGTTAACGCTTCCTTTTCTTCTTGGCAGAAGACTTCCCCTCGCTTTACGTTCCTGGTTTCTCAGAGTTCTTCTTCGAGTATGAACATTAAAATATACAAACAAACCGGCTCAGACGTGCGGCAATATTATTTATATAATAACCCAAGTTATTCTCGCATTTTGATTGGTTCTCGCCTATGATCTATTAGAGGACAGATGCACGATTGACGTCATCATTACAAAGTTTTTCCCTCTGCCGTTTTAAAATGGCGGAAAGTTTTTAGAATTAGGATGATATTTTACGTGACTGAGCAAAAGATAAGCTACAAAAAAAGTCTTGCCGAGGCATTGAACAGGTTCGAGAAGCCAGGAAACGAAAGATAAAGCCGTTTCTTTCAGAAAATGATACAGAAATAATTTTCTAGCAGCCTCAGTCGGCAGTCGAGCGAGACTAAACCACGCATAAACTTGGTCTTGGTAAGCCGAGAACCATTGCTTTACCTCGAATTTAACAAACTCAACAAACAAAATGTTCTCGAGATTAATTTATTTAAAAAAGTCAACTTTTCCCAGTGTCAAAACAACTGTTGACACACTGATTAATGTCAGGAATAAAACATCAAAACATCACTTCTTAAAATCGGTAAGATAAAACACATAACCTTGCTTTCCGATGCGAATGTTCCTGTCCGTTTCAGGGCACAGCAGCGAGCTAAGTATACAGCTCACAGTCAACAGTATCGCAGCTAAAATGTGTCTCCGACACTATATCAAGCTGATTTGAGAATCACCAACCACAGAAAAGAAAAATCTCCACCATCATTTTCGCTCCTTTCATTCAAAACTCGATTCAATGGCCTCTAGGTCGACCGCAACCACAAGTTTTCCGAGGGTATTCTTTCAACTCCTGTAATTTTCAAGGCAACGTCCAAGCTTTTCGGCTCACAGGACTACTCCGATGACAAAAACCGACTTTATTTTTCCAGCATTTTATTCAAGATTTGTAGATTTCGCAGTTCAATTCTGCTTTCGCTGTAAGTTTTCATTCCACGAGAAGCGACGCTCGAGTCAGGCTTGACAGTGGCGTGATTTTTCTCGACCAATCACAATTCTTTGCCACGCATAGCAACCAATGAAACTGCTTCATTTTGAATGTATAGATCACGTCAAATGGCTTTTTTCGTGCAAAGGCATGGCAATGGCGGGGCAAAGGCGGGGCAAAAGGCCGGCTTTCGCGTTACGTTGAATTATTTTGAAACAAAAATGGCTTTTCGTTATTATGTAAAACAAATAGATTCCATGCTGCCGTGCGTCTGATTCAGTAATAGATCACAGAAGACGTCAAAATGTGGTAAGAACATCAGTGACACACTCGGCTACGCCTCGTGTGCCACTTTTTTGTTATCACATTTTGACGTCATCTGTGATCTATTACTGAACAGACGCACGGCAACCATGGGATCTATTTGTTAGAGCGGTTTTCAATCGAGCGTCTTAAAACCAAAACCAAACAAATTACGGCCAGTTAGACTACTCAGTCAAGTCTCAAACCGTAGTGAAACCAAAACCAAAACCAAAGTAATTGCCTGAATACTTTCAACACTCATACAAAAAAGGATTTTAACTAGCTAACCAATTTCAACTTAGTAATCATAACTATTATGTAAAACATAACCCTGATCAGCGACACTAGTGATTACGTCATCAGGTCACTGGCATGGTCATGTGACTTATTATGAAAATTGTAAAGGCAGGAGCCCATCACTTGGTAAAGGGTAGTACTTCGTTGGTTTTTTTTTCCATTGATTTCATATTTTAATTTTTATCTTTTTTATCCTATGCATAGATTTTGTTTCATTTTTGAACGGTCGAGCGAATTCCAAACTTTTCAAAAAATGCGTAATGATCGATGACGGGGAATCTTGATATGGGTAACCGTAATATTACCAACCTCTACTGATACGAATGATGTGCTGTCAGCAGCTAATGTCGACTATGCGAACAGCGCAAAAGTAGAATCAACTAAATCGCTGACTGATAGTTTCAGAAAAAAATGGCGAATCACATATCAGTGCCGCAGCTGACAAAAAATATGTCTTCGGATATGTCATGGAAGACGTAAATGAGTTGGCCAGTGAAACTAGCAGTATCATAGTCGATAGTATCAAAGATTTTTCTGAATCACCTCACACTATCAATAAGAAGGTATACAGTTTCACAATAGGTAAGGGATCTAATAACGAGTATTCAGCCCGACTGGGATTATGTTCAAACTTCCTGAGGCTGAGTTCACTTTGGCAATCGAATTCGTCCTACCCTCCATAGACCCTCTAAGGACCAAGTAACAGTAAATGTTGTTTCCGCTTCATTAAACATTGGTCAGCAATCAACCAAACTGTTTCCCAAATATACTTGTTCCATCATTCACCTTCACAAATGTGATGTTACACTTCCTGAGTACATCTACATCGATATGAGATCTCAGGGTAATGCAAGCAGTCCAGCTCAAACTGCTAGCCATTTAACTGTTTACGGAATTGAGGGAAAACAAAGTGATGTAAACTCAGATGTTTTTAAGGCGCTCTATATTTTGGAAAAGGGTGAAATTATCCTCACTACAGATTTTAAAGTAAAAGGTGGATTGTCCAATACTCTGACAAATTTATGCATAGCATTGTATTCTATTATATTCACATAACATTATATAATAACCCAAGTTATTCTCGCATTTTAATTGGTTCTTGCCTATGATCTATTAGAGGACAGACGCACGATTGACGTCATCACTACAAAGTTTTTCCCTCTGTGTTTTAAAATGCCGGAAAGTTTTGAGAATTAAGACAGTATTTTACGTGGCTGGGCAAAAGATAAGGTACAAAAAATTTTTGTCGAGGCATTGAACAGGTTCGAGAAGCAGGAAGAAGAAAGATAAAGCCCTTTCTTTTAAAAAAGATTCTGAAAATATCCTCCGACAGTCTCAGTCGGGAGTCAAACGAGATTAAACCAAGCACAAAATTGGTGTTGGTAAGCCCATGACCATTGCTTTATCTCAAATTTAACAAATCCTATAGACAAAATGTTTCTGAGACAAGTTTATTGAAAAAATTCAACTTTCCCTAGTCTCAAAATAAATGTTGACACACTGATTTATCCCAGGAATGAAAAATAAAAAATATCACTTTTAAAATCAGTTAAAATAAAGACATAACCTTGCTATCGTGGCGATGCGAGTATTCCAGTCCATTTCAGGGCACAGCAGCGAACGAAGCATAGCTAACCACAGCTCACGGCCAACTGTATCGCAGCAAAAATGTGTCTCCGACATCATATCAAACTGATTTGAGAATCACTAACCACAGAAGACAAAAATTTCCACCGGTTACAAATGCTCTTTTCATTCAAAACTCGAACCATATGGCCTCTAGGTTGACTACAACCACAAGTTTTTACAGGATATTTTCTCTACTCCTGGAATATCTAACGTAACGTTCAAGGTTTTCGGATCACTGGGCTGCTCTGATGACAAAAACTGACTTGACTTTTCCAGAAATTTGTATACGCAGCTCAATTCTCCTTTCGCTGTAAGTTTTCATTCCACAAGGAGAGACCGTCTCAAGCTGCTTGAGCCAGGTTTGACAGTGGCTTGATTTTCCTGGACCAATCACAATTCTTACTACGCTTAGCCGTCAATGAGATTACTTCATTTTTTATAGATAATAGGTTGCGTCAAATGGCTTCTTTCATGTTCGCCAAAGTGGGCGAAGGCCGTTTCTGCGTTATTTTAAAATATTTTAAACTAAAAAAAGCTTTATCCCTAGTAGTTTGTTTTGTTATTATATAAAGAAAATAAATTCATGTTCCCGTGCGTCTGTTCAATAATATATCACAAAAGACGTCAAATGTGCTAAGGACATCAGTGACACACTCAACTATGGTCCCGGCCTGCCCCTGCCCGAGGGAGCGCAGGCTTGGTCCCGGC
>CM042750.1:6325828-6330828 GCA_022496165.2 Catalaphyllia jardinei
AGCGCAGGCTTGGTCCCGGCCTGCCCCTGCCCGAGGGAGCGCAGGCTCTTTTTTATTTATGTATTTAAATAATGGACAGGACGACCTGTTTTTGCCGCAGTAATTTACTTTGCGGCTTGTTTTCTTGTTTCTTGTTACTTTTGTTATGTAATGTTTCTTAGGGCTTTAAGAGTTCGTCTTCCTGGGTGTGTTTATTAGCTCTCTTACCCTCTAACAGTAGAATGATTTTTGTTTTGTCTTACTAAAGTTATGTGTTTTAATTCACGGCTTCAAAAAAATTTTAAAAGCGGTTTGTGTTTAAAGCTATCGTACATTTTTTATTGGTTAAGTACTCTCGTAAAGTCGAATAGTGTTTCTTTTAAAAATAACTGAACTTTTTCTCTATGACGTGATATCTCTTTTGTTTAAGACTTATTTTCAACTAGTTGAATTTCATCTTTGCGTGCCTGTCGACTTGATTCAGCGTCAGGATTGGGTATCTTGTTTAACTGATACAGAATGTATAGTGAGCGTTTTATTATCATAAAGCTGTGAAAAAAATGAAAAATTACAGAGCAAATTTGAATGAGATACCTTGGAGTGGCTCTTGCATAACTTACAAAATGTAAAATAGTTTAGTAGCCCCTAGGGATTCACCATGCCTGCAAGCACGCCTAGAATACTTTTTAAATTAGTACGAGCCACGCATAATGAAAACACATTTATATAGACATCAGCTATTTGAGTCTTCCGAGTTGGATGTATGGCCGTCAAAATTTCGGTGCCACTCAATCACAAAGTCGGGTACACTACATGTTAACGTCATAAACTGGATGCTAAAATGAACAAGAGTTGTTGATCTAGACCTTTAGAAAACAAAAGTAATCGGAAAATTTCTACGGATGAAAAGAGGAACTCTTAGCGAACATGATATCCTTGGATACACTGACTAGACTTATATACCAGAAAATTCTTCAATCACAGACAATATCCAAGAGTTGTTTTATTTCTTTACTCTTATCATCTGACTTTTTGAGAATGTATTAATACAGTAAGAAGAAATTGTATGTTTATTATTAGCACTTGAAAACTTACATTTTTGAACATGAGAACTGTCAACAAATGCCTCGACCACTGTTTAACCAACTTTGTACGTGACGAACAAAGTACTCTTTTATTTCTAAACATTTGAAAAATTATTTTATCCCAAGACTGACAAAGTGTTGACGTTGGCTCCCTGACTATTTTATAAAGTGCCCATAGCCCAATCTTTCAAATTTAATCAGGTCATTCATGCAATAAAACTCACATTATTCTTTCTTTCTGTAACTGAAGCATAAAGAAACATTTCTTGAATTAACTTGAAATTGGTAGAAAAAGTGCTAATTTTATTGATAAGCCGCGACTAATTACTCAATTACTACCTTTTCCTCTTCATTTAAATGTTTGTCTTTCTGGTTCTGGTCCGCTTCAACAATACCTTGAATTTTTTTTCGACAGTTTTAGATTGAGCGGCAACTCTTAACACATCCCATGCTCAAAACGTAATTGGTTCTTCAGAGTGATGACTCTTAAGTACAACCCTTGCCCAAAATGTATTTTCTCATTACCAATTTTCTCATATTGTTTTTAATGTTAATTCAGAGAATTTGGTTCTTCAAAGAGGTAAATCTTAAGTACATCCTATGTTCAAAATATGTTAACTGTGAGCATTTGGTTCTTCAAGATGGTAACTGTTAGATACATCCCATGCTCAAAATCTATATTCTCATTACTCGTTTTCTCGATTTTTGTTTAACGCTAATTCTGAAAATTTGGTTCTTCATCAAAACAATACCTCTGGTTTATCTTTTTCTTAGATTTTGATCATTCTTGCATTGAAACTGTTAAAAATAACCTGAGTAGAAATAATGAATGCACTTATCTGAGCTTTGGTATTGCGAACAGTAACCTTGGACCAGAGTCCAATAGAAGACTGCGATCCAAGATGGCTAAATTTTCTAATATGTTACCTTCGATTGCCTGGAGAGAGGGAAGAAAACAAATATTTAATTAAGACTTTTTTAAAATCAGTCAACTGATAAATTTGAAGTGTATGGTACATACGGTTGATAACTATAGATTTTCAGGACAACAGAAGTGATTTCCATAAGGATTTCCATGAAAACCACTATGGATTGTATTGTTCGCTCTTCTAAAGTGCACGGCAGACAATATTTCTAAATTGGTTATAATGGTATAAGGCAGCTATTTAACGTTGATTTAATGATGATTGAAAAGATTTTTTAGGACGTTTTACGTTGTGACATTCTTCTCTCAACCTAAATGTTTTCAGACCCCTCATTGTAATTCCAACAACAAAATGAAAAATGTAAGATGTTCCTGTCCATAATAACTCACCCCCCTCCCTTGCAAAAATAATCTAAGCCAACAGGCCTGCGACCAAAAACTCTTACAAACTTAACGGTAGACTCAATACATAATCATTAACGAAATTTTACAGTGTACCTATACTTTGTTGATGCAAGTTGTGGCATTTAGTGGACAACAAGACAACCGTACGCTTATACAGTGATGGTACCGAGACTTGCCAATTTTGCAATTCGAGTACGATTTTTAACACTCTTGGGCTGAAAAAAAATTAAAAATCATTATCTTCTTAACTGAGCTAAGATATTTTTCTAATAGTCATCTGAAGCCAGAGGTTAAGCTTTGCAAACTGCCATTTGATGAATACATTCAGAATCTCACGAGCTGTCTTGCAGCACATCCAGTTACTCATCCAAGAGATGGCATGCAGAAGAAACGGCAAAACTTAGTTATTTTTATTCACCTTGGTTTACTTATGATTGTTTGTTGAACAGATAACTATCTCAAATCCTTGCTCGTAGTCAAGAGAGTTGCACCATAATTACCAAAGCTCTTGCCGTCAAAGCAATAATGTAATATTTTCTGTTAATTAACAATTAGACTACGAGCCCGAGTTTTCTATCGCTCGTAGAAAACGAGGGCGAGTAGTCTAATTGTTTTAGTATAAATTTATCGTAGTCTCATTGCATAAAAGAAAAAAATGTCAAGTAACGCGTAGAAAAGAACTGTTTTATCATGTTACATCAGGTTCAAACGTGGTGCACGATGTGCGCTGATGCGTAACTGTTGACTATCAACACTGATAGAAAACGGTAATATAGCCAATCAAATTCACGGATTCACAATAGACTACGGTAAATTTATATTACTATGTATTATCATGTATTTTTATTGCACTTGGCAGCGTAAGAATGAGTTGATAAAGAAGGACAGGCGCTATTTATAACGAAAAGGTTTTAGCGGTATTTACCACTTACTTAATCGGCTTTGTTCTCTATGGAAAATAAGCCAGCCACTATCTTTTTCCATACTGAGCTCTGTATGACAGGCGCCAGGTGGCTTATGGCCGACCGGGTTGGGGTCCATCTCAAGGCAACCTTTGCAAGTACGTGACCAGGCCATCGGATTTATTTGCAGTTGATTTCCATGGCAACATTCCAGCAACCAGTTTTACTGTCAACAGATCCGGGATTAATAGCATTTTTCAATGCTTGGAGCCATCGAGGTCAATTTTCTTCTTCACTTAATGTTTCTAATCAAAGAACTGTTTCAAAAGCCAATTGCTCTTTTGTTGGCAAACGAGTAGCAATACTGCTAGCCTAACGAGTTTACAAATTCCTGTATTTGGGAGGTGAATGAAGATTCTAATTTAACTTCTTTTTCAGCGCAAGGCCGGGGGGGTACTTAACAAAGTTTAATACGGGGAGGCTCCGCTCCGAGGTTCAACCGCTTACCCTTTTAGATACCATTGTGGCAGAAAAGGTACCCCTTTTATATACCTCTTATTGAAAAAAGATACCCCTTTCACATACCTACTTTAGGAAGTTTTGTTCTCATTTTCATGTAGTGCTCAATAAATAAACGGATACAGCCGTAAAGAGTGTCTAGTCGAACAATTATAATTAAAAGCCCTTTAATTACCTAAATGACCGATTTCCCTACCCTTTTACATGCCTCAACTTGTGAAATCCCTACCCTTTTATATACCTAAAGCCTGAAAAAGGTACCCCTTTCGGGCGGGCCTCCCCGTATAGGCCATTATAGGGAGTACCCGGGGGGGCGCAAGGGCTCTTAAGAAAGAGAAGGTAAATTTAGCCAGTCACATTTGTCTCCTGGGTTAATTGCAACCAAGAATATGTCCAAACACAAATCCTATGGCAGAGACTCGTCCACTAAAATTACGCAGGCGTAAGGTAAAATTACAAGCGACATTCACTCATTCTGATATCTATCACAGCCCTTTGTTTATCAATAATTGAAAAACCAGTTCTAATGTCACGTCTGAATGCCCCCACTGAATCTGGGCTTACCTGCAACACTTCAGGGAAGGGTAGATTGTAGATAATCTATAAAAAATAGCGAAAATTGCGATCCACCTATCAGAACTTCAGTCGAGTTGCTAACAGGAAGCTTGCCAGGATTCTATTGCTGGTCTTGCTACACTTCATTTGAATTGGTGATTGACGCCTGTCACTCCAGTGTATTTCTTTGGATTCACCTTTGCTGCATCTGGTTAACTACTGTGAAACAACAAAAAAGCCATGGTTTAGGGTTTTTGTGTATTAACACAAGCAAGACTGAATTAATCTAGCAAACGGACGTCTTATTGCCTTGCGCTATACAAGCCTCCCGCAACATGTGGAATAAAACTCGCAAACGACAGCCAACAAAGTGATGCAATGTGGGAACGGACTGGAAGTTAGTTTAAGGTTTTGATATAAACTACACAACTGTTCTATTCATGTCAGAGCAAAGGCAAAGGCGGTGGATCATTTCTGCTTTTATCGCAAGGTAGAAAGAGTGTACAAGGTAGCGCTCCGAGTGGACGAAACAAATTGTGAATGTTAAAGCCAATTTGCTTACCGAACAGATAATCAAACTTTATATAAACGTTGCAATAGTTGCTCACAAGAAAAAATATTCATTGCTAT
>CM042750.1:6340828-6348546 GCA_022496165.2 Catalaphyllia jardinei
TTGCTTTCTGCCACGTTCCTTTATTTTTAAAAGCAAAACAGATCATAGACGAGCCGAATATGATGGGTACAACATTGATGTAGCACGTCTAATTAAATCGTCCGTAACACTGCCGCCAAATCTGGGATTAAAGTAAAGGGAGACGATCTGATGAAGTCAATATGTAACTGATTATCAACATTAAATTAACAGCATTACTTTCTCAAGTTTGCATCTAGCTTATCCCTCAGGAGGGACGCGTGTTTTAAAACTTGTAACTCGCGCTAGCTGCTAAAAAGAGCTCATCAGTATTCAAGCGTGAAACCGATCCATTTGGATGTCAGGTAAATCTTGAAACTATGTTCTTATGCAATACTGGAACGTGCTAACTATTGATAGATGTTTACTTACCGCATAAATACAATCAAAAATTTTGGGTTTGGTGAACGTTTTTTTTTTAACAATTCAACATATTTCTGGTGAATCAGATCACCTTTGAAGTCAGATGATTTGGTTTCAGCTTTCATTTTGGCCCATCTTTAGCTAATCCATTTTCCATCATAAAATTTTTTCAAGTACCTTATACTTAATATCTTACTTAATTACCTTATAAGTAATATGTCGTCATCTTTTTAAGTATTTTTCATTTTTCAAAAAGGTGAATGTTACGAGTCTGCGGGATGTAAAATGATACTCGAATTGTGGAAACTGGTGGATGTGCACGTACTGCCAAACATGAAACATGCCGAAACATGCCGCGGAGATAAGGACGTGACAGAGACTAAAACCGCATAAGACAAAGAATAAAGCCTGCCTCAACCGCAAAATAAGAATATCCGCGGGAAATGCAGGAAGACATACTTGACTAGAAATCACGTGTGTCCTCCCATGTGTCAATTGAATCCTTGACATTTTGATCTAATAATTGCCGATGAGAAAGCAATTTTTAGTTGACGTCATCTTCTCCTGACGTCAAGAGGCGCCTGCATATGTAGTGCCCACACACTCCAGTTCCTCTCAGTCTTACTGTGAATTTCTCACTGTCAGTTACTGACTGGGTCCTGTTGTCTCTGTTTCTCTAACATTGGATTTGAGTGCAGGTTTGTATTTTTCAGTATTTTAAACAGTACAATGCTAATGCGGATAGAGTTTAAGTTTGGCGTTTCTGTGCTTCAAAGCCTTTGCAGTTTGGAAATATTTGAAAACTTGTTTGTTGCGTCGAAGGTCAATTATCCATTGCTCTAAACGCAACAAAACTCTTCTACGGAGAGAATGAAAATGCTGTATGTAATTAAGCTCGTGATTGATTACTTTGAGTTGAGTTATTTGGTAGTCAGCTTCTTCTTTTCAATAAATCAACTAGATTATATATGTGGACGTTTAAGCCTGACTAAAAAGGGCGGCAAACAATGTGGCAGAGTGTTAACGATGTGATTTTTAGTGAAACACGCGAGGAAAGGAAGCGAGATAGTTATTTTCTTCGGGTTTCTTTCAAAGTCAGTATTGCCTGGACAGTCTCCTCTAAAGCCTTTGCAGTTCTGGAAAATTGTGACGACGGCTTAATAAATGCTAACCAGAAGACTATTTACTGAGGTGAACAGTTTATACATTGAAGCCAACGGCTTACTCACGGTCTAACAACCAACCGTGGTATGTCCTATCATCAATTGTGTTCCAGTCATTTTTTGTTTTAATCGTAAAGCACAGAATCGATCAAGTTCCCTGAGATAAATGACAAAACTGTAACAAGCTCAACGTATAAAAAAAGACTCATTTTCGTGGAGAACTTAACAAAAGAAATCGTAAAGTTTTGCTTTTTACCCTGATATTTATACCGTTGTTTAATTTCCAAGCTTTTCCCTGCTCCGATTAGCAAACCGTGACGAGAATTTAAGGAGGCTTAATTTGATGGCGTTTTCACTTTGTGTCACTTTTGATTGACCCGTGCCTTACAAAATTTGTAAAAAGAAAATGCCCCCATTTGACCAAGCCTCGCTTTGAAATAGAGGCACAAGCCACCTCGAGATCAGTAGCCTAAGCATCTTTTTATTCTGTTGAGACTTCGAACGAGTGACGTGCAAACGCGGGTACTGATTAGTAATAGTAATTGGAACGAGTGGAGTACAATTCAGAGAGTTATTTTACATTGAGCTCTCTCTAACTCTTCTCTGACTGGCCGAACGCGTACAGTGAATTTTCGAAATCAGCACCCGTGACTTCACAACTGCAGATTATGCAATTATCATGTCAAGGACACTCAAGGTCACGGGTTATCATGTCATGCATGATTGCAGTGCGTGATTTCCGAGTTAGGCAACACAAGGCTATTGTATTTTCCTAAATGATATCTTAAGCCTCTCAAAATGAAGTTAGCAACATATGCCGAAATTACATTCGGCTTAAAGATGATTCCAGTCCGCACTGCGCAGTCTCAGAACCCCAATTCTGTGGTAAAATCACTTACTTTGAGACTTTAATCATAAACAAAATGCTTCTGTAAGCTACGACGAAGATATCAAATGAATTTCATATACCTGCCAACTTTTTCTGATATATGAGCGTGAGATTTTTATCCTCGGAGTGCTGGGATTTTTGAAGACGACACGATCATTCCCGAAGATGTCCGGAGAAGTTCGAAGTCTTCCGAAAAAGTCCGAAGTCTTCCGAAGACGTCCGAAGTCTTAGAACTCATATAAACGCGAGCTTACTCCCAGTGCTTTTTACTTCAAAAATCAAAGATCGCGAAGAAGGTATTGTCATTTACTCATTTTTTACATGGTTTTCGTTCCCTACATGGCTCTGAGTTAACATATTTGTGGAAATTGTATCAAGCAAGATAGCAACAACTCACATTTTTCAATCAGGCGTGAGAAATTGGCTCGCAAGCGTGAGCCGGCGTGAGATCGAAGTTTTCAACCCGCAGGCGTGAGACTCACGCCTTAGGCGTGAGAGTTGGCAGGTATAATTTCATCAGAGAGGGCTAACCATAATAAATTTCATGAGGATTTTTGGAACACGTAGCATCAAAACGCGAAGAAATTGGCCATTTTTTCAGATTTTATCTGTGCCATCCGTAGCGACAGGCGACAGCTGGAATTAGTTTCAGCACCTCCAAATAGTCTTCAATAACAAAACTAGATCATTAGGCTTGGAATTCAATTGATGCGAAGACACCTTCTAGCTTTTTGTAAAGTTGCCAAATATAGTGACAATTCCCCTTTAATAGCATGTTATTCAAGTCTCTGTCGCTCTGTTCCTGTGCTGGTTCCCGCTTCCTCTATATAAACACATGAAAGCTCAACATCTATAGAGATTATACGAACTGTATTAACGGGCATTTGTGTTGTAAAGCCTCAGCTCGGCATGGAAGGGATCAAGATTATTGCTATTGTTATCCTGGTCTTTGCTGTCTACTCGGTGTGCAGTCCCATCGACATACAAGGTTTGTGTAGGTCACTTTCCTTTTTGTTTTGTAGCATTACTTGCTTATGTTAGAAGCAAACTGATATACTTAGAGAACCGCGGCTCTTTGAAGGAGGCAAGGTTGGAACGAGCAAAATGTATGTTAGCGTCCCATAGTAGGACTATTAAACTAAAAATTAGTTGATGGAAGTCGAAAGGGGCAAGTCTGTCAGTGCTGTGGGGGTTTTAGTAACAGAGAGAGCCCATAAACCCTAGTTTTGGTTTCTCTGTGGCCAAGTGAGCTTCCGTAAAATCGACGCTTCTGTAAGGTGCCTTGCGGTATCATATTAATTAACATAAGATATTCATAAAACCTCCCTCTTAAGCATCTCTCTTGGCTAGACCAGTCCAAAATATTTATATTTCAGAAAACTTCTTTATATTCCTCTAAATTTATTGGTGAAGGTTTTATACGAGCTAAGATTAATAAGTGCAAGAAGATAAAACCAAATAACAGTACAGGGAAAATGCACCCAGAAGAAATATTTTAACTATGAACTTGCATTCAAAGCTTTCATTGGTTTATGTGCCTTTTTATTTTCAAACGACAAACAAGATAAAAGAGGCTTTAATAATTATGACGAGAGCTCGATTGTTTGATGCTCCTGGTATAACCTCGTTCTGACAATGTCTTTTGTTTCTGGATCACTTTTCAGCGAGTGAAGAAAATAATGTCATGCAAGAAGATGGAGACCAACTTTCCCATGACGATACAATTTTGGATCACATCGAAAAAGTCAATAAAGGTAAACGACAAAAAAAAAATGAAATTACGTGAATTAAATATTTCCTTTTTGCTTCTTTCAAGCGCAAAGGAGATTGCTAATTGCCTCATGTTACACAATCTCTGTATAGATGACAATTAAAAGTGAACCTGCTAAAGTAAAAAAAAAGAAAACATATCTGGTCTTCTGCAATCAATTTGACAGCATTTTAATTGCATATGGCAAGGAAAATACATAATTTAATTTCCCTATAGATAAGGCTCATATCTTGAGAAGATTGATCTGTTCCCTAAATGTTGGGTGACATGGGACCCCGTAATCTTATTGCGATCTTGCAATGAATACACCTCATGAAAACAAATGACATCTCCTCGTGTCATTAATTTCAATCGGGCCTGGCTTAAAATATTTTTATTTTGTAATCAATAAAGCAGCTACCTATTGTTTTTTAGCATTACGGTTTTTTTTGTAAAGACACGTTTAACTTGCAAGACCTTACAAGGACGAAATAACAACTGCAACAACCACAACAGCAAAATTATCATAAACCAAACAGAAAGCATTCAATCCACAATTAAATCCACATTAACTAGCTCCTCGCTTTGACAAACAAATCTTCAAGGGGCCTAATTCAATCGGCGAAACTCATTTGTTCATTTCAATCTAGGCAACAGTCACAGTGTAGCCTGGACAAAGAAACGATAATTATAATAACTAATAACTCTGATAATACAGAGTTTTTACGGTGATCTACAAAGTTAAATTACCTGCAATGGTTACCAGATCGCAAAAACCTTCGTACACTTCGATACTCTATCCCACGTTAATGTTATAGTTCACCACTACTTTTTCCGATTCTTATTGGTTTAAACTGATCACGTGGTGCGACCGTGTTCGTCCAAAGAGAGACACCAGCAGCCCATTGTACCTGTCCGCGGAAAATACCCGGATGGATAGAAGTGGTCCGTGAAAATAGACCCTTTGCAGGATCCGGTCACATGGTATGGAATAAAATATGCTGTGACACAAATAACGCGGTGGGACTTTCAAAACAAAGGAAAGTCGGGCTGGACTGGTACGAGTTCCTTTGTTTTGGAAGTCCCACTGCGTTATTTGCGTCCCAGCAAACTTATTCCGTTCCATGTGACCGGATCCTGAAAAGGGCCTATTTTCCTGTAAACAAGCAGATTTGTAGAAAATAAGCAATTTAAATTATGTAAGGGGATTTTTGTCTGTTTTCTTCTCCAGATTTTACATTTGGCTTTCAAGGCTTTCATTAGAAAAAGTTGAAAATAATTCAATTGATTTTTGAGCTAGCGCGCGAAAGAAAATTTAAGGGGGAACAATAAAGACAATAGAGTTTTTATGTCTCGGAACTATCGGTCTGATAGTTGCCCCCTGCAAATTTGATGTTCTTAAAACTAGCATATTTGCCCTCAAAACTTCGCTTCTCGGGCAGACAGAACATCAAATTTGCTCGGGGCAACTATCAGCAGATAGTTCCTCAACAGCAACACTCTATTGTTTTTGTTAGTATCACCTGACTTGTGGACTAATGCAAATCCAGCGTTTTAATTTACTACACTACTAGAGGACTGCTAGTCACAGTCCTCGAGTAGCGAAATTTCGCAGTTTTTCTTTCGTTTTTTTCCCAAACAAATATTCCTTGACCGTGTATTTGCTAACTTTATAATTATCTTTTCTGTCCGAGTAGTTGGGTGTTACTAAAGCACCTAGGCACTTATACTTCGCCATCAAGGGCTGCAGGTCCATAGCCCATTTGTCTCAGGGGCTATTGACCCGTAGCCTGCGAGGGCCAATGGCTAAATAGTGCCCTTCCAAGGAAAAAACCCGGATAGATAGTAGTCGTCTGTGAAAATCTTTCTGGAAACAAGCGGGTTTCTAGTAAATAAACAATTTAAATTGCAACTCCGAGTTGAAAAATTACAGTATACCTTCAGATCGATAATTTTCCTCAAATCTGGATTTTTGGGTCAAAATATTGATCGAAGTGTGATCTTTAATTTTTAAAAAAAAATATTGAAAAAGACTAAATATTGGCTGAGAAATCGCGGTTTAACGTTTACGCCGAAGGTAAAAGTTTACCCCTTGATTGACAGTCCTATGATGTTATGCAATCAAACGAGACGACTTTTGAGGGATTACACAGATGTGAAGAACTGGCTACTCAGTCGATCAGCCACCATGCAAGCATCTTCCTTGGTCTGTTGGTGTGATTCTTTTAGGTATGAATAAACCTAGACCATGGAAATGTCCGCGGACCAGTTCGAAGAAGCGAAAGAAGCGAACCAAAAATTAAAAAAAAAAAAGAAGTGAGCGAACGAGCGAAAGTTGGCGGAAAGTTGAAGCTACGGCTATTGGATCAAGCCTGCAGAAGATCGAGTCGAGAGTTGAGAAAGGTGCTGTAATGATAGTACATGTTCTTTCTGGCTGGCTTGCCTCTTCTTATCCAATCTGACGTGCTTTTCTCCAACATATCACCTGATGAGTTTCCGTCGAATCGATCCTAAATAACCGAAAGAGTTCTTGCCATTTCGCATGAAGGAATGGCTCTATTGCTGTATGGATGATTGTTCATCCTACAAATACGGCAGTGATCTTAGACTTGAAAGGCTTTCTTATCAATCAAAAATTACTTCTATCAACATCAGAATATCACTATTATTATCAAGGGAGAAAGTGAAGCATGCCCGATTTCTGAAATCGCCACAATAATTCTCTCTCTAAAGTTTATCGGTTCATTTGAAGCTGCCGCGTTTTCTTTTACTAGCCGCTGTAGTTTGCTCTCTAGCGGTCGTTCCCTTTGTTGCCTTCCGCATTCTTCCCCAACGACTTCAAGAAAAAAACGAGCAGCCAGAAAAATTATCTCCGCTTTGGAAGATTACGCACGTAAATTTCACCAGAAGGCCAACGAAAGTAAACTTTCCAAGAGCTGATTGGCTCAGTATCTGAGAATCCAGTTGCCTCTGTTTGTGGGCGGAGTTTGTTTGCGAAGCAAGCATTTTTTTTTTCAGCGTTGTTTCCTCGAAAAAACTGTTTCACCAGAGGGGAATTCGTTCGATTCCTCTTAAAATTGGACAGTAGCTAGCTTAACATATAAAAAAGTGTTTGCGATTGAATTTTTTTATTTCTAATTAAGTAATGGACAATGTCTAGCGTGCGTTCATCCAATTCGGGATGCACGCGGATAGTTGGGAGAGCACGTGTACGTGTTGTTTTCACTGGTAGCACTTTCGTTTTGTTGATCTTTCGACGCTTCCGATACATTTCTGCGACCATTTCAGACACGTTTTCTATTCAAAGTCATCGAGAAATTCTAACTCAAGCGTTGGGTTATTACTAGCCATTAGTAACAGCTAAATTTAAGTTTTACTGGAAAAACGTTGTGAGAAAAACTTTTGCTAGCAAGAAATTTCACCGACAATGACGTCAGCCTGAACCATCTCTACGAACCATCCATTTCTTTGTCATAAAAAATCAGCCATCAGAGCGCGTGCTAGCATATAGCTATGTTATAAAATTTGATATTTA
>CM042750.1:6348646-6394097 GCA_022496165.2 Catalaphyllia jardinei
TGATATTTAAGAAACAGAAAACATGAACCGTGTTTGTATCAAGTTTCTAAACACGAGTGGAAGTTTGGGAGAACGAGAAATGCTGTTGGAACACGAGCCGCAGGCGAGTGTTTCTACAGCTTTTTCGAGTTCTCCCAAACTTTCACGAGTATTTATATAACTCGATACAAACACGGAGTACATGTTTTCTATTTCTTTTATAAAACATCGCGACGAGAAAAAGGAAAACAACTTGTTAACTTTGATTATCAAAATGTAAATTCTCTTTGCTCGCGCCATCACTACGTCAACAGCGCGCGCTAGTTCTGTGTCTCCATCGAGTTATACAAACACGATTATGAACCAATCAGCGCGCGTGCTTTCATAGGACTGTTTTTAGGGGTTTAGATATTTACAGTTTAAACCGCACGCGCTACGTCGCTTGTACGCGAGACACGCCTGATGGTATACTGAAACCCTTAAGTGGGTTTTTGTCTATTTTCTTTTTCATAGTTAGATTTGATTTTAACGGCTTTCATCCAGAAAAGTTGAAATTCAATACGATTTTTGAACTGTCGCGCAGAAAAAAAAAATTAGAAGTGAAGAGTGAAGACAATGTCTAGGGACTATCAGTATCAAAGTTGCCCTTTGGAAATTTGATGCTCTTAAAACTGGCATATTTGCCCTCAAAGCTTCGCTTCTCGGGCAAAAAAAAACATCAAATTTGCGCGGAACAACTACCAGCCGATAGGTCCTCAATAGAAACACTCTATCAGGTTAAAATAGAAATCTCGAGCTCATAATCTAATTGTTTGATAAAAACACGATTTTAAACCAATCATAGCGCGTATTTTCCTGCGGCTACTTTCTAAATTGTTTAAGAAATAGTCTTTTGAATTGAAAACACTACTATAGGTTGCTTGAGGATTGCTCTATACCAAATGTTGGGGAATAAATATTTTTGTTGAGACCTCGTCAAAACTAAACTATAATAGTGAGAAAATACCAAACGTTTTTCTTTCGTCGTCTAGGTAATGACGTGAACATTTACGAGGCAGATATCATGTTATCTCCTGATGATATCGTTGATTTCCACGATGACGGAGATGTCGACGGAGCACAGCTACCTGTGAGACGGAAACGAAACGCTGCACGTGACTGAGAGAAGTTGTGGGTCACCGGTGTAATCCCTTAATTAAGCGTGTGGCATCGCCCCTCCAGGTTGGACAAAGGGGGTTCATGGCTAGCACGTGCACTGCTGCAATTGGTTGTTAATATATTAGCTTACACCAAAAACATCACATCACCATAGGTACTAAGACCAGTCTACAAACTAATGCGTTTTCAAAACTTTTTTTTTCAATAATTGATCGATCGATGGCCGCTCATCTAATAAATTTCTTGATTTAAAACAGATTTGCTGTGTTCTGAAGTCAAGCAATAATAACGACTAATGAATCAAATGCTTCCTTTTAAACAAGATTTATTACAAGAAGTGAAAATTCTACCCAACAAAATGGGTAGTAAATAATAGTCTGCAAGTACAATATTATTCTATGGTATATATTGTTGAGCAAGTCATGTATTTTATTTCCATAATTTTGGCCTTGCTCTAAGTTCAAGTAACCTAGTACATTAAAATATCTTTCTATGCAATTAACTATTTTACAATTAGAACACTCCCTTTTAAGCTGTTAGTCCGACCTGGATTATAATAAAGTTCATCTACTGGATTTGTTCCAAGTGTCTCTTTTGCTGCTTTTTTCCAACATCCACAAAATTCTTTCCTCTATGTGCCACCGAGTTCGTCATGGACCAGTACAGTTCCGCCACTTGTTCTTTCACAGGTCGTGAAGGTGTCCGTTTACTCCGTGAGTTGTACTACCACGTTGCTAGGAGACAGCATGATCTCATTCAGCATGACACTAATGGTTACCCAATCACTGGCTCGAACTCTTTTTCTTTTTTCACTGTTCGAGATTCCATTGACCTTTTGCCAGAAATCTCGAGTGTTCGTGGCAATGGCGTGACCAGCACGATCGCGTGTGGATTCCTCCAGCTTGTGTCCAATATACGCGAGATGCTTGTTTGGAGAGGCGACGCTGGGCTGTCCGGGGACATCTCGCCAATGCCAAAGTACCTCAATTTATTTGAAGGATTTGGGATCACAGGAGTCAACATGAGGACGGGCCATGTTAATCATAAGTGGATGGATCGGGGATTCAATGAACCCTGAAGAGATCGCGATCCAGCGCACTTCTGTTTTCCTTGTTCATCGTAAATCTGCGCGTTAACACTCGTCAAGCAGTCGTTTTGTGAGTATTAAAGTTGGCGAGCTACTGATCAACGATTCACATTTAACGACCGAGTTATTTTTTTGAAAAGGTATGGTACTTCTTAGACAGCCTTTGTTGTGCAGTCGTGTGCTTCAAACAATAGAGTTCTAAAGTGTGACGTCACAAAAAATTAAATCTGTGAAATTATGGGATTGGGCGCCATTTTCGAATGGAGTATCCTTAAAAAAGGTTCCTTGCCGAAACTTAGCTCTTATTTGTAATTCCCAGCTGAAATATGAAGGATTGAAATTTGATACTGCCCCATATAAATCTCTCTAATTTTGAGTCAGTTCTAAACTGAAGGAACAGAAACAAATTTTGAAGAGTTTGTATGGAATGCCATCAAACTTTGATCCCTTATATCTCTACCGGGAATTGCAATTCGGAGCTAATTTTTGGGACGAGGACGTCTTTTAGCATGCTCTATAAGAATATGGCTTTATATCCCATAATTTCAAAAATTCTATTTTTGTGACGTCATCACTTTATTACTCTATTGCTCACTGAGCAAGGACGCGCCATATTTGAACACACTTCCAACTCGCAATTTTAAGTGCCAGCTATAGCTTGTCGTTTTTTTTTACTCCGATCTACAAAGTAAAGACGGGATCAGTTAAGAAAAACATGAAACTTTTATTTCCCGTCTTACACGTTTTTGAAGCCAGTCACGCTTACTGAAAGACTGTCTAGCTGTGTAGTCTCACTCGACTAAGACTGCTCGAGAACTTTTCCTTGGTCATTTTCTGAAAGAAACGGCTTTATCTTTCTTCTTCCTGCGCATAAAAAACTGACGTCAATTTGTTTAATCGATAAAGGGTGTTCGATCGTTTACACTGAGTCTAGCAGGCAACCAGTTGGTCTATGGAGATCCCACTGTAGTGTGCGGAGGCATTTTCATCCGTCGGGTAAACAGTCGAATTAACATTTAACTGTCTGGTTACGAGGGGAAGAGCAAACTTTGTTTCACGAGAATCTCAAATCTACTACAAAACAAAAGCAAATTTGGAAAAACGCGCCGCGATTCCAGCGACAACATCAGGCCACCTTTAACTGCACGCCCTGATCACGTGCAATCGCGGTCAACATTTTACGGGTAACAGTGACCTGTTTCCCTTTTGGCAACATAGTTTTCGCCATGTTCCCCTCTCATGGCATTTGACTGTAAACAGTTTCATTAAACTCAATAAATTGACCTCGCTCCCAATGCGTGGCTTCATAGCTCAGTTGGTAGAGCATCGCACCGGTATCGCGGAGGTCACGGGTTCGAATCCCGTTGAAGCCTTGATTTTTTCAGGCTTCTTCTTTCCAATTGCTTAAATTGGAAAATTTACTGCGATGATCATTCTTCACTTTGATCTACAACCGCAGTTCAAACATATGAATTATTTCATACATACTTCTCATCAAACAGTTTCATTGTTAGATGTCATGTGACCATGAACTAGCCAATAAATGGGCACGCTGTAGCAGGAAAAACGCCTGCTATATAACAAGAAATTTTGTTGAAATGACATTTAACACTTAATGACTGGTCCCGAGGGAACAGCGAATTTTGTTTCCCGAGAATCTCAATGTTTCCCGAGACGAAGTCGAGGGAAACATTGAGATTCGAGGGAAACAAAATTCGCTGTTCCCCAAGGGATCAGTCATTAAGTGATTTGTTATATAGCAAAACAAAACCAAAGCAAATTTTGAAAAATGCGCTGAGATTCCAGCGACAACATCGGGCCACCTCTGATCACGTGCAACAGCGGTCAACATTTCGCGGGTAACAGTGAACTGTTACCCGTTTGACGTCATAGTTTTCGCAATGTTTCCCGCTCACGGCATTTGGCAGGAAACAGTTTCATTGTTAGATGTCATGTGACCATGAACTAGCCAATGAATGGGCGCGCTATAGCGGTAAAAACGCCAGCTATGTAACAAACTCTTTTATTAGTCGAGAATTTCAAGTTCACTTTACTTTCGATTTCTGCTCTGTAATTTTCTATTTTCGCAAGGTACTTTTCATGTGCTATTTTTTTCAAGTGTTCATGGGACCCCCGGGAACGGACCCTCGGGAATTAACCCCGGGGACGCACCCGTACGGCGGACCCCCAGGGAAGGACCCCCAGGACAGGCCCCAGTGGACAGACCCCCATATGAAAAGGTCGGGAATACTCAGCTTCTCGATTAGGGGTATATTCAAGGATTCTGGTCTCACTTACGGCGGTCTTGTCTAAACACCACGATTTCTAGTTGTCATAGGATCTTTTAGTGTGCACTCGAAGGCTCGATTTCCGTCGGTCTACTTGGCGGGCTCTTTTCCTGAACAGAGGATGGTCAAATAAAGTTCCACCTCCCCTCCCCTCCCCCCTCCCCCACCGGATGCGAGACGCATCGTTCATAAAAATTACCTCCTGCGTACAATATAGAGCAGTTATCTCAAGGGCTTTGATTTCTTACATCCCATGTGTAAAGTTTGAAGCTGTGTTCGCATCGTATAAAACACGGGCAAAACTATTTAAACACCAGAGCAAATCCACAGCCGTCGATTCCCGCGATTTGGACTAGAACAAATCTTCCACTTTCTTGGGTCGATGTAGTCCCCTGTAAGGGTCGAAGACTTCATTCAAGTCATACTCCGCTTTGTCTGATCTCTTTTTTAAGATCTTGTTCTGTGCACCTTCACGAGGGGAGGCCACAATAACGGGCCTCATCCCACATTCAGCTCTGAACTCCACCACATTGAGGCCCGTGCGATCAGCAAGCTGCTGGTGCGTTTCCTGCAAGAATAAATAAGAGATGCATGAAAAATCGAAAAACAAATGGAAATATAGAGTGAACACTGGTCCACTGTTCCCTGATAGATTGATATTTCAAAAGACGTGCGCCTTTTCTGAAGGGAGCAAACCGGGAGAACCCGGATAAAAAAAACCTTGCAGCAAGAACGAGAACCAACAACAAGCAAACTCAATTGTTGTCCCTCCCAACTCAAATGCGCCTTCCAATTGGACGAGAATGTGTCAGGTGCCGCGGATCAAACTCCCTACTGAAACAACAACTTTGAACTTTCGACTCACACGTGATCAGGTCGTGCTTCTTGAAACCGCGGCAAATTTGTCAGTCAGCCAGCGCCAAGTAAATGACTTCTTCGCAGTTTGTTTCTATTTTTGAGTTGGGAGGTATATCAAAACATCTAATGACTGGTCCCGCGGGAAACAGTGAGTTTTGTTTCCCCTCGACCTCAACACAGAGGGCCTCGGGAAAACAAAACTCACTGTTTCCCTTGAGGCCAGTCATTAAATGGTCTATATTAACACATGCATCAGCAGGTCTAAGATTAGAGCCCTGGCCACTTCGGCCACACTGGCGTGAAATGACCCCTCCTCACCACAGCACCATCTTTGCTAATAAATTTACAGTTAACTCATTGGCTAAGAAAGTCTCAAAATAAAGAAGCCCAGCGACGTAACGTTCTCTGTCCTGGCGTTTGTAGTTTTAGAGAAATAACGATTTCTCTTATACAAAGGACAAGAAAACGCAGAGTTCGTGATTATTAATTAACAATTATCATAAAATGTAGGATTCATACAAGAAATTAAAGAGCGATGGAAAAAACGCTTTATTTTACCTGGCTGAGTAATCCCTGAAACGTCGCTCGAACGAGGCTGAGAGGAGTCGTGGGTCCCTGTACTTTACAGCGCATGTCTTTAATCCCAAGAAGCAACGCGATCTCTTTAATAGCTCTGTGACAGCGAAGTCCATAACCTAGTAAATCACACGCACGGAAAAGATTCAAGACAAGACGGATTTTATTACCAGTTCTTCTTGCTTTGCTTACCCTTGTTGAATAACCCTTTGACCGACTAGAAAACGGCCAGATTATAATTTGTTAAAATGAAAAATCTACGAAAAAAGTTAATTGGAATGAAAAAGAAATATAATCCCACGCGAAGGGAGGAAGATAAAGACAAAATCAAAGAAAATCAAAACAAAGAAAACAAATAAACAAAATGAAAATATCATTACGAACGTCAAATCCTAATCTAACCTAGGACACGTTTCCAATGGTTGGAATATCTACAAACTTGCAATCATAAATATCCGGCCTCAGTAATCCTGAGGTTTTCAGTCGCCAGGTCGCCAAGAAACATAGGGTTACATTATCAAGTCATGTTGCCGTGAATGTGTACAATCATTGCTATTTAGCCTATTTTAAAAGATTAAAAAAATACTTTTTAAGAAAAAAAAATAACAAAAATGTGTACGTTCTAAAAGTAGCGGGGCAACTAAGTATTTACCTGGAGGTTTCCTGTAAAAGTTGATTTTTGTCTTGTGGTATGTTGTTTCTAGATCGTGGTAAACTGAAAAAAAAGTAAAGGTTAATGTGGAGTCTGCGCTTATCTCGGGTTGAAGCAACTAACCGGGAGTATTTGTACTGCCCGTCTACTGGAACGTTAGTCCTAGCATTAATTCGCCGGTATTATTTATACATCGGGGTGAAGAGAGGCACTGTGAGAGTTTAGTGTCTCACCCAAGAACACAACACAATGTCCTCGGTCAGGGCTTGAACCCGGACCGCTCGCTCCGGAGGCGAGCGTACTAGCCACAAGGCCACAGCGCCTCGACACTATTGAGGCTGCCTTTGCGAGTTGCCGTGCAGTGTTAATTCCCAATGGAAAAGCGGAAATATTTCATTCTGATGGCCTAAATCTACAGTGATCCTACAATCGTCCAGATTGGTTAATTACATCTCGGTTTTTAATTTTAGCGCACAACTACCAACCAATTAGGACTATTTCCTCAATCAGACAACTACGTGCACTCTAGCAGCAAACACTCAGAGCCTTACTAGTATACACCAGTTGCATTCCAATCATTCCCCCAGCCCCTGTCCCTTCAGCAACGCTGACAAATATCTTTTAACTCCAGCTCTTTTCATGTCGTTTGCAAATTTTTTTCACCGGCCAGAACTTATCCTCTATTAGGCATAGAGTGCCCTTTTATGCGATTGAGAATATTCATTGTGTGAAATCTGTGGACGCATAAATGAGATTTATCGGAAATGTTGAAGCTACAAGTGAATGTGCGGTTTACTCAATTTCTCACTTAAGATGAGAGAGAGAGGAGAGCCCCCTCCCCACGAACACCCCCAGGCCCCTCCCCACGAACACCCCCAGGCCCCTCTCTTGTTATAAAGTGTCGCCCCAAAATTAACGCATCATCCCGCTTAGCTGTCCCTGAGTCTCCGAGGATGGATAACAACTTACTTGTGTGGCTATCACAGCGTTCAATGAAGTAAAGATACCTCACAGCTCTGTTTCTTGCCTAATGTACACAAAAACAGAATTAAGTTAAGATTCGTGTTAATATCTAAGCAATAACCTTCCTTTGACTTCAGAAAAGGAAATGATTGTCTGCAGACATTACATGATGTACCATGACCACCTGGCAAAAGATCTTTGCATTCAGGCCTGTATAATTACGCAGAAGTAAAACGACTTGTGACATTCATACTACTGTACCTCTCGTATAGCACTTATCGGCGTTTGCCCTCTACCGACACCAAAACCTGCAAGGAACAAAAAGATCTCATCCTCATCGAACACTTTTGCTACCGTTTTCGGTGCTAGGTCATGGACTTTTAGTATTCCAACATACATGTACAAACTGGAGATAAATCACAATCACGATGCCTGAATGACATAAATAAGAAACACATTGACGAATGCGGACTTTTGCAACTGAAGAAATGCGTTGCATTATACAGGTAGTTTTTAAAGTTTGAGATTTTGAAAACAAAAAAGTAGTAACTAAAGGTAACTTTCTTCTCTTAAACAAACGGGCCCCGCGTTAGACGGAGTGTCACGTGACAATCAAGTACGACTTTTGGTAATAATGGCACAGAGAATTAACTCTGAAGTGTAAATTTAAGTGCTAATTTAACCCATGCTAATTTAACCCATTTAACCCACTGGGCGTTAGCCCTAGTAAAGGGAATCAGGGAACCACACGAGGTAAAGAAAAAATCTTTTGACCTCGGTGGGAATCGAACCCACGACCTCCGGAATAGATCTACCGTTACTCTGCCGACTGAGCTACGAGGTCGGAAAGAGAAAGTCGGGGTCGATTTAGATGGTGAATCGCGGCGAAGAGAAAGTAAGGGTATATATGAATGTTGTGCCGCATATGAATGTTGTGCCTACTTTTGGTAACCCTAGCTTATTACCTGCAACCCCATTATAGTTGCCGGCGACAACCATGGCACGCTGAGTTTTCTTTCTTCCTCCAGCAGTCATATTACTGACTCGCCTCATCTGTAAAAAAAAAGAAACATGCAGCGGTTAAAAATACTACAGCATATATAACTGATTTTCAACTGAGTGTCGTACAACCAAACCCAAACTACAATGGAACCTCCACTGACGGCCACAACTCTTCAGTTCAGTCACTTTCCTCTCGGTGTCCCCAATCAGGCCATTAAGGACAAGTTTGACTGTAATTTCTTACCAATCAGACCACTCACAGATGGCCAATTACAAATTATAGTAAAACAAATCCAAAACCAAAGTATTTGGTCGATTACTTTCAAGACTCAATTTAAAACCTGTCTAATGGCTGGGACCCGTTGAATTGTTTTGGACTTTGTTTCAGTTCTTGAGGAGAGAAGGGTGAGGAGAAAACAGATATCAGGCAACTTCTTAAAAGAAACATGTTTGACTGAAATGAGGAAACAATTCTGAACCTGAAAACATTAAATAAATGCTTTATTGTAATGAATCGTCATCTAACCGTTCTTCTAAAGTCTTAGTAAACCTCCTAACATTGGGATCAGGAGGGGAAAGAGTACTGTCAGAAAAAAAAATAGGAAAGTCAACAGCATGATTGTAATTTGCTTTACCGACACTAAAACAAATGGGTATTACAAAATAGAATACTTTTGGAAGAGTCCTTGAAAACATGCGTGACAGTGGAGACTAGATAATCATTGCAAGTCTCACAGAATGTGCAGCTGTACAAGATCTATGGTGTGTTTCAGTTTACAAAAATGAAAAGAAATCTAGCTCCTTTCAAAAATAGCCTTAACCCTTTTTTTAACATACATGTAAATGATCAAATATCTGTGAATGTTCCTGAGTATAGCAAAAAGGTATAATTCCTTAGAAATTTGGCCATGAATTTGGCAATACTAAGTTCAAGTCTAAACAGAAGCCTTCTGATTGGTTAACAGCAATTATCCAGGGGTATATTGCAGAGTTGACACTAGCTGGTTGACCATGGGAGGCCCGATCTCCACTGCCTTATTGAAACAAAACTGATCACATTGGCTCAAGGAGACTCTTTCAAGAAAGAAAAATGTCATTATTACTTTGCCTCTCCTCTCTCTTTTAAGCACCCTTCTGGCAGATTTTATCCCCCTGTGCTGAACTGAAAATATATGCTTCTCTTCATAATAACAATGCCAGTTACAGTGCATCAAAAGCAAGATGTTTTAATCTTCTTACCTCGACTACAACAGAACTGAAGTTTCTTAGCTCCTCTGGAAAAAAAGTATTCAAACAAAGCTTTTAGCACTACATATTTTCAAATTAAAATTTTACTGTAACTGCTTTGTAATGCCTATTTGGGTATGAATCTCATAATTTGGACTACAAACCCGAGTGCAATCTGCTTTATGATCTTGGCCAGCTTCGCTAATGGGTTATTTCTCGGATAATCAAAAGTCACCTTCTGTACTTTAAATTTAAATGTGACAACCCTGAATGTAGAAATTCCTTCACTAACCTCCATCAGGGGTAAGAGGATGTCCAGCTTTTCTTCCTGGCCAAGTCTTTCCAGTCCAGCCTCTTTCAAAAGTTCTCTTCAGCCTCACACGTTTTTCAGGTTCTTCATCTGTAGCAGCATCCCTTTTTTGTTGTGTCTTTATCTTCACAGGGGCATTGAATCCTTGCCACTTGAGGCCAGCTTTGTCTGAGATTTGAATGAAAATTTGCTCGTTGGTGTGTATCCCTCTTTAATAGTCCAATCACAAAAAGGTCAACAATAGAAAAATAATCCTGTTTCACAGTCAACCATATGTTCTCTCAAAACAACTCTGCAATGCTGGAACATAATGTGCCAATACTGATTGCAAAAAGGGGATACGTTTCTAGAGAAACTGTGATGGTGCATCAATGGGGAGTATTACAAGATAATTTTGTTTTAACAACTGGGTTGATAAACTATCACTGTCCATTGTAAAGAGATTTAAAAACTGACGTTTTGAGAATAGACCAATTTCCATATAATAAAATTCCACCCCACGCAATGGCAGGGTGCGACAAAAGTGCTGTCTGATAGCCTGGGGCTAGTGGAATGGCTTGTCAAGCTAGCATTTTCTTATCGTAGCTTGCCTGATGGGCAAGCACCTTTGGTTCCTCTTTTTTGATAATAAATTGAGCTTTCATACCAAAAAGTCTGTAGCAGAAAGCTCCTGAGAGGATATGATAACATTATGAGGCCAAATTCATTAAAACAAAAAGGCCCACTTCAGCTCCATTGAAGAAAAGCTAGCAGACCTGGCACTGTGTAATCTCTAAACAACTTTGGGTCAGAACCTGACCCTGTCAGACTTGATGCGAATACGCTCTTCAGACCATGCAATGAAGGCCTACAAACTTAACTGGAGCAAAGACAAAGAGACACATTTTGTAGATATTCAATTTGACTATCGGCATTCCCAAACTTTCAGCAAGTTAATTCTGATAACCTCACTTGTATTTTGCATAATTAAATAAATCTGATTATTCTCTATAAAAAATTTAATTTCGGGTTAGCTCCTCAGATCTTCGGGCTAGTAACCTCAAGTAACTGCTTGCCCGAAGAGCAACCTCATCTTTTCATTTTTGTCTCACCTGAATAGCCTTGATTTTTTCAGGCTTCTACTTTCCAACTGCTTAAATTGGAAAAATTACTGTGATGATCACTCTTCACTTTCATTTAAAAGTGATTATACATCGGTTGTAGATGAAATCCTATTTTCTCGGCTACTCAAGACTTACCATACTTGAGGAGTTCAGGATCAACACCTTTGACAATAACTTTCTTCTTTCCTCTCCCAGCTCCCCTACCACCAGTGACAGCGGCCCACAGTTTGTCATACTCTAAATGAAACAGCATTGAAAATGTCTGGTACACAAAGAAGGATGCTAAATGTACATACTACTACAAACATGTAAGAACACACCATCAGCAGGGGTTTCAATAAAAGCCGGTTACCGGTGGTCTACCACCGTCTGTTTGGATTCCAATAATGAAATTAAAATTTATATTAATAAAAAAAAGCAAATTCAACAACAACGACGACCACTGGTATTTTTAAATGCAACACATTAAAACAGCACCCTTTTTGATGCTCAGAATGCTGGAAATCGCATTTCCAAGCTTTTATTTCAAATTTTTCTGGGGGAGACCCAGACCCCCCTATAGAAAAGAGGCCTTGCAGCCTCTTTAGTGGTCGTAGCCACCTATTACACCTTCAGTGGCTGCTTATAACTAAAGTTATTGAAACCCCTGCATCAGGGCATAAAAAAAATCAGTTTTGAGCTGCAACTACTGTCTGGTGTACTATCCTGAGCATCTCCTCTTCAGCCCCCCAAAATTTCATCTCTAACTTACAATGCTTCAATCTGTAATTTGAATTTTGTCAAACAGTTCACTTGCTTATTGGGCAAGTGAAAGACAGAAACCACCAGCCAGACAGGACTTTCTTTGCACACACTGACTCTCCTATACACTATATACAGTGTAATGGGGTATTAGAAAACCCTGTTGTTCGGTAGTCACTTGAAGAGATAGACCAGAAGGCCCTTCTTCCCTCTGTGACATTCCATGCACCAAACACTTCTTCTTTTTTAATTGCTAAGAAAGAAGAAGAGTGGAGTGGGAGTGGAGTGGAACCCAGGAAATACGACTCAGGAAGCACTCACTGATCCACTACACCATTGTAGCACCAGCTACCGGTTTCAGTTTTTTTTAAACTTTAAATACCACAAGTCCAAGTTTACGTAACAGAGTGTCACCCAAACCACAAAATGAAAGCTAAGCGCAAGCAAACCAGGATGGAACTAACCGCAAGCAAACCAGGATGGAACTAACCACAAGCAAACCAGGATGGCACTAATCGCAAGCAAACAAGAATGGAACTAACCGCAAGCTCACGTGTCTTAATCAGTATTCCTTTATATAAAAGGTCACGAAATGTCACAGAAGGAAGAAGGGCCTTCTGGTCTATCCCTTCAAGTGACTACTCTGTTGTTCACCTTTCTCCTTTGATTTATTTGAAGCAGCATAACTTCGATCTTGAACAATCTGAGCTGAAATTAATCCTTTCATAATCCATGAGTCTGTCAGAGACAAAAAAAATCATGTTTTTGTTGTTGTTTTTTTTTGTTTGTTATAACACAATAAATTTGTCATAACAATAAATTTGACATTTTTTTTTATTACTATACACTTACAATTACAGTTATAATCACGTTTACTAGATATCCTGTACGCCAGTACGTCAAGTTTTTTTGCACTTAAAAACAATAACTAATTAAGAAATGTGCCAACGAGAAAACAAAACAATATACAAACAAAATAAATTTAATCACTTCAAGATAACTGAATTATACATAAATCAGTAAAAGCACAAGAAAAATGCACTTTTAAACCCAAAGTCTATAACGAATTCTAATTGCCAGGAGTTACGGTTGGTTAAATAGCGCTTCAGTTAGCTTTCATAGTCCTTAGGTTTGCCTATAGATAGCATGTATCGACAGTAGTACTAGTTAGCTCTGGATAATTGGGTTACCACTTTCACACACATCTCACATGTATTGTCTTACCTGCAGTGCCATTTCGTCACATCGCCCTAGATTTATTACAGAATCATTTCGTCCGTTAACTCCTACCTTTCTTCAAACGTGCAGCATTCCCCAAATAACCAGTCTTTCCCATAAATAAAGTTTTCGCCAAGCACACATATCTGCGCAGAACAGCCGCCATTTTGATTACGAGGGGCGGTCACCCAGCTAAGCGACTGGCTGCTAAGCCTCCCAAGATGGCGGCACAGTTTGTAAAATTTGGCTTGCCCATGATCGTAAGCTACTGATTTATTCACTGATAATATTTTGATGCTAAACTGGTTTCAGCTGGCTAACACCCAGAATAAGTCCCCTCTAAGGCTCTGAAAAATGCAGATTTGTTGACTTCGGGCTGGAGATCGCGTCATACCAGTTTTCGTGAATTTTCACATGTACACGCAAAATTGTACGCGAAGTTTTCTTATGTTTTATGTTTTGTTTTGCAGTGGACACTATAAGTGTAACGTTTTCAGTGTATTGCAGTGTCCAGGGAAGGTATCGCGAAAAATATGAGGCAGTGAAATACGTGAAATACGACTATTTCTTTACAATGTCATGTTTATGTTTCGTTTGTTTTGTTTCGTTTTATTTTGGCGTGTACTATTCGTTCGGTTCATGGACCACCCAAAGTAGGTTCCATTGTTAACTCTTTAGTTCGAAGTAGCTTCCTTGAACTTTTCCTGTCAGAGTTTCTTTCTTGCTTTGTTTTTTGATTGATTGCTTAACCTATTTATTTTATTATTGTTATTTTTAAAATATTTCTTTCATGAGATGCATTTATTGAACTCTGCATACTGAACTGTCATTATGTCATCTGTATTCGTCATAGACATTAATCGTTGGTGGATCGTTTGCATTGAAAGAATTCACTGAAATTAAGATCAAGCGTCGAGATGAGAAGACTTTCATGGTAGGTAATTCATTTATCAAGGACACAATTGAGTTCTGTAATCACAGGAACCTAAACCACAAGCCAGGAAAGTTTCAAGATTTGGAAAATAATCGCTGTATTGCCCACATGCGCGCATATGCCCTTGCCAGTAGTAGTAGTAACAGTAGAACCTTTATTTCCGTGTCAGAACCTTCTAGTTCAGGAGATATCCCTTACTAATGTGAGGACACAAATAATAAATAACACTATTTACAAAGAAATGCTATCCACTAAATTCTAAAAAAGATTAAGTCATGTATACAAAAAAAGCAACTATGAAATGAGAGATGAAGAAATCTAACAGGGAGCTTAGGTCACGCTTACATATACGGTTTTTAAAACTGGCTAACGATGTAACTGATCATCTGCAGTTGTCAGTTTGCTCCATAATGTGGGTCCTAAATAGTGCAAGATATAATGTTTGCCATAAATTACTGTGTTATACCTGGGAACTGAAAAGTCGGACTGTCTTGTACCCGAAAGATGATACAAAGTATTCAGAGGACTTAGATTGTGTTTGACTTTGTACATCAAAGTGCATATGTTTTGTATACGTTCATAGATAGAGTGTTTGTCTTTGTAATGCAGCTATCAATATCAAGCCCGAGGGGGGGGGTCAGGCATAGGGTGGGGATTAAAATTATCAAAATCCCCATCCCCGGGGAAAAAAATAACTATCAAAATTAGCAGAAACAAACGGTGTACTTCTCATCTACTCTTTGAAATTGACAGATCAAATGCATGATCTCAGGTCCTGTGGGTTGCCTCCCCCCCCCCCTTGGGGCTTGACAATGAGAGGTGCATAAACAGCCTTCAGGCCTCTTTCTTGTACCCTCTCTAATCTGCGACTATCACTAGATTTGCCATATAAGGTTGGTATTTTTAAAACAGTATTCTTCAGCGAGGGACTTTGGCCACTTGGCAGGTCCCTGGCATAGACTTGGAAAAGCCTTTGTATGTCTATCAACTATGGCATGGAAGTCTCACAGAACGCACGCTGGCTGCTAGAGCATACTGTAGCATTTTAAAGAGGCACTTTCTACTTTTCTTTTTGCCGCACTACACAGTAGTTCACTACAAAGTAGCCAGTAGTTCCTTGGGCTTTCTGAAAAAAAATCACTGTATGGCAATTTTAAAGTGACGGTATGGTAAGATGCATAATTGCCAGTAACTGTAAAATAATGATAAAAATACCAATAACAATAATGATAACGATAACAATAATAATAATAATAATAACGATAATAATAATAGTATTTATTTTTTATTGTTTTTATTTTTATTTTTATTATTTTTTATTATCTTTATTATTATTTACAAAATGTAGCAAAACAATTACAAAAATTACAAAAAAGTAACTGTAAAATAAACAACCTTACCAAAAGAATTTCTTAGCTATCTGATAGCACTCTCTTTGTACACATGCAGCTTAACTTGTCCCATTCTTAGCCTTTGCAATTTTCTTTCTCTCTTGTTATAATAAACTAAGTCATGGCGTATCATTTCTTTTAGTTGAACAAAGAAGAAGCACTTAAGGAATTACCCCACAAGGGAAAAGAAGTGTCACTGGAGGAGGCATATGAGGTAGTCAAGTGATACAACTGCTTACGATTCATGCAAAGAGTTTGCTGATTTTTTTTTTGGCACATTTTACTTGTCCAGCAAGGGTTGATTCCCTGTAATTGGAAGCTTAATATAACAAAAAATTAAAATTTGTTAATATTAATCTTTTTTTTTTTCGATTTGGTGATCGATTAGTTGATTGATTTAATGAATTATAATATTTATTCATTCTTTCTTTCTTTCTTTCACTCATTCCCTCATTCACTCACTCATTCATTCATTCATGCATTCATTGTTCATTCATTCATTTATTGATGTATTTGTTTATTTATTTATTTAATATTTATTTATTTATTTATCTACTTATTTATTGATGGTTTCATTGTAATAGAGAATGTTGCAGCTATCAGGTTGCAAAGTCTTGTCTAATGTATGGTTTATGTTTATTCCTTTCAGGATTTAACCAAGAATCTTGACATTGATACCTGGGAAAACAAGCGAGGACCTCGCCCATGGGAGGAGCCACAGATGTCATCCAAACAGAAATAAATTAGCTAACCAGCTCATGGGCGGGAAATAAACATGTGACCTTCATAATAGATGCAAAAGCAAATTGTGCTGCATTGAAATAATGACAAACCTGATAAAAAATTGCAGCAACATTTTAAGCCTGACTTTGGTGGTTAAGGACAAGATGGACAGAGCAACAGCTACAACATAATGGATGGTGATAGTAGTGTAGAGTTTACCATCGTTGATGTGCAGAATTCTATAAGTGCAGTGCTGTGTTATGGCCATCTTTTAAAGTTAATATGGCACAGCCACTGCCACAAATTATTTTTAATTTGACACTTGAGGAAGGCTTGATGAAAACTCCAGCTCAAAAATACTGAACATAAGTTCAGAAGGCTACACTGTATATTTGGGCCAAGCTTTGTCAACAGGGCATATTCCTGGTACTTGCTAGGAAAAAACACACACCCAAGGTATTGCAAAAAAAAAATGGCTTTCAGTATCAAATAATTGAACCTTAAGTGGAACCAGGCCTTATGGTCTCCTCGTTAACATGGTCACCATGTTGTTATGGCTAGTGTTTTTTTGTCCCAGAAAACTGCCCACACATTTTTTTTATAGGCAAATCCCATTAATAGGGCCACACCACCATCCGCCAAATTCTGAAATCCAAATCTCTATAATCCTCTACAATTTTATCCCGTTAATCCAGCCATATGAACAAGTTACCTATGTCCGTGTTTTCATTGTAAATATTCTAGCCATTTTTTTAAAAAAATCTGCATTTCAAAGGCTTATTAAAGAAGGGTTGTTTGGAGGTCCAGGAGAAAAGCAACTGTGATGACTGGCAGCACAGGCAAAGGCACCGACAAACAAAGTGGAGTGTGAAAATTTTGTGCCAGGGCACTCACTAGCTCTGTTCGCTCGACTCATCACTCCTGACTTTGGTCATCAACTTTGCTCCTGCTGCAATGCACGAGAACCTGCTCGCAAGCTAGTGTTAAGGAGATTCGAAAAGGTTTTTCCTTGCTGCAGTGTGTGTGAAGCAGTGGAAGATTACAAAGGAGGATATTTAATGGTGTGGGCAAACTATATGTCTCCTTGCAACTCTATAGCTGGGCTATACTTTGAGGATACTTGTGACGTCATATCAATGGCAATACCATGGCAACGCACAAGGTGCACAAAAACGTCCACAAAATTTCACTTTTGTAAATTATCTGAAAAACTAATTCGGTGACCTACCATTTTTATTTCTTTGTTGGAAAGTTCCCTAAATTCTTTAACTTTTCAGACAGTATAGAAAAATTTATCTAGCTAGTAGAATTAAATATATTTAAAGAAAATGCGATTTATGGCTTACAGAAAATTCTACTTGATAATTTTCTCCGAAACATTTATATTTATAAGTGCCATCGTGAATGGTGCGTACATGCAAAAAATCAAGATAGGTCACCGAGCAAAATTTCGAGCTAGAAACAAATATTTTCTGCAGATTTTATTTCCGGTCTGCGTGATTTTACGCAAGATTTAACTTCCAGTGTGCTAATTCTGATTCATTCATCTGACGCATGTGTTTGCGCGCGCGCGTGCAGCTAAAAACCCTTTCGAGCCCCCTAAAGATGACACTAAAATTCTACCTTACCCTGTAACACGGCAACCCGTAAATATGGCCAGATTTCCTTGGCCCATTGACAACCATATATATTTTCAATAAAGTACTCAAGAACTCAGTATCCAGTCTGTTATCATTGTATCACTTAATAAAATGATTTTCAGTCACTTCTGCAGATCTGCCCTGCAGACCAGAAGCCCGCTCCACACTCATTTTAAGGAGTTAATTTGGGAAAAGTATTTGGTAATAGGGCTGAGTTGGCCAGCCACTCCTTTCATGGTTTTTGTTGGATAAAATGAGCTGAATACCTATTGGAAAAAAACTTCGTTATTTAATTATCGTTTTTAATTGTTTAAACTTTTGAAAGGAAAGCCCTTTTACACCAAAATTACTCTTTCCCCTAATTCCTTTCGCACCTGTCATTTTCAAAATGGCCTCTCGCGTAACTCAGCATGAGTTTGGTCCTGCTTTATACTCGCTGTAAGTTCTCAAGAAAAGAAGAGCGGTATGAAAAAAACTCATCATCAACATATTCCAAAGACCCTAGAGAACGCTGGCGAGTTTCGAATGTTTATCTATGAGCTGACAGAGTCCAAAATTTTCAGTGTAAGCATTTTGTTTGTGATTCTTCTGAACACGGTGATTTTGGTGATTCAAACTGATGAAGGATTTTCCGTCAAAGCAGGTAATTGTGCCCTCGTTTATTTCAATATGTTTTTTTTAATTCATTTTTGTTATCCCTGCCGTACTTGCATGAGGAAAAACTGTACTTACGTGCAAGGCCGGGGAGCTGTCAACAGGAAGGTTTTTTTTTAACTTCGCCGCAACTGTCCGCCATATTGCTTCACTGAAGGATGTAAAGAGATTGTTGTAAGGAGTTTTATGCTTTTTGTAGTTCATCTCGCCTAGCAAAACTCTTTTATTAGGCTACCGGTGTATCTTAGGGCAATACAATATAATTTTAAAAGCCGCTAGGAGGTTGAATCTTGATAAGAATACATACCTTTTTCTAGATTGGATTTAATCTTCATGCTTTAACTTACTTTTGGTTTGACAATACGACTGATTCTCGGCAAGATCAGGTCCCTATTAAGCGGCACTTGCTGAAAAAGGTTTACGTGGAGAGGAGCCTTGAACTTTTGTTTCAGTGTGAATTAAAAGATTTATCCTCGCGGGCCAAACCCGAAAAGGAAAATCAGGAGGTGCGCCACCTCCGCAGAATTTTCATGTATTCTCATATATGCTTCTGTCTCATATCAAGGAGGGAAATTTAACGAAGATAGGACAGCGACAGTGAGTAGAAAGGCTTGTTCTTTTCGGCAGGTTAGAAATGTTTCGATGGTAAAAACTGACGTTAGTTTCTGCATTGCAGGATGGTACCTGTCAGCTCTTGATAGCGTATTTCTTGCCATCTACTTCATGGAAATAGTTTTGAAACTTTACGCTCTTCGCTCGTTCTTCTTCAAGACAGGATGGAACATCATGGGTAAGAAAGTTATTCTGTTAAACTTCTCTGGTTCTTGAAAATTTTTTACCATTTGTCATAATAATGAACCAGTGGGGATAGCCAGTGAATAATGGTAAGGGTTTTTCCAAAATCAGCAAGCCAACCGAACAAGATGGCGCCTACATTTGCAATTAGACTTCTCGTGAATGGTTTACGCTGGCAAGAGACTGGAAACTGGAAATTTACCAAATGGTAAGGAAATCGGAAATGTCCATTTTTCCGTTCTGAACGGAAAAAGAGAACTACCCCTGGGGCAGATCTACAATTTTCGAATGGATTTTCCGCAAAATTACTGTCCCGTTTGATATTCAACCAAGATTTCCTTTTTTCTAAGTGGTAACCACCCAAGGTGTCTTACAACGAGTATAAGGACTGGTTTTGAGTACTGGGCAAGGTTTTTATACTGAGAAAGGATTGCAGAACGGGGTGTACGTCAAGTGTACGTCAAGCAAGGGTATATGTCAAGTAATTCTGTAGTTCAAGTCCAAGTCATTTATCTGTTTTTTCTATATCTAGTTAAATCTTCTTGTAATGTGTAAAATTGCATGTTTTTTGCTTTGACAGTTTAGCTACGATTCTTGTAACTGGTATAAGTACTACTTTGTTTTATGCAGTGTCGGTGTTGTAAAGGTAATGATACACATGCAAAAATTACTCGACTCTGATTGGCTGAGAACAGTGCAGTTTAAGTGTAACACCAGTGCAAAAAGTGTAACACCGGTGCAAAAAGTGTAACAGTGCATATTACACATCGTTATTCTGGATTATGATTTGCAGAAAGACAATGAGAAATTTTGTAGGCCAATGATCTCATGTAAAGCAATGAAAAAACGTTTGTACAGAAACTCTGAAAAAAGTTTTCTCGAATGCGAAAGAAATGGCTTCGGGAAAAATCTTCCGGTACTTTCTCCACGCGAATTTTTTCATGTTTGTATTATTAATAAGTAATACTGTTTTTCTCCTTCAATTTAAAGTTGATTCGCACTTGTGGGTTTTTCAAAAAGCTGAAATTGCACTCGCCGAAGCGGCTCGTGCAATTTCAGCTTTTTGAAAAACTTACTCGTGCAAGATAATTCCAAATTAAACTCGAAACCGTATGATTACCTGTACTAATGTATGTGTCTTGTAGTAATTAAATGAAGCTATACTTTGTAAAAGAAAAGCTCTTTTATGCTGTACTGTTGAGCATGCGCCTAGGAATGAGCCAACGCCTATGCCGTCACTCCCATCTTCATACACCTGTAGGTACCTGTTAAGTGTTTTGTACCTCCAGAAAAGTCCTTTGATGCTTTATACCAAAATGCGTGATACACAAAACATTTTTATGAAGTTAGCTTGTATGCTTCTTGTTATGCTAGTTAGATTAAAAGAAAAATGATTACAAGAGAAAACAAAGTTGCATCAACGATCTGTTGATTCGAGAAAGGGCATTCGTATAATTTATGTGAATATTATCTTATTATGCATGAAGAAAAATTTATTGTTTGTCAAACTTCTATACAAATAAAAATTATTTTGAGTCTGTCTCCCGTGTTAAATTATTAGGGAAGTAGCAATTGCGACACCCTTTAAAAAAAAGGTTAATATTTTACCTTATAACGGTGCGGTAAATCTGTTTAGGGTGCCTTTAAGTCTAAAAGCGTTCCCATGCTGAATATGCAATGACATCTTTAATTCCAAAATAAAATACGAAAAGTTACCCATTGAAGTTCACGTTGAAATCTCCTAAATACGCAGAACTCAGTCACTTCACGTTATTGTTTTGCAAAAGACAGCTACGAAATTTACTAGGATTGAAAAGGCAAGTGCAGTTCTACTCATTGAACCTTTTGTCTGGTGACGGCCTTGTTGCCGTTGCCGTTGCGGTTTGCTAAAGCTCCTCTTTATCGCTCATTCTCAGACTTATTCATCGTTCTCTTCACCATGGTGGACTTTTTGCTACCGCTGATTGTGCAGAATGTTGGCTCCTTTGATGTGGCTGCCATCTTCAGGTTATTGCGCATGTTCAGAGCTATCAGGGCGCTAAGAGCATTGAGGGTATTGAGGACTATCAGGTAAGAGAGGGGTGGGGGTTGGGTACTTAGCTAATCTGTTGGGGGAGGGATGGGTGCCTTTGTCCCGGAGCTAAATCACTCTGATTCCCAGTGGTTAGTACTTTAAGCTCAATAGTGGAGAGGGAACACTTCGGGAGATTATATACATAAGCTTGGCTAAATCTTAATGTAAATCCATATAAATAAGCCTAAGCTAAACCATAATTTTTCTTTGGGCATCACATGCTAATCCCATTGATTCACTCTGTCAGACTTTACTTACAAGTGAAACAGGTGAAATTCCATTGAACCAGCTCAATCGAAAAACAACACTCAGAAAATACACAGTACATCACTTCGGAAGGCGATTACAAAAATTCAGTTGAACCACTGCTTGTTTTTAATTTTTCTTTAGGTTTCTAAAGAACCTTCAAGTCATTATGACAACGATTCTGAAATCCTTCAGAGCGCTGAGTACAATTGTCATGCTACAGGGTCTGTTCCTTTGTATCCTTTGATGTTTAGAGATGTTAAAAAGCAACAGTGCTTTACTAAACCGTTTCGTTTTGCGACAGTATATGCCAATTCTGTACTGCATTACAATAAAATGAAACATTCATTAACTCTAAGTTCTACAGATATGTTTGCGGTGATCGGTCGTGGGTTGTTTTATGAAGTAGCTCCTACACGGTTTGGTTCATTGGGGAAAGCACTGTTCACTCTCTTCCAGCTTATCACTTTAGATGACTGGTTCTATATGTATAGTGATGTCGTGGCTAAAAATCCAGGTGGGTAGCATACAAAAGTTTGTGTTTTCTTATCAGTGCAGACTGAGTTTCAAAGTCACTGGTACTTTTAGCGTTCTGGAAACCAAAATTAAATCAAGACCCCCGGTTTAGAGGCCGTACTTCACATGAGCCAAATCGAACTCGAATTTAGGCCAACCCAGATTAATTTAGACCGATGGCCCTGGTGCGCTAGTCTCCGGATCGAGCGGTCTGGCTCGAGCACTGGGGCCCGTTTCTTGAAAGCCCCGAAAAAGTAACACACAAATTGCGGTTATAAACATAATGAGACAACGCATGTTGTAAAAACTTTCATTTATGAACTTAACGTTTTGTATGCTCCAACATACATCTTCAGAAGTAACGGCTACCAAAATTGCAATTAAATTTAAACACGAAGGCTAATACCAAATAAGGAAAGTAATGACAATGAAAAAGTAAATGAAAATAAACAGACCTAGTTAAATCTGCTGGGAAAATATGAATGGCTAGTGGAGAAGAAGTTTCTCACTGCCAACATTTTCATTGAGCGCTGGTTTTAAATCGCGAATCAATAAGGTTTCCTTAATTAAAGGTTCGGGCCCGCAAAGCTATTTTTAGTTAATCGGTACTGATTTAAAGACAAAGAGGTATATACCGCTGAAACTTCCTGTATGGAGAGCCTCTGTTTTACTAAGATTATGTATATAAAACAGCTCTGAAGTCATAGGTTTGAGATTTTACTACGTCTTTTCGAGTGCGAAGACTTTTCGGGACCTCCGAGAAACGGGCCTCTGACCAGGGGCGCTGTGTTGTGTTCCTGAGCAAGACCCTTAAAACTCTCACACTTCCTTTCTCTACCCAGGAGTATAATGGGTACCGGTGAATTGTTGGGGAAACCTATGAATGTTGCGGGCGAGTGACCTGCATTGGACTAATATCCCGTCCATGCTACAGAAACCGGGATAAGCTCTGGCAGCTATGAGCCGGCTCCAAGGCTTCACTTCACTTTGATATGTGCTGTTCAAAGTCCTGTAAACATAGTAAACAACAACCAAGCACGATGCTGTCCTGTGAAAGAAATATAAGAAAAGTCGGTAAAAAGAAGCAGAATGAGGAAAACTGCATTTATCTATTTACAGGTAAACTGCAAGAAGACATTTGATGAATTGGTTCAGATGCCCTACTTCGTTCACATGAACTTATTCTCTAACGTACAATTTCAAGTTTCAACCTTTATGTACGCCACGAAGTACTACACAACTTAATGCAAAAAGCCCAACTGCAGTATTTAAGTTGATTCCCAAATGCAATGTTCACACATAATTCAAACACAACTTCCATGAATGCCTATTAATTTTGAAGCCGTTTACCAAGAAACCTGCCTGTTTAATGCGCTGACGCACAATTATACTTTTGCGCATATTCAGGTCTTCAAATATATTGAATCAATTTATGTATTTTGTTCGGCTCGTGTGAAGTCGGCGTCTGAATCAAAGCCGTTCCACAGTCGATAGTCCCGACTGAGCCAAGTGTGAATTCGATGAACGGCTGAGACTTTTTTTTCAACACCTCGAAATTCGTCAAAATTACTCTCCTTCGCGTCGTATTTTCAAAACTCTCTTCTCTGCGGTTAAAAATGTGGTGTAACACGGTTTTTTTGTGTTTGATATGTTACAAGAACAATCTACAACTCATACGAGATATCCTTGTGATTGGGGTGGGCCGGTGGGCAAGTAGAGAATGCTAACCTCTTACTAACCGAGCGCGAGGGCCGTACTGGGGAATATTGGCCCGAGGTCGTGACAGTACGGACCGAGCGCAGCGAGCTCCGTACTAAAACGACCTCGGGCCAATATTCCCCAGTACGGCTCGAGCTAGGTTAGTAAGTAGTTTAATTTATTATATGGCACTCGGGTCATGCTTGTTTTGAAATTGCCGGCTTTCGAAAACAAAAAAATACACATTTTATGACCGTTTCCATGTAAAGCAAAATCCCGACCAAGAAAGAACCAATCAGAACGCTCGGATTTACCCCAAGACTACTTTGCCATATAATAAAGTTTATTAATAGAAAGTTGAAATAATTTCACTTAATGCATTACTAGGATTTAACAGCCGTAACTAACTCTTTTGGAAACAGTTGGCCTATACAGTACTGAACAGATTCTTTGGTTTTTTTCCTTACAATTTTCAGGCTACAGTTACATCATCTTATATCTCATCGTCTATATTGTGCTGGAAAACTTTATCTTCATGAAGTAAGAAGTTAGATATGTCTTGATTACTGAAAATCCAAATTTAAAAGTGAAAGCCGAAGCCATAAAAACATAATCGTATTAGCTATAAGAGCAATAAACATCGCATTCCTCCCTCAGATTGTAAATACAATCTTAATTTGAGCCTGCTCTCCACATTCCTGTTACAAAGGTCCAACATAGATTTGGCGGGATTCGGGATGACAAAATTTGAAAAGCTAGATGCGGGATGAAAATACTTCCGCGAGAGCGGGATTTGCTCATTTTGGCAGGCGAGAAGCCATACAGTTTGAAAATTGATAGCGTCGTTATTCGTAATCACAAGAGACCATGTCTCTTTAAATCGTTAGAGACCTTTGATGGCAACGAAGTTTTTTCGGGATATACCGCAAACTGCTGTTTGCGGTGAGTCGTTTGCCGTTAGAGGTTATCTCGATTTTGAACTTTAACAAGCCGTTCCTGTTATAATTAGTAGAATATTGGGTTGTGAGTAATCCGATCGAAATTCTCCCATGCCCGTTACGTAGACTGGTTTTATGGCACTGGCGGATCTTGGCCGCCCTTAGCTAAAGGTCTGGATCCGCCATCGCATGGAGGGTTAGAAAGCGCTCATTAAGCCGCTTACTGACTGTCCACATGATAGGGTTTTGCACATTATGCTCAAATGTTTCACTCAGTGATTATCCTAATGCTTTATCAACACACGCACAATAGAATTCTTCAGCATACTTGAAATGTTTAAAACTTTGAATGACCAGTCTCTCAAGTACCTGAAAGGCCTATTTAAGCCCTTCAGCAGGGACTATGGACTTGGGAATTAATAGGGATAACAAATTGACTCTGACTAAGCCTCGTACCGATTTTTTGAAACGTAGCTTCAGTGGCGCACATTTGTGGAATAGCCTTCCATTTAACGTCAGAGCCATTAGATCTTTTACTAATTTTAGAAATGAGATAGATCGCCAATTGTCGCCCTCGTACTCCCACACGGCAAACATATAAATCAGTTTTATTTTTGAAATTTTATCTTGTAACTGATGTTTTTACCGTGTCTAAATAAAGTGTATGTATGTATCTTTGTATATGTACTATTATGCTCCATTGCACACATATAAAATGCCCAATATCTACCCCTAAAGGCCACACGCGAGAATTTAGATACATTCTCGTACCAGGTCTTTGTCCATTGCTCCATTTGCTATTGGATTTAGTCTGAACTCTCTTACCTTTTTCTGCTACAATTAGAGCCATTGTGTAGATTTGAATGCTTGCATCATAAAAGAAACATATCGTTAATCATTCATTTAACATGAACGTTAATTACCAAAAGGAAAGTGGTTGCCTGCAGGTTACATACATGTTCATTTTTTTTGGTCAGTTTATTCGTGGCTGTTCTGGTGGATAACTTTCAGCGAACAATTACAGCAGTAGAAGTTAAGCCTCACAAGAAAAACAGCGGAATACAGTTTAAGAGCGTCTTTGAAGAGGTTAGATAGAATGATAATCGCCTGAACCCCTCAACACCACCTTTTTACTTGCAATCACCCTCTATTAATTTGCTCATTCGTGTTAGATCTAGACAGTGGCGATCTACACAGCGACTATTCTTTTGGACAACATCCCCACATATCTCAAATCTCAATGCCCTTGACTTCTCCAAACTGCTGAGAGGGTCGTACAAGGGTAGAGGGTGGGGGGGGGGGGGGAGGGGGAGGGATCCTCTGGCAATGTTCACGAACGGAAAATAGAGGATCAAGGATATAACAATAGGCAAGTAAAGTACTCTTTTTAATAATCTGTTCAGTCTTTGAAGAAAGTAATAAGATCGTAAAAGCTAAGTCAAGGTTCCATATTGCAAACTGCATACCTAAGTCACACTCGATAAACGACTCTATCCATTTGGAGGACTCGCGTCTTAAAATAACGTAGAGTAGAGTGGTGAAATCACGAATATCGGTAAATAATTCAAGTTCTTCACCGGTCAAGGAAAAGATTCAGTTCTCGGATCACGAAGAATAATTTCCTAAATTCACGTTTCACGGAAAATAAAACCAGCTAATCAGGCATCAGTGAGAATGCCTCTGTGCGACCCTCTACTGTAATTTTATTCACTGTCTGAACAGCATTCTGTAAACTTGTATTCATTTTCTCCATTCTGTTCACCAGTTCCGTACTCTCTTAATTACAACGATAACTGGACTCCGACTAGAAAGCTCTCTGGTTACTTCAGGCAGCTGACTCCGTCTCCAGTGAATACAGTTGTTGTTGTTGTTGTTGTTGTCAGAACCCAGATGCGACTGGAATTTAGCCTACCCCATGTTTTGATTGAATTACAATCTTGTTTATGAGAGAGAGAGCAAGTAAACACAACTGAAATTTATTACAAGCTGAAATTCATGGCACAAGGGTCTTTCTTACTCGCCACTTTATCTTTTGTTTTACATTTTAACAGGTACAGTTGGGCGATCAAAGAAGTATGTACTCACTTTCAGAAGATTTTGACGGATTTGAAGGTCAATTTTATCTTTTTATTTCTACCGAACTCTACTATTTAGGAACGTTGTTTAACTGGGACGATAGATCCTTTTCAATTCAGTTATTAACTCATTGAGTTAAAACAAAGAAAAACACAACTTACAGTGAAAGGAGGTTTGGATAGCCGGTCTTAAATAGCGTAGATTTTTGACCATTTGACTAAATTCTCCGTGTACTCCTTAGTTTTTGTTTTGATTGAGAAGATATATCAAACACTCGAGACAGTGTTTCATCGGCTATCCAAACACCTCGAATTTCGTCAAAAATACTTCGCTGCGCGTCGTATTTTCAACTCTCTTCTCAACGTTTAGATACCCCCGATGAAATACTGTCTCTCGTGTTTGATATATGACATACTTGTAGAAGCAATAAAAAATGAAAAAGGCTTATTGGAGATTTATTGCCACTACTGTCATTGCCCTGCTTTGACAGAATTTTTTGCTTTATAGATTTATTTTTTAAAAAATGTGGAGTTTATATTTTATTTTTTAGCCCTGCAATATACGATTTGCATGATGGTGTGATTTGACTACGTACAGCTACCTGAATGCTATTAATTTCACTTTCTCTGTTTCCTATGTTTGTCGTTATTAACACCACACTGAAGCTGTAAAGAAAAATAAAACGAGTTCTAGTCAAATGAAGCTATCGCGCAAATCTGCTTGTATTAAATAAACTGAAACATCATTCTTTCCCATCTTCATCCCCTCGCGTACAAGCGAGCAACAGAAGTTCAAGTAACGGAAAAGCGGACCTTGTAGACAACTACCTTGATTATTTTACCTGGCTGTACACTGTTTCATTTCTTTCCTTCTGTTTGTTCATTCGCCTTTCTACAGAGGATGAAGACGAAGAAGATACAGAAATCAGGATCGTCAAACGAGTTGAGGACTACTACCCTGAAAACAAATTCACTGCCAGGTACATAGCAATAAAAGAGGAAGGGTGCGTTTCTTTAAGAAAACCCAAGATTGGATTTTTAAATCGGAAAGAATTCGAAAATGGATTTTGCATTTCTTTACCAAACAGATCAATCCAAGATCTTTCGGATCATGGTGCATTAAGGGAACCGAAGAATCAACTCTGGAGAGATCTTGGATTGATCTGTCTAGTAAAGAAACGCAAAATCCGTTTTCAGATTCTACAGATATGAGAATCCAATTTTGGATTTTCTTAAAGAAACGCACCCTTATAGTCGCTCGTGTGTTTATTGAATATTAAGTCCTTCTAATCATTGTGCGGTGCACTAACTCCCTCTGGCTGGCCCTGCCCTTTTAGAGAACGATTGCTGATCAACGAATACTTCACACTACTGGCCTCACTGGAGTACAACATGCAGGAGATGTACAGAGGACATAAACTGGCCAACGATCTTGTGGACATTACAGTCACGGTAGCAAATGATACTCTGCTCTGCTTAATCGCCCCTTTGCACGATCTGGTCACATGTTACGGAATAAATTATGATGGGACGCAAATATCGCAGTGGGACTTTCAAAACAAAGGAAGTCGGGCTGGACTGGTACAAGTTTCTTTGTTTTGGAAGTCCCACCACGTTATTTGTGTCCCAGCACAATGTATTCCGTAACATGTGACCGGATGGTGCAAAGGGTCTTTTGAGGGAGAAGAAAGAGAGAGAGTGCATTCGCTGTGTTTTTATCAAGTAACAGAAACACGAGTGGAGTATAAAATGAAAAAAATTGCTTTGGAACACAGCTTCTGGCGGCTGTTCTTTCAGTATTTCTACGAGTCTTCCCGCGAGTTTTGAACGAGTTTTCAACAAGTATTCTATCGAGATTTGTTTTTAGTTTTCTGTCGAAATTCCTGAATTTTCTATTAGCGGTAATCGACTACAAGCAGGTTACTACGAGCTCATATCCTTGTATAGTACATGTATCTTATTAGACGTTTTGTTGTGCCTAATAAGAGATTTATTGTCCAACACGCGAAGTTGATTTGTCTGTGCGGGCGAATTTGAAATACCGCGTGATATTTGTACTCGTTTTGCCCGTTACTTGTACTCTACGAAGTGCAGTTGGATAATAAAAGTGTAAAATGCACAGTCATACAAAAGAATGAGATCTTGTTTTGTGTCCGACAGATACCAGATGTGCCAGAGGAGTTGATCTGATACACCGAGAATCAGGAAGTACCACAAGATCGAAAAACAACAGTCTAACACTTGATTTCACAGAAGAGATTTACCAGTTTTGGTTCTTTGTTGATTTCCAATTAGTTGGAATTGAATCTTTGCCATATGCTAGTTCTATTTGCAAGGCTGTTTCTCACATTGCCTTTCCGACGCCAAAATATCATTAAATAACATCAAACATCAGGCAATGGTGCTGTGATATTTTATTTATTTACAGTACGGAACAAAAAGCCATTTTCCTTCCATTTGGTGAAATATTCTTTTAATCACTTATTGTCAAAGCAGGTTTACCTCTAATCTCGTACTCACTGCTATCTAACATATTTTTTTGTTCGTTTCCCTTGAGAATTCAAGATAGCAAGACACGTTATCAAATATGAATATTCCATTTATAACCGACTATCGGTTTCCACCGTGAAAGAACTCATTTCTGGTATGTAATAAATTATGAAGCAAAGCTCGTGTCATTTCAACGCTGCCATTCCTAACCGCTGAATCGTACAGAACTCGGCAGCCGAGCAGATAACAGCGCCTTTCTACTATCTTTGTCTTTTCACGCCTCTCCCTTTCGATTTGGATTTGTGTCTAGGGTTAAACTTGGCTTCTCTACGAAGTCCTTTCTTTCCACCTCTCCCCCGACCCCAGTCTCCACTCTTTTTATTCCAGTTTCTTCCCGCCTTTTTCTCTTCCCATTTCAGTTGCTTGTCGCTGGCGCCCTCTCTCTTGACGTCATAGCTTCCACCACGTGACGCCTTGGAATTTTCCAGCAGATGAGCGAACTGGTAATTTCAAAACCAGCAAGGTTAAAAGAAAGCAATTAAAAACACTACTAAATCTAACAAGTTTTTGTTTTGCTAGGTATTCATCCTTCAATGGTATTTTGTATTTGCTCCTACCATTTGTTTTTCAAGCAGAAGGAGAAGCAGAGACACTCGCTAAAAGCTGTGAATGCGGAACGGTAAGATAGGAAGATGCGTTGCCAGGACTCCAGCACATCGTCGAGAGGCACTGAAACCAAGGTTGCATTTTATTGACTCTTAATCTTGATTGCTGCCGAATCAAGATTTTTTTTTTTCAATGGGAAGCAGCATTTGTTCCCGAAACAAAAAACTTTTCTTTCGCATTTGCATTAGGGGATTTAGAAGTAAAAAACAGTTTTTTGCTTAGTCTTGGCAGCGAGAACTTTAGGAATTTTGACTGTCACGATACGCAGTGGGGAAGCCGGCAAACCTAAGGAAAAAAGTATAATGTAATAAAAATGTGGTACCTCTTCAGCCGATGCAAACATCGATGACACGTCACTTCTGAAGAAATCAAAAAGCCAAACACATTTTACAGAAATAAACGATTTGAATCACAAAATTACAAACAAACAAACAAACAAAAGAGATGAAATATATTTTTACTCTTCCGCTTGTCCTTTTTTGGATTTCTTTTTCATTCTCTGGCTTCCTTCGTCGTTCGAAAATTCATCAGAGCTCAAGTTTTCGAGCAAAGCCTGGAAAATACAACAGTAAAAACAAGAACTGGACTAAAAATGAAAAGTCTAAGCTGTTCTTATGACGTGTCACGCCGCACACATCTCTAGAGTAGCCTCACTCGTGACACGTCTTATGAGACTGCAAACAAGGCATGCGTACGTAGCAAGCGTCCTTGCATGCTAGTTGCTAGAAAATTAGCCTTTTCCAAGCTCTCTGTCAGTGGAGGATTGAAAAAGCCGGCGGGCGACGACCCGCTCGCCGCTAATCCTCCTTGTCACCCGCTCGCTTTTTCGATCGTCCTCACTTACTGAGAGCCTGAAACAAGCTACTAGAAAATTAGGACGAGATCACCTAATCGACGGAGGGGGGGGGGGGGGGTGAGAATTCGGTCGCCCCATTACCCCTGACTTCGACGTTTTGTTTCTTGCTCTAGCTCCAATTCTCGGAATGAACGCTTACTACCTTACTACGTTCCTTCGAACGAACTTAATGACTGCAGTCGGTTAACAATAGCAACAACACTTTCTTTCCACAAATAACAAAGGCAAAGATCGCAGTATTTCGCTGAATGTTACACGCATACCTTTTCGTAATCTTTTTCTGTCGGTTTTCTTTTTTTGCCTTGTGAAGTAACTGGTTCCTCTGAAAACGAGACAACCATGGTGCGATATTTACGGTGGAAAATCATTAATCATACTTCCACAAGAAAATAATAATCACAAGTAAATAAAAATCACAAGTAAATAATACTGAGTAAAATTTGATACTTTCTAGAAAATTTACAAACCCGTTTCATCTTCGTCAGTCGATGAAAAATCCATGGCTTCGTAATCAAACTCTGGAAAGAGTAACGATACAAAAAAACAAATAAAAAGATACAAAATAATTCTGCATTTTATTGACCCTTAAGCCTCGTTGGTGTGCTGCTCTAAACAAAGGAATATTTGACAGCGGGCTCATCTCCAACAACAGCTGTTGTGGGGTGTTCACGGTATGAGGAACTTACTTTTAACCTTGCTTGGTTAAACCACTTTTAAACATGTTTAACCAGTTTGTGTGACCAGGGAATAAGTCTAACTAAAATTCGCGTTATAACTTCGTAATTATAACCCGCCCGCATAGAATCAGTTTGTACCCTCTTCAGACGAACTTTGCTCTTTTTCCGCCATGTCTTCGCCTTCGCTGTCACTCTCGTCGTCGCTCTGATCTTCGTCATCGCCTTCATCCTCTTCATCACTGGCTGTGTGTTTGTTTCCACTTGTACCACGCTTTTTAGAGCTCTTTAACTCACTGAGGAGCAAACAGGAAAATGTATCACCGACGACTTTACTTTTCCTGCTACCCAGTCCCATCTAAGAATCAACCGAGGCAGAGTTCTTGGCAGGAGATTTGTAAGCTTTGTGACGTAATAGCTGATGTAATTAGTTTTGATTGGACAAAAAGGATGGGAAACCATTTGAATTTTTGAACAGAGTTCCCTCTAAACAAGAGATATCAGCGTTTCTTACCTAGCGAAGTTAAACTCCACGCTGGAACGCTCTTCTTGGATATTGCCTGTCAAAAGAGCAGATCAACTGAAGTCAAAACACAGAAGCCTTGTTTAGACAATGGTATAATTCTTGAGGCTAGCAACAAAAAGAACACCTTACCAAAATTCAAAGCCATTTCAGACGTTTCATCGTCAGAATCTTTAGTTTTCTTCTTCCGTTTATTTTCTTTTTCTGCTTTCTGCTTGAAATACCTGAGAGTCAAATTGATAATTGGTATAAAGTAAGAGAAACGCGGAACCTCGACTAAAAAGGTCCGTATCATTAGTATGTGTAAAATAACATCTCTCTTCGCGCTCTCGATTTTTCCCCCGGGGATATTCACGGATATCTATGCTTCAACTTCAAGTTCAACTTCACTTTATTTAGGACTTCAATCGTTTAGCTCACAGGCTCCTCCCAGGGACCTCCTCTTTCGAGGGAAAAAGAACGAAGACTCCCCTGAGTAATTATGTCTCCAAAAAAAAAGGGTGGGGGGAGACCTGGTGGAGCAAAGTGGCTTGTAGGCTATTATATGAAACGTCACAGGAAATAAAGAAAGGCCTTTTGTAATGAAAAACAACAGCAACAACAACAAAGCGAAACAAAAAGAAACCAATTCACAGATGGTGAAGGAAGAATCTAAGATGAAGACACGGTGAAGAAATATCCGCATGAGCTGTTAGCTGATAAAGTTAGCTTTTCTGTTTAATCCAGTGCACCTAAGAACGATCAAAGTCTAATTTCTCCTTACAGTTTCAACACAATAATAAGTAGACGAGTGGCGAGAGTAAAGCAAGTCATCAAACGAGCGATATTTTCTTGATGTACTATCAAATATTAGACAGTACAGATTGCTACTTCTTTTCTACCAAAATTACCTGTGAAAGAACAGTTCATCTTCTCGAATGTCCTCTTCTTTCTTCAAAAGAAATGCTTTAGTATTCACTGCAAAATGAATGAACAAAATCAACTTATTTCATGGCATAAAAGCCATAATGTATTGCGTGCTTCAAGAGATGGTTCAGCCGGCAGCTTTAGTAGGACTTGTTGCTAAGTAACAAAGAGATACGTCATGATGACATGTCGAGGCTCATTGCTTAACTCAGTTTCAAGATGAGGCTAGGTGTAAAGACTGCAGATAAAAATAAGCCTTACGTGTTTAAACTCATGTCCTTATAAAAGGTATAATTTTGGACACAGTGACAACATTGAATTTAATAATGATATTTTAAATTGTAGAATATTTAGACGGTTAACGATTAGATAGAATAGATAAATACTTTCCCGCCTTTTTTTCGCTCTTACCAGGCTCCTCGGTCAGCCTACTTGATGACGTTTTCGGCTGCATAAGTGAACCTCCGTGATCTGAGGAAACAGAAACAAGTTATGCGAGTAAAATCCAGATAATCTAGAAAATCTAGTTTGAAATTGTACCAGCAACCACAGTTAGCTATGTATCGGTAAAGCTACCTCGCTCTTTCCTCTTTGGATTTTTATACACAAATCTGTCAAGAAACCTGCAAAGGAGCATTCAACAGCCACACGTCAGAAACACAACACTGATAAATAGTCACGACACCATCCAAACAAAGAATGAAACAGTGTCTTGTGTTTATCTTAACCAACAGTCTCAGAGCGTTTTCATTCACGTAGCGCAGCAGCCATGCATTTTTTTTGTTTGTTTTGCGACAACTCTCAGGCCCCATCCACGATACGCTGGAAGAGTGTGAAAACGCAGCTTTATTTGCACAGTTAGGCCTACTGTCCACAATGATCCGTCACGAAAAACGGAGCTTTTCGAACACGGTCTTCAAACCGGAGGAATTTGAAAAGGTCGGCTTACGTTTTCGTGTGAACAGAAAACACATTGAAAACGGACATTTCCAAAAACGATGACGTCACGATAATCACGTGATGTCCCTGATCGTGTTTTTCTCAAACACAAATCGAAAATGACCGCTGATTGTCGCGTAGGCCGCCGTTTTATTCAGTGTCATGGGACAACTCATAAACAATCGTTACAACGAAAACCTCATATAAACATTTTTCACCATGTTATGTGCTCTGTCTTGACGAAGGTGAGCAAAGAAGATTGCAAAAAAAAAGTGTTATGACATATGATTTCCCTTTTCTTAATAACAACAACAAATGAAATAAAACTTCAATAATTAGTCCCCTCTGTATTTTAGGGAATGACTTGTTCAAAAATGGCTTTGCGTTACGTCGTGAAGTTCGTTTAGAATAAAACGGAATTCCACTGCCATTGCGCAGCAAAGTGTACCTCATGAGAGTGAAATCTTGTAAAGGGTCTCCCTTGTACTCAATGTCCTCACCCTAGTAAAATACAGAAATGAAAAGGAAATAAAAGTAATAGAATTTGGAAGTCACTGCTTCCCGACATAACCCACCACAGACATAACAAGACGAAACTGATGGCTTAAAGACTGAAGAGCTCGCAGCTACAGTTTGCTGGTGAATGGAAATCTTCTAAAGCAAAATTGTCCTGCTCTCAATGTATGAGTGAGAGGCGCGGTGGCCTCATGGTTAGTGCTCTCGTCTCCGGATCGAGCGGTCCGGGTTCGAGCCCTGGCCGGGGACATTGTGTTGTGTTCTTGGGCAAGACACTTTACTCTCACAGTGCCTCTCTCCAGCCAGGTGTATAAATGGGTACCGGCGAAATTAATGCTGGGAGGTAATCCTGCGATGGACTAGCATCCATCCAGGGGGGAGTAGAAATACTCTTAGTCGCTTCATGCTAGGAAACTGGGATAAGCTCCGGCCTAATGAGCCACTTGGCTTGTAAGCAGACTTTACCTTTTACCAATGTATGAGTCTCATAGCTCAGTTGCTTAAGATCACTGCAATGTTAAATGCAGAGGCCACGGGTTCACACCCGCTGAAGCCTTGAAATCCTTTCGGAAGGCTTAATTCGCAATTGCTTAAATTGCGATTATAACTGCGATGATCTTGGTTTCTATAGCATGAAGCAATTAGTAGTATTTCTACTCCCCCCTGGTTGGGATGTTAGCCCATCGTAGAATTACGCATTTAACTATTTAAGTAACCTGCGCAGCAGGCGTTCACGTACGAAGAGCAGGCCGCATTCTGGCCGTGCGTAAACTGGAACGAGAGCAAAAACTAGGCGAAGCACCAAGCCCTGCTTTTGCTCTCGGAAAAGCTCTTTATACGGAACGCTTGATACTGTGAAAGTAAAGTGTCATTCCCAAGAACATAACGCAACACAATGTTCCTATACTGGGCTCAAACCGGGACCGCTCGATCGAGAGACAAGAGCACTAACCATGAGACCACCTTTCCTCCCCATAACTGCACTTCCACCCGGCTGACTCAATTTAAATAGGTTTTGCCTCGATATCACAATGAACGCGCCATCTTTACCTATACGGCTTTTTCGAGTTGCCCTGTGCCTCTGTCTCAAAACGAGTCTTAGTGCAAAACCTGCCTCATGCAAAAAAGTTTGTTTTGAATGAAAATGAGCCTGTATCCAGAACTCATTTTCATTTGAATGGTTTGGCACAAAGACTCTCCAGTTTTGGCAGAGAAGCAAAAGGTGCAACTCGGCGCGGATTCGGTTATTGATTAGGAAATTACTATCAAATCGAAGTAAAACAGAGTGGAATAACAGGGGTTTTTTTTGCAACAGAAGACACCGATAAGGTAACAATAACTCAAAAGGGAATATGTTTCAGGGTAGAACAGCTAAGTGAGCGAAGCGAGCTGCGAGGTTTTAGGCCGCGAAGCAGCGTCTTGAAGGTCGCAAAAGACTTTTGTGAAAGTCTAGGAATATAATACTACGGGTAAGGATTGGTAAAGACTCGGACAGACTGAAGAAAACGTGCATAAGGACATGACGTTGGCTCAATCATGCTTGGTAAAACAGAATATAGCCAAACCAGAGCTTACCCTCATAAGAGTACGAGCAAAAAGGCACACGGACGGATGATAATGACTGGAGAGTCTGTTCAGTTCCCACAGACACGCGTTCTCGGCACCGCTAAACAAGGGATTTCTCTGATGGGGCTTGTAGATTTGGTTTCTGTGAGCACCACCGAGGTTGACCCCAGTGGCTGGGTCTTTGCGTGTGTCAACACGGTGTGCCTGAGATTCATCACCATGGGTTGACAGGTCCTGAGGCGTCGTGTAATTGTTGTTTTCGTCGTCCGAGGGTGCGTCAACGAAATGCTCTTCGTCGTCTTCTTCCTGTGAACAAAAACAAATAAAAATTATAGTAACCTATATTTACCCTCGGGAGTGTTTATACCAACACAGAATAGTGGCGTCGAGCAAACAAACCAGTTAGCTATTTACAAGCGTCGCTGAGGACTTGGACCCGGGACTACCGTAAAATAAATCCACGACCGACGTACTGACCAGTTGGACACGCGACCTCCATGACGTAAAAAACAAAATCAAGAGTTGCAACAAGGAAAACACTGTAGTTGCGCTGAATACCTTAGCATTCATGGTAAGAGCCGTGCCCTAGGGTGTCGAGACACAAATTCTTCATTCTAGCGGTAACGCGTTTCTTTTAGTACAAGTCAGGAGAAATCACTCAGGCATCAAGGTAATGTTCCCTTGGTGATCTACTGATTCGCGGAATGTTTCCGCGAGGTATAAATTAATATTTCGTTTCGCTAACTGGCCGTGAGCCATGATACTATCACAATGACAGGTGCACAATGCTGTCACGTGAACTCGTCGATCATAAAAAAAAATGGTCGCGGAAAGAATGGACTCTATACATCCAGCGAAAGAGCACAATGTCGCCAAGCATTTTTCACGATTGACAAGGTCGCGTAACTTTGGTATACACTATATATAGAGGCGGGAAAGCGTTGAATGGAGAGAGGAATTGCTACCCTCTCTTCTTAAGCCGCGTAGTTGTGTTCCGTACAAAGGGTAATGTGTTTTGAGCTGATTTTGTTTGAAGGTAGGTTTTGCCATTTTGGTCGGGGCAAATAAGGGTTACACAGGAGCAGGGATAGCGAGACTGAGTAAATTGATACGACTACTGGCTTGGACAGGAGACAGCCTTGAGGATCCTTTTCGCATTATTAAAATGCGCAGAAATTATATGTTCGCCCGGACACTCTGCACGTGGTATGGCAAACACGATATTTGCAAATAACGAGTAGAGAATCGAATGCATGACGCACAGTGGACAATTTTCGATAAATTTCCAGTTGTTTGCAAATTGACATGAAACAATGGCATTGAAGAGTCTTGGAAATTTCTTAATCAAACAGTACAGGTTAGGACTATACGGAGAAATAAAATTGGAAAAAATCTATATCATTATAATCTGGTATTAAACCACCGCTACAGTGAGGAATTCTTTTCTTTCACTTAGAAGTAAATATAGGTTATTACTGCTTGTGACGTCCGTACAGTGACCAAACGGTGACAGAGGTCTTGAAAATACCACCCGAGGCCGGAGGCTGTGGGCAGAATTTTGAAGCCCGAGGTCAGAGTTTTCCACCACACGGACCGACCACAGTCGGTAAATAAAGTTTTCTTTCCGCTCTCTCTTTCTCAAACCATTTTTATAACTGCTGACCTTTTACACACGCATCGCGCGCGCTACAATAACGTAAAATTGCACGGTGACTTTAAAAAGTCAAAAGTTTGGGTAAACATGCTAATGCAGCTACAACTGACTGACTACAATAGGGCTTCAAAACTCAAAAGTCAAGTTGCCAGTTTACGAATACTCACCCCGGCTAAAGTTTATCCTCCAAGTTAAAGCTTCAAATTACATATCCACGCTCCTAAGCTTCTACTACAAACCGTTTTAACTTCGTTGTTTACGCAAAGTCTGAGCTGAAGAATTCTTTGAGATTTAAACTGAGAAAAACATTTTATACATCTATAAACAATAGCCTCCATTTGGCGCGAAAATATGCTAGGATATTTGTCCGCGGGCATTATCTGTTCCGAGAAGCGAACAGTTTTCCTCGAGCTACGCTCTCGGAAAACTGTTCGCTTCTCGGAACAGATAATGTCCAGGGACAAATATCCGAGCATATTTTCGCCCCAAATGGAGGCTATTGTTTATATATTTTTGCGCCAACATTCAGAGTCTTGGTTTGAAGTATAATTTCGTCCAACCGTCGTACTAAGAAGTACCCGAAGAGCTGACGATTACAATTGTCCAATCAAAAATAGCACGGAACTCCAAATGTGTCACGTCACCTTGCCGACATGTATCATTGCTAAGCAACCCCCTTACCGAAACCAAGGACTCGAACAACTACAACTACGACAGGTCCTTTTAGGTTGAACGTCTGGTTAATGTTGTCTCTATTTTTTTCTACAGTTCTTTTAGCTCAGTGTCATTTCTTTCACTGCCTGCATTTGCTGTGGGTATACTTCGGTCCAGGTTTGTCAGCTGAGTGTTCTGCCAGACATAAGCTGTTATCTGCGACCTTAGCGCCTCTTGGGAGTTTCTCTCTGGGTGGAACAGAATGTTGAATACTTTAGGCCCGAACATACACCCGAGCAAGCCAAACGAGTCCACCAGAGTAGTGGTACAGGCGATAACCGACACATACCAACCTTCCTGCACTGAGAACTCCACCGAATAAGAACATATTGCTGACAGCAGAATAATGTAAAGAGAGAAGGCGATGAACCGGGCCTCGTTGAAGTTATCTGGCAGTTTTCGGACTTTAAAGGCGTAAAACGAAGAAAGCAGCGAGAGAAGCACAACGTACGAGCAAACCATGAAATACAGCGCTCGTCCGACTGAAGATCCGTACGGTTTACAGGTGTAAAAGATGTACTGAGTTGGCTGTATTTTTTCATTTCGAAACGGTGGGTCTGAAGCGAACCAGGCGGCCAGCAGCACAACATCCACACTGTTGACGAGGGCGACTAAGGCGACTTGGTACTTGGTTTTAGAAATGTAACTTTGCCAGCGCATTCTGGGGGCGTCGATTTGAAACAAGACGAATAGACGCGCGGATTTTAACCACAGAATTGACACGAACGTCGGATAGATGATGTAACGGCAAAACTGTGTAACGCGACAAATTAAATCAGTCGGTTCTGCCAAGCTCAACAGTGCTAGAGTGAAACTCAGGAAGATTGTGAACAGAAGGACGAAACTCAGCTGCCTGTTTGAAGCTTTCACAATGGCCGTCTCGCGGTACTTCAGAAATATCACTAACGCGGCAGTGGTCACGCAATATCCTACAACTGTCACACAAGACAGCAACACACCAGCCGTGTCCTCCAAACGCAAGTTCTTCACTGGAAGTTTGACGCAGTCCGTTTTGGCATCGTTCGATTTTTGTTTAGGAGGACACGCAGTGCAGTTGGTGGACCCAGGTTCTTTGCTGACTGTGTCCCCCGGGCACTGGACGCATTTCCAACAACAAGGCGCAGTTACTTCTTGCCGAGTTCCGGGGGTACAAACCTCGCTACAAACTGAAAACGGAACTTCTGTTTCAGCACTGCCGTTTACCCACTTGATCGCGGAATCGTTTAGTCGCAACCTCTGCCGGTCCATGCTGTTCCAAGATCCCACCATAAACTTGTTTTTCTCACCCGCTCCGTGCACTTGGAAGTTTACTATCTCAAACGACGATTCTTTTGGATCTCCGTGATCGTCAAATTCAACAACACCAGTGAGACCTCTAAAGCTGACATTTTTCAAGTATGACAAAAGGTCGACCCCTCCAGTCTCAAATGATTTTGCCGGTGGGCACTCTCCCCGCCGAAGTTTTTCTACCGAGTCAAGGCACCTGATGCTCCTATCCAAAGCGTAAGCGGCCGCATAGATGGCGTCTATAAGGTAGGCGAGATAAGGGTCGAACAGCTCCTTGGCCTCGTTGCGTGACAACGGAACATCGAAACATTTCGGGTCCGCCTCATCGACACTTTGAACGGAGCAATTTCGGAATTGTTCCCAGTAATCAGCCCACCACGGATTCCTGCCGAAACGAGTTTTATTCGGGGTTAAAGAAGCTAAGTGTTTTTCAAACCTTTCGTCTCTGCGACTGTACGGTTGTACACCGAAGGCGCCATCAAGAATACTAACGTACGGACCAAGCAGCTCGCTTCCTTCTGCGCTAGTTACGTCGCCCAGAATCCAAGTTCGCTGTGATAGCTTTTGCCTGTGAACTTCTTCGAAGAACTGTTTGGCATATCCACCGAAGACCCACACGACAACCACTTTGACACTGCTCTGCTGTTTAATCCGAGAGACAATCTGTGCCATGCTCTGAGCTGCGCGAAGCCGTGGAATAAACTCGGAGAAGGCGATGCAGAAGGTTTTCCGCTTGTACGATTCATTCTGTATCGCCGACACGCCAAACCGTCCGTAAGAATCATCTAGAGCTACGGTGCCAACATAGGTCCACTTGAAGTACTCGAACAGATCCGCTTGCACCCGAGCTTGTTGGTGGTCAGGGGGTACCGTTCTGAGAAAGTATCGAAACTGAGCCGAGCTTAGCTCTTCGCTCGTAGCAGAGAAACTAATAATGGGAATCTCCGCCACGCTTAGAAGGCTTCCAATCTGGACGGCACTGGCCGAGTCGTGAGGCCCAATGATGAGTGTAACGGGGGTAGAATCCTTGCTCAAGTAACAGCAGGAAGTTGTTTCGTTAACGACGCCAGAATTGTTGCTTGCGCACAAATGATACAAATCTCTGTCTCGTACAAACTCGTAAGTCTCTTTGACGGCGATAGAGACGGTTTCGCAGTAGTCACGGATGTCGAAGCCGAGTGTAGTGTTTGGAAGGACTGAGACATCGTTGTTGATTTGCTCTATCACGAAGATCATTGCTTCACTGTAACTCAGACCGACGGGGTAAAAACCTCCGCATCTATCTTGAGGGTCTTTGTAGTGCAACACGTTTAGTCCACCGAGAATGATGTCCCCTGACTGAAACGCCTTCTTGAATCCTTCAAGGGAACTGACTTGTTGAATACAAAGCCACCAAACAACAAGTCTTTGAAACATCGCGAGGCGAGAATTAGAAACGACTGGTCGCGGGTCAAAGTGATTTGAAACTTTATACGCACGGCTAGACACAGGGAGCCCATACAAGAGACTTGTCTCCTTCTTATAACGTATAGTAACAGTCAACGCAAAACCCACCAAATCGCTCAAATTCGCCATTTAGAGCCACAGAAACGACAGTGCCTAACAACTGAGTAGGGTTACATTTATTTTGAGCTTTAACTTAGACATTTCTCGATATACGTTTACGATATTAACTCTTCAATATTCTCCCATACATTTCTTTATATTTCGAACATAAACAGACACACTGCTTGTATGTGCCCCCTGTGGGCTAGATAGGTGTCCCTCATCTCGTGTCACGTAAATAAACAGTCAAGTGCAGATTGGAATGATAATAAAGTCTCGCAGACAAGAAATTCGTCTTGAAACATCCAAGTCCGTATCACTTTCTGAGCGAGCAACTCGTACTAGGCTATGGTGGTCCATTAGGGCCATTGAGTTTTTTCATATCTTTCCTGTTTTTTTCCTCAATTTTAGTTTATTTTTTCGTTTTTTTCCTTTTATTTTCCGTTTCTTTTTTTATTATTATTTTATCGATGTAGTTTTAAAATTTTTTTACTGTAATATATTGCAAAAAAAATAATAAAGTAAAAAGTAACAATAAAAAATAAAATAAAAAAAATTAGACGTTTTTTATTAAGAAATTACAAAAAAAAAAATTGCACGTGGCCCATGAGGGCCATAGGCCCATAGAGGCCATAGCCCATCAGACAGTTGGACTTTAGATATCCCACAATACACAGGCGGTAAATTTCGCGGGAAAGACAAAATGGCTGCGAGGATCAGAAATGGAGATTGGCAAGAAGATGAGAATTTGAGGGATGATTTGGTCAAATATGTGAGGCAAATTTGCGCCGAAAGGAGATTTTAGACTTAGTTCAAATCAAGTATCCTGTGTATGCATGGAGCCCTCGTACTCTCACTCGTCAACTCCAATATTTCGGCATCCAGTTTACGGATTATAGCGTGGATATTGATGATGTACGCGAAGCTGTTGAGCAAGAGATGAACGGTCCTGGCAGTCTACTCGGCTACAGAGCTTTCCATCAGAAAATCCGTGAAGTTCATGGCTTGAGCGTGCCCAGGAATCTAGTATATGCCATGATGACCGAGGTGAACCCACAAAGACTAGAAGAAAGAGGAGGTGTTGGAAAACCTAAAAGGCCACAAAGAAAGAATGCGTTTATATCAAACGTAAGCAAACCACAACTTTTTAGTTCCTTTGTAAGCCTTTTAAGTTGAAATAATCCCTCTGCCATAGAGAGGTTAATTAAAATTATGTTAGAGCTCGGCCGAGAAGTCGTCCTAAAGATCGGACAACAGCCCGGGAGGAGGGGTACTCGATATATCCTTTGGTGGGGAGGTGCGGTCTGGACCCTCAAACCCTGACGGTGTAAGGGCTGGTTCACACTTTGACTTAAGCATAGGCATAAGCCGATATACGCAGAAGCAGTAAGATGTTGATAATTAGCACCTTCAGTTTTAGGAGTAATTAGCTTGCCAAGCTTTAACATTATACTTAAAGACATGGATGCAGGCATCATGGATGGTTGGGGGGAATTTTTACCTTCTATTCCTAAAGACTTGCTTGGGCTCGCGGGTGCTGATTGAGGAGGACACTTGTGAAGACGGTCACATTGTCGATTCGAGGCATCTGTACGTGCAGTACCAGGTTCGATAAATCTGATTTGAAGCACTTTCCTATTCTTTATTTGGCTTGTCTCGGTGAAGGATGGTCCCCTCTCACCAGCAAGCAAATCACACTCCATATCGGTGAGCTGGAAGTGTTTTTTGCATGCTTCTTTAATATTTTGCAGTGTGGCTTCGCAATTGAGGGAAACCATGGTCAGTGGACCGATACGTGAATATTTTTGGCACTTGCCTTCAACAGATGAGGAAAGGGGAAGACGAAAAGATTTTGAAGTGTCTTTGTATGATACTTGATACGGAACGAAGGGCAGGATTGTATGTGATAACAAGCGGAACGCGACTGGGTTGGTTTGTGGTAGCCTGACTGGGTTTGAGTGTTTCATTGCGTTTGATTGCGTGAACTCGTTGGATTTCTCTTTTGAGAAAAGAGAGGTTGTATCCACGATGGTTAAGGTACTGGATGAGTTCATTGGCGCGTAATGTGAAGCTTTCGTCGGAAGAGCATATACGTCGTAATCGGAGAGCGAGGCTGAATGGAATGGCTCGTTTTGTATGTAGAGGGTGACACGATGATTGTAGAAGGTATTGGTGTTTGTCTGTCGGCTTGGTATAGAGATCGGTCTCAACTTTGCCAAACTGGCTAAGTGAGACCTTGACGTCAAGAAAAGAAGTAGATGTCGCCGAATGGGATGAAGTCGTCAGGCCGTGCCTGACGAAATATTGGAAATTATATACAGTTAACCCCAACCGTACGGTCAGCCTTTCTTAGTTCAGTTCCTTTTACTTATTGACAGTTTTTAGTTTCAACGCCAGTACTGAGAATATGGGGCTACGTCACGACAGTAACACCACTTATAAATAGCTGATGATAATCTTTATTCCCACCACCTGTTGACTTGTTAATGTGTTGGTATATTATAATGAGGAAATGCAGTTGATCGCTTTGCAAGACAGAGCACATGTTAACAATAACTATTTTTGGGACGTGAAAAGAGATTTAAAAAATCGAAACAAACGTCTGGGTGCCTAAGAGTAAGCGTCTCGCTTGAAGCAATTTTATTATGTTGGGACTTTTGCTATCAACTTATAAAAATATTTAAATAAGAGGAACAAAAAATGTTCCAGCTTTTGTCCAAGGGTAATAAAAAGTTCTAAACGTTTTTAACTTGAAAAACTTCCAGGTCTGATGAAAGCAGTCCTGCGAAAGGAAATCATTAAAACAACGCTAGTCTGATTGCTTTTACTTACCTCTGGCTGCTGTGTCAAGCTTTTGATCCCTGGCTTAATCTTTGTTAGCTATTAGCATGGAATAAAAAATAACTAAATAAAAAAAACTCAATATAAGAAAACAAACAAAGTATAGATAAGAAGACTTCATCGCTTCGCCCTCCCAAACAGAAATTCCCTTACCCCCTCCCCCACCCTCTCGACCTCCGGAAAACTTACACGTTCTAAACCGCAAAACAGGATAGGAAAATGCCTGGATATTCTCTAAGTTGAAACTCATATTATTTCGCTGATAAATTTACCTCGGAGATCAGAAACAGTGTTCCACAGATGAACGCGGGTTGTTGAAAACTACAAACTTGTAAGATGCGTTTAACAAATGCCTAAAAACAACAAATATATGCACTTGTAAACAAAGTATACATCAAAGAGATAAAACATGCCAAAAAATGAATGAGAGAAACACGTTTTGAATTGTACTGAAAATACGTATAAATCTACTAGAGTTCTATCAAGAATGCCGTTCTCTGATCCGCCTTGTTACTCACTATATCTATTCTGTTTTACATAGTGGGAATCGTGGTAGCGTGCGCTTGCTACAAAAATGACGGCTGCTTCCTAACGTGTTCGAGTTGTCTGTGAAGAGAATTTGGATACGTTTTGAACGACTGGTAGATTTGTTCTGAAGCAATTATATTATTCGCTCTCGATTTTTATGCGTGACAACTGACTCGAGCTGCGCCATCGTAGAAAGCTCTTTCTGAAAGGAATTCCTGGTCGCAATAATGCAAGAAGCAAGGGGTTTTAAAGTTCGTTCTAAATTGCAATCTATTTCCATCTGCGTTGAAATCGTTTTCACTAACTTAATGTACAGTATTTTAAATTTTCTCGAAATACGTGAAGTCCAACTGTAACAACTCTGGCGAAGCGACGTACAGTTAAAGCATAGGCACAAACTACTAAAGACACAACAGGATTATTGCTTACCTTAACACGATGAAGAGAGGGGTCACTTTTTAACGACTTGTATAAAACGTTCAGGAAAACTGCCTGAAATGAAAGAGCAGGATAAAAATGTCTACAAACTATTTCGAAGCCATTACTGGTGTTTTCTGCTTCTGTTAATCGGCACGCCACGCAGCTCTTTTGCCAACTTGGGAGACATAAGGTATTCTTGATATCTAACAGCTATTACAAACGTTCTCTTTGCGTTAAACGCCTGCCCATTGATGTAACGGTACATTCCGTAGGTCGACCACTGATTCCCGGGAGGCGGAAGTAATCTCATATAAAAAGGACCGCGTAGTAGTCGTGCGGGTTTGGTACCTCTTAAGTGTTCAACCACTATAACGGGAGCTTTTCCGGTACTTTACCTTTTAGGGTATTGAGCCGAAAAATATACCATATGGTGTTGCAAGAATTGGTACCTCTTAATTAAGGGTGAAAGCATTTCAAGTT
>CM042750.1:6394197-6405663 GCA_022496165.2 Catalaphyllia jardinei
TATCTCTTGCGGGGCCATTTTAAAATTTCCGAGTCCCCTCCGGGCACCAAGTGACCCTGGCCGTTAGTGCCGGTGAGGCTCTACACTTTGCCTTCTTGACACTTATAAACTAAACGTTCTTAAGGATGAAAACAAAAAGAGCTGACCTGTTTCGAGGAAGTTTTTAAGCTTGGATCAAGCAGTTTGACGTACAGCGCCTGATAAAATCGATCTGACACAGACTGCCTGAGGAAAGGAAAAACGAGCTTAAGTTTTAAACCAGAGTTTCTTTTAATAGTTTTTAAACAAACTACAATATCATCTGTTGACGTAAACATCAATACCTTGATTCCATGACTTGAAACAATAGCATAAGTGCCTAGAAATAAACCAAAGAGAAAGCTATTCAAGTTTGTAGGAAAGGTTCTGGCGTTCACAGAGAAAACAACGAGACTTGCTGATTCCAAAGCTAAAATACTATTCTGCTTAAAAGGACTTATCATGTTGATTAATTGCTTTTTACACCTCTCTGCTTGACAATGTATCGATATTGTAAGGAGAAATAACATGTTGATAACAAATGTGCCTTAAGGATTAGAGGGCGAGAGGACTGAATTAACTTTCTTGTCCTACAGTGCAGAACTCAAATCTCCCAGTTGGTTTAAAGAGTGGATAAGTGATGACATGAACTTGTCGGTCCACATACCTTTTTTTGCTATGAGCAATTTTTTACTAAACGAGCATGCGATGCGAGAGCGCGAGATTGAGAGTGAGCACGAAGCGCGAGAGCAGCCGCGAAGAAGGCTGTTCTCCCCAGGGTCACCCCCATGTGGTTATACTTTCTTGTGATCTCCACGAACTCAAGACAAAATGGAGAGTCGATGGGATGGACTGGGCATCAACCTACCTGCACACTTGTATTGAAGGTTCCAATATGTACAGTACGGAACAGAGTGTTGATTTGATTATTGTACTGTTCATCCTCCTCTACAAACACACAAACAAATAGACTGAGAAACTGATTACCGAGTTATCCTGGCTATTTTATTTAGTCATCCACTATAAACAGTGCAAGGACTTGATGGTTGGTGTCGGGTGTCGTGCCAGGCTAGGGGTCGATTCCGCCCCAGCTAGGAGTCGATTCCACCCCGCTCGGAGGTCCCTGACATTTCTAAGGATCCTCCCTCCATCTTTGGGATGCAAGTACCAGACGAGTAAATTTGAGTGGACTGCTGTACCCGTTCGCGGTATTCCCTTCACGTGTTTTCAATATTTCTATGAAACATTTCAGTTTGTAATCTTTTGTTGCGTCATACCTTTAGCATAAGGAAAAGCTCTGTTGACTCCAGTAAGGAGAGCACTTAACATTTTGGCCTCCATGTCTCCCTTTTTTAAGAACGCCTGTTGACGCAAACAAAGAGGTTAGAATTAAATACAGTCCATCTTGACACTGAGATTCACAGTCGAAAAATCCCATGCATTGTCAAATGATATGTGAAAAGATAACTCCTTAAACTTAACAAAAGAAGCTACCACCTAAAAATAAAATAGATTTTAAAACGGGTTTTTTTTTGCCAATATAAAAATGGTCCAAGATCTCTTTCTTTCACTCTCTGTGGTAATAAAATGGACAAACTTACAACGCTTGCATTGAGCTAAGTTGAAATTAACTTGTCAAATATCACATTGTGTAAATGTAAATGTTATGAATTTCTATAGCGCATTATCATGACGCAATGATCTAATGCGGTTTACACACTTTGTGGGGGACTTTGCCAGACTGCTTATTTAGGCGCAAATTGCAGCCATGCAGTTCACAATCTTATTAGAGAGAATAGTATGATACACAGGTGCCCCCAGAACAGAATAAGTGATAAGCCATCACACCGGGGACGACGTCCCCTACTCTTTTAGAACAGTGTGTAGGTTCTTTAACGTCCCACACCAGTACTGTGAGACGGGGCCTACGGTTTATAGTTCTTATCCGAGAAGACTTGAAAGTCTAACCATTTGCAGATGTCATTACAAAGGCAGCACATTACATTATGCCAATTTAATAAACTTACACCAAAGAAGGAAAAATAGATAGAAATAAGTCTGGTGGCTAGTTCGCTATCTTTTTTAGTGAGGATCAACTGGTTAAGAAAACAGACAGCAAAATATCTGCAAACAAAAAAAAGGGGAAATTAATTCATAAAGGTCACTTAAATTACTAGTGCAAGCCTGTTCCTGATAGAGACTGAACACCTGTCCAGTCTTTTATCTCTTACAGTGTATGTGTAGACCTTGCTATATTTGATCCATAACAACTACAGTTGATATTCATCCAGAAAGGCCCTCACACTTGGTTGATAATCTACATACATGTAACACTTTGGAAGGGAAAATCCAAAACTGCATCAATATTTTTGGGTTTCAATTGATGCAGGATCATTTTTCGGCATTGAAAAATGACGCTAAAATATCATGACAGTGCCCCTTTAAGCGACATCATTCCTAAACTTGGATGAAGTCATAATTAAATGATCTATAGCTCCCATGTTATTTTACGGCTGCATATCCTTTTACTTACTGGGCCTTGATGGCAATGTTGGGCCTATAGAGAAGTTTCTCAATCTCCTTGGTGACTATGAGCTTCATGTTTGGGTGTTTAGTGACTGGAGAAGAAAACAAAAATACAAGATTATTATACAGTACAAATAAAAAACACGTATATACAAATAAATACATGTATATACTAGTGTACACCCAACGAACTCAGACCTTACCTGGTAATTTTTTTTCAAATAACACTTACTCAGTGACTTTAACTGTCACATACAGCAAGTTACAAGACAGTCCAGGCTCAAGCCCTGTTCAGGACTACTGCATCATGTTCTTGGGTGAAATACACAGTCTACTCTCACCATGCATCTTTCAATCCACCCAGGTGTAAATGCACGAATGGGTACTGGTAAACTGGGGGTAACCCTACGATGGACTAGCATCCCATTCATGATCAGTGGAAAAGAGAAACAATCTTGGTTGCTCTACTGTGTGTAGAGATGCATACATGTATGTTTAGAGACTGTGAATCAAACGTTTTGCTGTAAGTTATGGATCAATTGGCCAGACAGAGAGTACCTTTTGCTCACACCAGATCATAGCATCATCCATCCACAAAATATTACTGGGCTCAGTTTGGGCAATAGCTTTTACTTATGAACAATTATACTGGGATTTTATGCACAGATCTGCCAAAAAACTGAAGGTTGACTACGGGAGAGTCTGACCACCTGGGCTCCTCACCTAAACTTCTTGTCAGATAAACAGCTTTTGATGCCACTTTTCTGTCTGGATCTCCTATCTTGTTTACAAGAAGACTTAACAGAATCTAGGACAACAAATGGCATTGAAACATAGAAATACACTTTGGGTACAATGTACTAATTAAAATTTAAATTGTATGCAAGGCCTAATCCACTGTAGGATGCAAACCCATACATGTACCTCCTGTTTTAGTTAGTGTATGTTTTGTAGCTTTTTCCCGTTTTCCTACAGCATCCAACCCAAATTTGCCTGATTAAATAAAGTCCTAGGTGCGGAAAGCAGTTTTCCCATCCCTGGCCTGAACTCCCACAGTATGTACTCTGGTACCTGCTGCTCCTCCTAGTAGATTAAATGTTTTCCCGGAATTGTACACATCACAGACATAAGCATAATTTAAACCAAGATGAAAGCCTTGGAACTGTAAACACTGAGTTGAGCTTAACAGCTAACTGATTAACTTTCCAGAAATTTAATACTCATTTAACATTTTCAACTCACTTGTTCCTGTTCTGGCTTCTCCACCAACAAATCATATATTATTCCTGTAAAAATGTTTCCTTATTAATCAATTGCTATTAAGTTTTACATAAAGCTATTTGAATGCATTAAGCAGCTACTGATGTACATAAATATGCTGAACAGTAAATGAAACGAAATTCAGACATTTAAAGGTCAGTCTGCTGAATCGAACTAGCACCATATCACACCTACCTAGCATTTTACTTCTAATGTTAACCAAAGTGTCTTGAAGAAGTTTCTGCAAATTAAACACAAGTGCATTTTTGTTTTTTAAATATAATCAATGTATGTCGTCACAACATAAATTCAAAAACGTAGCCATTCAGAACACCAAATTAACTTGTCAAAAAAGTTATTACTACTACACTGTAGATAGCCATAATTTCATATTTAATAAATAAATGTTCATTCTGAAAATACCACTTTCAATTGGTACATCAAGGAAACTTAAATTCAAAACCATTCGAAACTACATGTATATTTATTTAACATCATTAAATTAAATGCTATTTAACAACAGTTGCAAAGTTATGGAAAACTGCTCATCATTACCTCCAAAACTTCAAGAAACTCTTTGTATCTTTGTTTCAGTAACTCCTCAAAGTGCCAAAGAATAAGCTGTCTGTCACGTTCCTCCCAGCCACCACCTTCATGTACAACTTCTACCAGTGAAGTCAAAGGATTCTGTTTGTTTGAATATAGTGGAACAAATAAAAAAGCTGCTTTACACATTAATATTGTCAACCAAAAATACCTGGCATGGCTGGGAAAAAAAATGGTAACCGTATGCATACCCAAAAAAGTAGTATGGACGGATAAAATTTTGTTGCGTACATGACATTTCCTCATCCTTGCTAAGCCAAAATTAATTTCACTTGTGCTTTGACTACCCATCCAGCAGGTCAAACTAAGCATGGAACTTTAACAATGATATTTTTTGGCCCAGTTCAGATGACAAAAGTATTTCAAAACAGGATGTCACGAGGAAATTTTCTTGCTATAATTATATGCGAACCATTTATATTGCAAACATGCAAAGTGTTTTGTTGTGTAAACCATGCCAAAGTTACAAATTTATGTAGTAGTACATGCATTATGTGCAGTGATTAAACTGAAAACTTGTAACCACCATGATATAGTCAGCTTCTCAGTTGTCTCTAGCACCGTTCCAGTTTATTATTCAACAAATAAAGACTTTGGAAATTCAGACCTGGACAAACTTTCTCAGCTTACGACTGTTTGGCAGCAATAATGTCATCCAAAGCTCTTTTAACATGTCTGTGAATTTTAAAAGAAACAGATTCATGAGCCTGATGAGTAAGTGGACATCGAAAGACATGTTACGATTTACATTGTTTTAAAAATTGCAGAGTGATTTTCGTAAGCCAGCTTTGGTGACATTCGCAAGTTCATAATCTGATTGATTACTAAGGTGTCTTTCTCATAAATTATCAACAGTTTGTCGAAGAGCACAGAGTCTGGTTTGGCTGTTTTTGTTGTTGTTGTTGTTGTTGTTGTTGTTGTTGTTGTTGTTCAATCCATGGATATTCATTATTGATACAGTATTGTTGTTTTGTTGCTTTGCGGCAAAAAACACACATGCATGATTGTACAGTATCATAATTTAGATATCAGACAACTCACCAACAGCTATAATGCTCTCTCTTCTTCCCTTCTTTTTGGCCATGCTAATTAAAATGTCCAGGGTCTTCAGCCGATGTACAGCAGACTCCTGCAGATGGGTCATTGATGATTTACATCACTATTCTGACTCATGTCATTGGAGAGGTAAAACATTACTGAGATTGACTTTTCAGAGAGTTGTTGGAGTATATGTTACAAAGCTGTTTAGTCAATGCAAAAAAATGCAGGTGATAAAGTTGGCTTAAGTAATTCTGTATTGTAGCCAGCTGAGATCATTAAGGTGATGGTAGTTTCATAAGCAGCAAGCTGTTTCATCTTGGGCCAACCCTGCTTGTATTCAGATACGGTTTAGTTATAAATAAAGAAAGGTCCATAAATTGTTGACCAATTTAGAGCTATTTGTGATTAAGTTAACATATTCATTTTTTTATCAATTTTTTTCATCGACTCACTTGTATCTGAACAGTAAGAGCTGCTACTTTGTCATTCAGTGTTCCTGAACTTACAACTGATTTCAACCACTGTGAATCTGATGACTTCTCTTTTGCTTTCACTAATAATGAAAAAGCACACCTTTGGTAAAGGATAGTTTATATACACATAGTAGGCATGAATCCATTGCACAAAATTGTCCATGGAGTAGTACCATGTACATTTAGAAGTTGGCTGGGTACAGCATTTGCTGTGGATAAACAGTCTAAATGAGGATTCTCTAATGAAGCCAACTGAAGATGATATAAGATCATATACAGCTGTTTCGAGAAAGGTTGTCTTACTAACGGAGAAATGCTTACACGACAATGTTGAAAGTTATTACGCCAGCAGGTAAAAGTGGTTTTTAGGGTTGCTTGATTGAACTCAACTTGTTTCAGCATGGTGGAAGGAAACAGCACAAGCATGTGTATTCCTGCTCTCTCCTTCCATGTTGCTAAATCACCTTAAACCTCAATCAAGCAAAGCCTAACTTAGGCTTACCCTTAATACCAATCGACATTGTCACATGTGCTTTTACACTTGTGGGACAACCTTTGTCGAAAAAGCTGTATACAGCTATGGGAAATTGGCAGTGCTAACAGTGATCTCTGGATATCACTTGACTGACAGAAAATAATCTACTAACTAAGTTTATTCATTTTTATTGATTAATTGCTGCCATTAACCCTCATGCACACAGTCAACATTTTAATTCATCAGGACTTACTTTTATCATAGATGTTAACTTCATTCTCCAGAAGATCAGCTGCTTCTTTACAGAGCTGGGCAATATCTGCTTGACTGCAGGAGGGGTGCTTACTTTTCTCTTCATTTACCTACAGTACAAAGTATTTAACATTATTTTAATAGAAAGTTCTACATGTATGTCACAAAAATTAACAGTGGCTAAAAAAATAAAGCTGCATGAGCACATTAGAGCAAGCAGTTATACACTTGAACATGTATGGGATATTCACATGATTGTGTTTAACTACTATATGACTGTATATTTTAAAACTACTGTGTATTATTAAAATTGAACTCGATTTCTTTTATTAGCTTCCCGGACTGACTAAGATGAAAAATTGACATGTACTGACATGTACTGTAGACTGGAGTAAGCCACAACAATGTGAGTCACTTAATTCATTTGTTTATGATTACTAGCATGAGACATGATAAATTTTTCATCATCAAGTGCTACAACTGTAGCCAACAAGAACAGTAGCGTGTGTGTAATTCAATAACAGAACAATAGTTGTTCAGTTGTAGCACTTGATGAACTTTAACCAGAGACATTTCATCAGGATCAGATGCTAATTATTAGCATCTGATCCTGATGAAATGTCTCTGGTTAAAGTTAACGTCTTTGAAAGAACCTGCAGCTTAAAACATCACTTTGACAAGGATAAACTGTACAAGATTACATGTACATTGTTCAACCTGTTTTACTTATTTACAGTGTAATTACTGTTGACCATACATTACTCACCAAATCATACCAGAGCCCACCAGGTTTAATTAGCAGCCTCTGCCATTTTCCTCCTTTTCTTTGTGGTAAAACTTGGGGTTCCTGTGTGGTTATAACGTCTCCTTTTGACTCCATTCCTTTATCAGCAGCTTGTGATTTCAATTTCTTTTCTTTCTTCCCTTTCTTTCCTTTTTCTGACTGATCCCTCTCTTGAATGTTTTCATACTTTGGCGAACTGTCTTTGATGTTCTCTTCTGTAGCAGTACTCTCACTGTCAAGGAAAATCAAATGTTAAATACTTTGAAATCTGCAAGTGAAGAAAGATCATCACAGTAAACTTTCCAATTTAAGCAACTGGAAAGAAGAAGCCTGAAAAAAAAATCAGGGCTTCAACGGGGTTCGAATCCATGACCTCCGCGATACCGGTGCGATGCTCTACCAACTGAGCTATGAAGCCCTGATTTTTTTTTTCCAGCTTCTTCTTTCCAGTTGCTTAAATTGGAAAGTTTACTGTGAAGATCATTCTTCACTTGCATCTATAACTGCACTTCAAATATGAAATATTTCATACAATTATGCTTTACACTTTGAAACCTATTAGTCTATTACAAGTAACAGTTAAACTCTCAGCTAAGTGAAATATTGGAGGCTAGGTGCTTTAAAGTGGTACTATGACGAAAATCGCAACTTACCTGTTGAAGCCATTTTAAAACATAAACAAGTAGTCAGTACAAGAAGAAAAATGGCATTTACTATTTTCACATAATTTCTTTTCTTAACAGAGATATGTAAATTAGCCAAGTGATGACATCATATACTCAACCAAATTTTGATCAAATATGATGACAGATACATCTCAGTCAATTTATATCAGAAATGTTTGATTCTTTGCAGTAAGATTCTACTAAAGGTGCTCCACAATACAAGCTTAAAACTTTTGTTACCATGGCAACATATTAGGTTCCAGACTTCCCCAAAATAAAATGCATTTCTGGCCACCTTCAACATTCCATTATCATATTTGCAAATGGTACCTCATATGCATGATCCTAATGGTATACATGTATAAATATGTTAGCTTGAGTTTGTGGCCCTGTTTAGCATTTTTTGAGCTGAAAATCGGTAACATGTTGAAATCAAGTGGATGGGGACTGGAAAAGAGTGAGTTGCCATGGGAACCAAACTTTTATAGCCACAGATGTGTTTCCTGTAGAACTATTTGCCTGCCAAGTTTCAATGGTCTACACTGCAAATTGGCCAAGATAGCTCTATTTATACACTTGAGATAATAAATTATTGGATTCAGTGTTTGACGTCATCAGTTATCTCATGTGCATATTTTGATCATAGTACCACTTTAAGCAGAAAAGTAGAGCAGCAATGTCCTCTGCAGTAACCAGGTCACCATGGTAGCCAGTGTGCACTCACTGTATGTTAATACACCAAATGGTCTTCACTGAGCATGGTCTTCAAAAATTTGGCAGCATACCGGTGTACCATTGAAGTTTATGGCATATAGCGGCATGTACATTAATATTTGCTGGTGTTGGCGTGTAAATGTTACAGGTCAAAATTAAATTCAGGTTAAATTTGTTTCAACCTAGGTTATTGTTTTCAACCTAGGTCAATTTGTTCCAACCTAGGTCAATTTGATTTTTTTTTTTTGCTTTTGTGGCAAACAAAAAAATATTTTTTGCACCTTTGATCTTCTTTTCATCCTCCTTCTTCTCTTCATCTCCACTCTACCTACCTCACCTACTGTTCCCTCCCTGCTCTCCCAACATCCCAACCTGTATTCTTTTTATCTCAATGCTTACCTTGGGAGCCTTGAACCACAGACCTTTGGTTTTCCTTTGGATTTATGTCCTGATGCCTCACCATTGAGCCATGCAGACTCGGATGCAAGTTCCACTATTTTTTTAATTACATATACATTGTAGTAGTAATGAATTTCCTAATAAATTATTCAAATCAGACATACTTATGAAAGTGAATATACCACCCATTATTACACTACAGTACATGTACCTCTGCCCTAAATATATACAAATTAATCTTACTGTAATTTATATCAAATTGACCTACAGTAGGTTGGAACAAATTGACCTAGGTTGAAACAAATTGACCTAGGTTGCAACAAATTGACCTAGGTTGAAACAAATAACCTAGGTTAAAAATAATTTAACCTGAATTTAATTTTGACCTGTAACATACATGTAAACACTGAATTACATAAGGGGACTTTACATTAAAATAGACCTCGTCCTCTTTGTGCTCCATATTGAATACTGTAGCCTGGCTGATAATCGGCACCTTGACAATGTGCAATCCACTTGAGTCCAAACGTTTCCTACCTGCCTTAGGATAGCATTTTTAGAGCATTCTATGGTCAAGGAATTTAAAAAGCCTTGATGCATCTTTGGCATGGAAGTCTTGCGGAATTTTGAGCTCATTTAGAACCCAGACACAGCCCACTGCCAGACAATCTTGTTCCCAGGGCCCACGTGCCTTTTGGTCAGCACCAAGACATGGAGCTCTGGAATAATCAACAAGCTCGTTCCCTGAGCCCTTGTGTCTATTGCTTTTAAAATTTGATACTGCTGTTCTTTCAAAGCCAAATTTCGACTTTCCTAGTTTTTTAAGTGCATATTGAATGCCTTTGTGGAACATATCCACATCAACTTTATCTTTAGACGCCATGTAAACCAAGCCACGCATGCGCCATGGAACCGCAAGTCCTGAAAATCTTGGTCTCTTGGTGCTGAGCAAAAGGCACGTGGGCTCTGGGGACGAGATTCACTGCCAGACACTACCTTTCAAACAAATTGTGAAAAGACAGTGTGTGGAAAATATTAGTTACCTACTACATAAACCAATCAGGCACGATCATTGTTCCTGGAAATCCTCTTTAATTATAAAACTGTTAAAGTAGGTACCTGAGTTTCACTTCTTTGCCTTTAAAGCTGAATTTATCCAGACCAAGTTCTTTGATATATGACATTATCTGTTTTGAGGACAAAGTTTCACATTTAAAATTGATGCTGCCCAGATTCATATGAGTTGAAGGACGTTACTTGAATTGAATTAATAGCAATAGCCTTAAGGGACCGATCGTAAATTATGTCCCAAGGGGAGGTAGTGGTTTTGGAGGGGGGTACAATTTTGAAACAAGCCCTTTTTTGGGGGGGGGGAATTTTTTACCGGTAAGAAACATGAGAGGGGTCAAATTTTATGACACAGCAAACAGCAGTCTAGGGAATTTGACGTCAGTGACCTATCCTTGATCCCGTGGTTGGTGAAAAGGAAAGAATTTGACACGATTTCAGGTGAGGGTTGTCCAATACACACAAACTGACTCCAATGGAGTAACATTTATTCCGTTGGTATTCCATTGGTGAAATGCATCTCATTACAGGGACTTAGAATATTTGTGTTGGTTTCAGGCTGAGTGGGGGTGCATTCTACTTGTCCATTGGACCGATTGGTACAATTGGTACCAATGGAATAACATTTATTCCGTTGGTATTCCATTGGTAAAATGCATCTCATTACAGTGACTTATAATATTTCCATTGGCTTCAGGCTGAGTGGGGGTGCATTCTACTTGTCCAGTGGACCGATTGGTACTATTAGTACCAATGGAATAACATTTATCCCATTGGTATTCCGTTGGTGAAATGCATCTCATTACGGGGACTTAAAACATTTCCGTTGGCTCCTGGCTGAGTGGGGGTGCATTCTACTTGGCCATTGGACCGAATGGTATGATTGGTACCAATGGAATATACATTGTATTTAGTGAGTGTTTCGGCACGCACGCTTCCAGAACAAAGAATATACATTGTATTTAGCGTGTGTTTGGGTTCTCAAGCTTTCAAAACAAAGAATATACATTGTATCTAGCGTGTGTTTCGGCTCGCATGCTTCAAGAACGAGGAATATACACATTGTATTCAGCACATTGTAACGAACATTCACTCTTTACTGAATACTGCGCTTTTCGGCTTGCACACTTTATGTACTTTACAAATGGCACACTGATCGGCTGTCAGCTTTTCTATTGGTACCAT